>CM053785.1:191816373-192268873 GCA_028749045.1 Cupressus sempervirens
ACATAATATTTGAATTAAACACATTATATAAACAGAAAAGTACTGAAAAGAGATAAGAAGAAAGGCATCCATTGCCTGAACAGAAGGTTTGTTGTGCTGCATGTTGAAGGGTTGAGCCTGCATCTCCATCTGGGAGTAAACCTGCAAAAAAATGAAAGAAGAGATGGGTCAGTTCATATACATTGAGCAATGGAAAACTTTCCTATCATTTGTACTCTATTATTCCTACAACATGGTTATTTAGATAACTATGTTAAAAGACAAGAAGACAAGAGAAATCTAAAAAATAAAACATGTTTATACTAATGAGTTTGTTCCATGTGCAAATACAGGTATGAAGACTTGAGGCTATTGAAGGATCATGCGTAAGCTACATGCATGAAGCCTTCTGGCTGAGTTTGTTCAGGCAAAGACAGAAGACACTAGGGAGACTGTCGAGGGGGCATACACACATTTTAGGTATGGGACCTTTCGGTTGAACCAATGTAGCTGATTGAAGACATTGATGAGATCATTGAAGGGACATGCATAAGTTACAAGCATGAAATTTTTTTATCAAATCATGTACAGGAAAAGACATGAGGAGATTGTTAAAGGGATGTACATGTGTTACAAGTATGAAACCTTTCAATCAATTCATGGAGGGATCATGGTTTTCTTAGTCTACAAGTTAAAGGATAAAGGGGCGTACATGTGTTACAGGCAGAAAAGAAAATAAAGAGATGTAACTTTCAAAAATGATAGGATAGGCAGCAAGCTACAACATAACATAAGGTCACGTATATTACATCAACAAGATCAGAAAATTAAGGATATAATCAACTACATCAGGATAGATCAGTCAGAATAGGTTCAACGAAGGTTAAAGTATTATAAATTTCAAATACACAAGAAAGTGGGACAAAGGTATATTTTTGTTTTAGTTGTTGTTGATCATAAGTTTTGAAAGATTTCAACATACTTAACAGTTTTAGCATACAATTATATACCCAAATTGAAAGGAAGCAACTCAAAAGATGGTGATCAGGACAACAAAATTGAAGCAAACTTTGATGTCCAAAAGTTTAAATTCTCCTTTACTGACAACAATGTTATTCAAAACAATGTCGATTACTCATGTTCTACAAGAAAAATGATGCTGCTACAAATCATTATGAAATTAACATGCTGTAGCATATTTGTGAGGATTGTATGTTGGCACCAATGCTTTATCAGCTATCAGCGTGGTCTATCTTTCAAGAGATTTCTAGAACACTTAGGACATTTAGAGGAGGCCCAAATCTATAAACCATTCAGGCTGGAGCTTGAAAAGATAATGAAAAGAATATTGCCAAAGCTGAACTATTAATGAGGAGTGATTGTAGTAGTGACTAGTTATTGGTGGTTAAAAAGAAATAATATCTCTAGCAGAAGACATCCATAATAAGGCCAATAATTCAAAGAACTTCAGATTTATTGCAGAACCTGGTGATTGAGCACTACATAACATCTTTCATAGTTGAAGAAGCCAAGTGTTTGGTTTGACAAATTTTTTATGACAGGATGAATGGATAAAAGAGTGGTTGGGGTGTCTCTTCTTGTTTTCTGACATTTACTGCTACAGCTTTAGCAACTGGAACTAGTAAATAAATTGCATAATGACAGTGAGCAAAGAACATTCAGCCATAACTAATCAAAGAAATTCAAACCCAGCATCATGATATAACCAAGGAATAGCCTTTACCAAGGTAAGAGAAAGTGACAGTTATACAACAAAAAAATATGGCACTGTGTATCAGAAGCATTGGACATAGCAGAGGATTTCAGATTTACCTTTCTATATACCAAAGGAAAAAAGAGAACAATTTTTTACAGCAACAAGCTTTACAAAAGCCATGAATTAAAAGAAATATTAGAATCAGATAAAAGATACAGTATGATGGATGCAAAAGAGGAATCTTTTTTTAAATTACAATTTCTACAAATACCCACAACAAGAAATCAATTTATTCCTTTTTATAACCAGCAATACCTCATACAGTATCATATATACTAAAATTATGAAGGATAAGAAGTAACTTACAACTAGCCAACACAAGGATCTGTCCAACACAGTAAACCCATACAAATCCAAACCCCCAGGAAGAAATTCATGGCATCTGAGTGAGAAAAGCATAAATGGTAGTTGTCCAACATAAAATGGTAGTTTCCAACCAAGAAATCTCAAACTCAAGCCTCTCAACATGAAGAAATATGACCACAACAAAAGGGCATGCCATCCAACAAATATAGCATCAAATCCACAAGAGAAAACAAGAAGATTATGGCATCTATGAAGCAAGTACACGCCCAAAAAACCCATAATAAAGACGTCCAACAATGCAAACATGAAATATGCTACCAAAACTCATAGAAATGGAACCCATCCAAGAAAAAATATAGCAAGAAATCGCTGAGGAAAAAACATCTCAAGCAAGCTCACGTATGGAGTCCAAAAATGATATCCTTGCAACTAGGGTTTCATAAACCCTCCTTCCTCTGTTGTGTGAATGCCCAAGGGAAGCAAATAAACCAAATAACTTACCTTTCTTTGCCTTAGACATTTTCATAATGTGCCCTTTGCTATATTTAATGAAATTTTAGGTCCATGCTATAAGAGTTAGGAGTTAGGCAATTTTTTTAATTTTTTGGAACTCTATTTTTATTAGTTTCATGTATATCAAATGAGTGATATATTTTATTAATCATTTTATACATATGAAACTAATAAAAGTTATATTTAATAATTTCTTTTTTTTTTCATTAATACTAATATGTTTTAAAATTAACAAATATAATGTTAATTATTAAAACATATTAATATTAATATAAATAAAAGAAATAAAAGAATAATTTCAATTATAATATTTACTAATATCAAAATGTTTATAAAATAAATAAATGATAAAATATAATAATAAACACGTTAATATTAAATAAATATAATAAAAAGAGCTTTGATTGTAAAATTAATATATCAAGTGGTCGTAATTATAAGACCATTGATTTTATTAATTAATTAAAGTGAACTATAAGAGTTTCAAATATTTAATGCCTAAATGCAAGGAGGGGAAGTTGTGAACTCTTAAAGGGACATTCAACTAACGCTTGCATGAAGACTTGAATATGGAGCTATTTTTGAAGGCTAAGGGCTGTTCAAGATTCTCATGTGATGATGAAGTATATTAGTGCTATTTTTGGTGATTTATGGATTAGTTAATGGTAGTTATGCATGCATATTGAGAGCCTATTTTATTCATATATTGCATAATTATCAAGAGTTTTACATGCTATATTTTTGGGTTACTTGATGGATCTGAGTTTGGGTTTTTGTGCATGATTTTGAGGAGCTAGAGGCAGTTTTCGAGTGATCTATCAGTTGGGCAAGTGGTTGAGAGCAATTTTCAGAGGCTTCTTCATAGTTTTTATCATTTTTAACTAACAAGTTAGGGTTATTTTTTCTATATATTATACATTCACCTCATTATGAGGGATCTTCTTTCGGATTTAGATTTTTGCACATTGCAGATTTTGAGTTGATTGTAAGAGAAAATTTGTTGCAGAGATTTTTTAGCATTGGTTATAGAGATTCAATGGTTCCTTCTCATTGATTCTTGTGAAATATTGTAGATTTTTTTTACTGTAATGTTGTGTTCGCCTTCATTTAAGTTACATTCCTTATTGCAAATTTGAATTTTTATACTTGTGATTACAGGTCTATGTTTGTGATCATTGTGTTTTTGTAGAAAAATGGTGAAACCTAGGTATCCTTTTCAAAGAAGAAGATCCTGGTCCTTGCATAGAAACACTTTTGTGGTTACGTGTTTGTCTGAGTATTGTGAATCAATTGTATCTTTCATAATCCGTGTTGATTTGATTAAAGTTACATTCAAAACCATCGGTGTATCACCTCATTTAGGATTAGTTTTCATTACTTGTTGTTCATTTCTTACCCTTATCTTGCATTTAATTTTGGATTAGGTGATCACAATTTAGGAACTGGCCTAGCTTCTAGAGATTCATGTCTCTCGTTTTAAGACAACCCACCATCCGAGAGAGTTTCCATGTTTCAACAGGATGGCTAGATTTTACATCACTATATGCGCAATCCTAATTGACAACAGGGAGGAGAGATAATGCTTGGTTGCAACCTTGCTTCATTAGTATGCGTTGTTTGTATGAAAGGATATTGGTGCCTCATAGAGACACTAGAGGGCCAAAGTCCAGAGAGGCTACCAAAGTAACCTTAGAGTTGGCTCATGCAATGACACTTGCCCACTTACATAGTAGATTTCCTATGTGTCATTGTTGCCTCTGGGTTTAGATGTCATATGTGTCTTGGTACCTTGAGTTAGATTGCTTTTAGGTTCTCCTTGACTGAGATGTTGGATTTGACTTTTTGGATTGATACCTATATGGGACTTGAGATTATCTCCTCAGCATGGTGCGAGTGAACCTTTTAGGTTACCATGAGGTCAGGGTGTAGTGCATTTTTCTTATACTATTGAGATTCATCTTTTGGACGTCGTTGCTAGATGCATTTTTGCAGTTGATCCTTTCTATTTGATCTTATATTTTTGTTGGATGGTTATATTTTGTTTTATTGTATTTGTTTATCATAGATCTTATGAGATAATGTATTTTATTCATGATGTATATATTCATTGATCTTTTCATACCCTGGGACTTGTGCAGTGGATGATTATGCATTCTGATTATTGCCAAGTGGCATCCTATAATTGTATATTATTTAAATGGATTCATACTTGTAATTATTCTTGATGTGGATTTGTTATATATTTGATTTAGTATTAAAATTAAACTTAAATGTGATTCAATGTCATGAGACCCTTAAGAAATGCAATCTATTTTGATGGTTGTATGTATGTGAGTTATTGCTTTCGCTATATATTATGTTATTGATGTTATTATCTTTATCTTAAAAAAATGTTTGACACACTTAGTGAAACTTTAGGTTAATTTCCTTTGGGTTCCCTGGAGGGGTGTTAGACTTTCACGTAAAATTTGTAATATTTGAAGGAGCATGATAGGGATGCCAAGATCTACCCTACGAATGTTGGTAGAAATATTACCGCTTTGTTGGTGTTGGTGGGGGCGGGGAGGGGGGGCTATGCCTCATGTTATAAATTTCACCATGAATTTTTTTAGAGAAGTTCACACCATTCGTATATGGAAGCATGGTTTCAAAGTAGCAAGAGCATGTCTAGCCTCTCTTTCCAATCTTTATTTTCTATTTTTACTAACCACAATATGTCAATCACCTTCAAACTCTCTATTGGATGGATCCTTTAGGTTTGAAAACTCAGTGATTCAAGTATTCACTGAAAACATAGCAAAGTGAATATGTTTTTGCCTCGTACCTATTGAAAATGATTTCACACTATTATTATATTATGCCAAATCCAAGTGATCTAATATTGATCAAGAGGTGTGACTTGAGTTGAGTCATTGATGACATTTTTGAGTTGTTATTTAAGTACCTCTACATCCCTCCTTAGCTTTTCCCCTTAGCACTAATCACTTAAGGATTACAAATGTAATTCGATGATAGGCATTCAAATCTCCTTATCTACTACTATTTTTTGAGCTTAGAGTTGGTTTCTCAAGAACCTCTAGGGATTCTTTTCAACAATACACGACTTCTCTTGTTCTTGTTGTACATCTCTTGTTGCATCAAATCTAGAGGTGCTTCAAAAATATAATCTCGAGGTTCTTTCTATAGAACATCATATGGAACATTTGAGCATCTTATTATGAAGGTTTTCATAGTCTTATTTTTTCCTCTCTTGTGCGGGAGGGGGGGGGTGGGTTGTTCATTCATTGTACCATGTGCTAGAGGTAGTCCTTAGAGGGTTATCACAAGTCTTTCCTTCTATCACTTATCTTCATCTCATGTACATTTTTTCATTTTTTTTTCATTTCACTTTTGGATGAGAATTTTATTCCCATTGGATTTTCTCATCTACTTCATTTTATTAGAAATTTTCAAATCAATATATAATAGGCTAGTAGCTCACACCCACTATCATATTGCATAGATTACTTTGTAAGTGGTATTTAAGGGAAATCTTAGTGTAAATGATGCCCTTTTAAAATCAATTAGCTTTTAACATGCACTCAAAGATAACATTATTCACATTGCTCAATTCTCCACTTAAAATTTTACAACTTTGTCTTAACTAATGTGGTTGAAACATGAGATCTCACTTTGTTAGACACCTCTTATATCCTTATTTGATATTTGCATCCACACTTGTTTAGTGGGGTCACAAAAGTTTAATATTCAGAAGTGTAGCTATTCCTTATCTAGACATATTATTGTGCTTCATTGTTCACTTTTCAAAGGTTATAAATTTGGGCTTATAACACTTGGCTAAGTCGAACACTGCTAGCAAAGGTTATGAATTGATGAGACCACAACAAGGGACCTCATCTCAAAAATGAGAATTCAACCAAACCCTTAGGGCCTATTTGGCTGCTAGAATTGAACTAAAATAGGAATCAACAAATTCTCAAAATTTCAAATCCTCAGTTTAGGTGCCCCAAATTGAAATTGGGAATAGGAATTTGCATTCCCATTTTGGCCCCAAAATGAGCATTTTCTATTCCACCTAAATAGGTGTGATTGGAATTTCAATTCCTATTCTGATTTTGAATTTTTCATATTTGATGGAAATTTTAGATCCAGAGAGGTAGAGAAGAAAAAAAATTCCTAAGGGCCATTATAACACTTTCATATGTGGCAAAACCCTAATATAGTAAGCAATGCTATGAAAAGAATCATTTTTCTCAAAGTCACCATCAATATTGAAAGCAAAATTTGAAAATGGTTCAGGTGTGTTGCTTAACATGTCGAGAGTGTTGCATTGGACTCTCTGCTCTAAGGCATCAGAGACATAATGTTCGAGCCTCTGTGTGGGATTTCCCAATAGAGAAGACAATTTCTTGCATTCTCTCACAAGGACAACAACGCCATAGTATTCTCTATGGCCTATCATTCATCTGACTATTAACACAAGCTAAAGCAATTCCATCTTCTCCTCTTCCACTCGACGTGTATGATCATGATTGATGCATATTATCACTCCATCAACTCCTTGGAAATTCATCATTTGACCAGATGAGCTTGGTAGCATTTGATTAAAAAAGTGTTGAACGAGTTTGGTAGCATTTGATGAAAATTCAATTGTAATTCTAATTTCAATTTTGTCAAGCCAAACGAATCTAAAATATTAAATTCAAATTCCAGAATAACAAATTCCTATTCCCATTTCCTATTCTCCCAATGAAACAAACCCTTAATTAAATTTGAATTTTTGTAACAAGAACCACATCATCTTAATCTAACCATCATAATATACACATAACAACTGATAAATATAAATTTAAAAATATAAATAAAATCTAAGAATTTTTAAAATTAATAAAATATTTTAATTGTTAAATGAATCTAACGTAAATAATTGTACCACATCACCTATATTTATGCTAAAGGCATACTATACTGAAAGAAATTAGTTCACTTTCTCATCAATGACTTCAAATGCATAAAATGGTGGCATGACGATTGAAATAATCCCAACCTTCCAGTCTCCTCCCATCATTCTCTCACACGATTGAAACTAACTTTAAGGGTCTCCTATTAACACTACTTGGGCATGTATTCAAAACAGATCAAACCTAATTCCCGACCACATATTCAAAACAGATAAAACTTAATTCGACGTAATTTCCTCACCGAGATAGCCCCTCTTCTCCTTTAACCATGGCTAACTTCATTAAAATTCACTTAATATAACTAATTTTTGATCCAAGATTTTCACATATTTGTTTATATTTAACAATGTAATTGCCTTTTATATGTATAAACTACAACAAAGTGGGAAAACCATCCACTACCGTTTCCTATTTTCATAAACATCATTATTTTTTAATTAATATAACTATATTTTAATTCAAGAAACATTTTAAGAATAAAAAGTAAGTTTCAAATTTTCACAAGTTTGTCTACATTTTAATCTATAGATGTCGGTTGTATCGGTTGAAAGCACAATTAATTTGTATACGTAAAACATTTATTACAAAATTCATCATTTTAAAAACTCTATTGTACCAAGTTTAGCATTGAGTTTCTTTTTAAATTTGAATGTTGCTTCTCTCTATTTTTTATTGGGCAACAATGATAATGCATGAGAGCTTGAATATAAACACTATTTCCTCCCGCGACTTCATAGATTCTTTAATTTTTTTTAATTTTTTAAAAATAAAATCATTGCGCATTACTATCAATGGCCTATACATTCATACAATATGAAAGATATAGTTGCATCCCATGTAGTCAAGATGCAAAGGTTAGAGAATATTTAATTTTATTTTAACTTTTTTTTACAAAAAAAGATATCATATATATAAATTTTTTTGGATAGTATCAAAATTATATTTTAAAATGTCTTTGTGAAATGCATGACAAATTTTTAGAATTTAGATTGTGTTAAATTTTTAGCATCAATGTTTCAGAAATGTTGATGTTAAAACTTTATGGACAATCTAAATTCCAAAAAAATTGTCATGCATTTCTAATGAATTATAGAAATATGATAACTTTAATGTATTTGTGGTTTACTTTTATTTTTGGATTATAATACATTTGATTTTAAGTGGAAAATGACTTATTTAAAATCACAATATCAAGATAGATATTTATTTTGACATAAATGACATTTGTTTACTACTTTACTTTGTGGTACTACTAATTATTCACAATTATCAACAATTTATTGTGTTCATTCATTTTATTTTCATTATCTACTTTGTGGTTACTATCATGATTAGAGGTAGATTTAATATGATTAAGGTGGAAAGTTACATTATAGTTAGTATTATGTTTAAGGTTTGAATTTTGATTAGTACTAAGGTTAAGTTTAGGTTGAGGTTAGGCTTAAGAATATGATTGTCTTTTGTTTGATGAAGTTGTGATTTTTATTAGAGTTTGAATTAAGATAAAAGTTAAGGTTTATGTCAAGAACAGGGTTAGGGTTGTTGCAATATTTTGTATTAAAAGTTTGTGATCAATATTTTTTAATATATATTTGTGACAATTTTTATGACAATATAAGTTAGTTACCTTAGTAGTTGTATAATATATGCAAAAAAAATACCAATTTTTTAATTTTTAAATTGATCTTTAATATTTTTTCGGTGTACTCGTTGCACCCAAGGTGCGATTGCTAGTATTTTTATGTTTAATATTTCTTCAGTGTACTCATTGTACCCCAAGACGTGATTGCTAGTATTTTTATGTTAAAGACTAAGAAAAAAGCTAGACTAAAAGTCAATTCAAAGTCAAGAATTGAGAGTTGCTAGTATTTTTATGTTGAGGACCTAGAGAAAAGGTAGACGAGAAGTCAAGAATTGAGAGTTGTCTATTGAAATGGAGTACCAATCTCGGTAGATCACTCCACTCCCCGTTTAATTATAAATGCGATAAAAAAACAGCCGTTGTACTACCCAGGGTATATATAAGCGTCTTCAAACTAGGAATTTCCAAGGCTAACTAGACTCTCCACAAGAAGCTATAATCGGTTAAGAGTGGCAGCCAAACAAGCCCAGGTATAAACAGCAAATGGATATGGACACCGATATGGACAATGACATGGGTTTTGGAGAGGTTTCTATCACGAGGCGATTAGGACTGACCAACACTATCCAGGCTAGTTATGGAGCTCCCGACGACCCGGACTATATTTTTGACATTGTGGCCAGGTATTTTCCCGCTGTCTTCATCTTTTCTGTATTCTCTCCGATGGTAAACTTAGAAAAGCTTTATGCCCTAATCTGTTATAAAACTTCTGATCTTTCTCACTTGGATAATATTTGAAATGTACAGAGAAACTTACTGAGCTCTATTTTTGACACCATAGAATATAAGTGAAAGGGGCGTTAATGAAAATTGAAATCATAACAACTGGCTGGATTTGCCATCTACTAAAATGTAGGCAATACACCGACCCTTGTTCTTCAGGTTATTAAACAAAAATGAATAGATTGAAATGATTTCAGTAGCACCCGCTGAAGCAAAAATAATGCTTGAGACCACAGAGCTAAACCTGAGCTTTACTGCAATCTTTAATTGCTTTAAGAGTGAATCATTAACATCAAGATCAAATTCAGCGCTCCATATTTGTCACCTTGTTTTGGAGGGCCTTCTGTTGTTAATTTTGAGCTTCAACTCTCCTCTGCTTTTGCAAGTTTCGCCTCTTGAAGAGTGCAGACATAGAGTTCACCTTTGAGGTGCCGGTAAACATGGGGTAGATCCGAGTATATGCAGAGCAATAAGTCCCTAAGTGCCATTCGGTTTCTACTGTCCAGAAGTATAAGGGAGAGAATCTTTTTGACCAATCTAGTGTTTTGGATGGATTGTCATGCACGCAGGTAAATATTTGCACAATCATTCAAATGTGCTTGGATGAATCAACGGAGAGAAATGGAGGAAGAAACTTCATGAAATGTAACACTTTACAAAGCCCACAATCAGTTTCCCTTAAAACATATTTTTCAAATAGCATTTGTATCACAGAATCTTAGAGTTTTGAAACTTCAACCACCTGGTAACTACCAACTGAATTATAATCATCGACAAAATGAGTGAAAAAAGGTCTTTAAAAACATTATTCTTTCCCGAAACATCCATCTTAAATAGTATGTGAGCATATTGCAGTCTTTTTAAGGTGCTTAACTTCAACCACCGTGTAACTATTTACCAGTGTGTTTCTATGGGTCTCCTAGATAAAGAATGATGTTTGGATGGAACCTAATTCGATTTCGGAGACTGTAGGGGGACAACTGTATCTATATATAGACATACATAAGTATGTGTGTACATACAGAAATGTGCGCACGCACACACACATCTCAAGGTTGCATAGAATGCGTACCGAGACTCGTGGTATGCATATCGGGTACTATTATGTGTAACAACCCCTTTTTCTCGGGCCTTAGCTAACAACTAGCATATCATAAAAATATTGTTACTACTTCATATTTATGAGAAGGTAGTTATAATAGTTATTTTATATGTTCATATGAAAGAGATTAACGGTTACAATTGGTTTAACTGAAATATCATAACTAACAATTGAAGGAGTATTCAATCAGAACAAGTGGTTAAACATTGAAAATCAATTTAGGTAAACAAGATTTTCAACATGTAATTACATTGCCATGCCTATGGACATATGGCTATTCAAAATTTAGTTTGATCCATATAACTAATTAATAATCTTGATTTCAATTAAGGCATAATCAAATAAAAACCAAAATGAGGATTTTAAGTTTGCTATACCCTAAATTCCAAAACTGGAATCCGCCTAGGTCAACATTTGCAAAACCTAGGTTAGTTCTCATATATTGCTTAGGGCACGAAAAGTTATACCACTGTATCGTAATAACCATACCATTTAGGGCAACAAAATCACTATAACATCTCCTTTTTCCCATTTCTAATTATGACAATTAAAATTTAAATAAAAGATACACTCATATTTATATTCATATGGATGAAGGACAGTTATAACAACTATCAAGTAAGCCTATCTCATTTGTTGGATTTTCGGGACCGTTGCAAATGTAAGAGCATTGCCATTGTTGGTATATGTATTTTTCAAATGCAATAATCATTTACATTTATATTGAGTATAATCCATGAATAGACATGTCCTTTCATGAGACATGTCTATTTGTTAATAAGGAAATTAATATATTTAATCATTCATATATATATATATATATATATTTCTCTCATATATTTATATCTCATATAATTATATATATGTTTATCTGACACAAGCTATCAAACATCAACACTCCCTCTTCTCTAGGGAGGATAAACACAAGACATATATTACACCATTGATAATATTAGGAATGATAGATTTTGACGATATCTCATTTGATATTTCAAAATATTTCCACCATTTGATATCGCATCATGAGCTTTGGTCTTCTAGAATATCAACACATGATATTTACCAAGTACTCAAATAAGGTTTGATATAACATCTGATATCAAGAGTATTGGCCTCCTAGAATATCAATGATATTCACCAAGTCTCAAAAGGTTTGATATCAAGAGTATTGGCCTCCTAGAATATCAATGATATACACTAAGAACTAAAAAATGTTTTGATATCACATCTGATATCAAGAGTATTGGCCTCTAGAATATCAATGATATTCACCAAGTACTAAAAAATGTTTTGATATCACATCTGATATGAAGAGTATTGGCCTCCTAGAATATTAATGATATTCACCAAGTACTCCAAAGGTTTTGATATCACATCTGATATCGAGAGTATTGGCCTCCTAGAATACATGATATTCACCAATTACTCAGTAAGGTTTGATATCACATCTGATATCAAGAGTATTGGTCTCCTAGAATATCAGTGATATTCACCAAGTGCTCAAATTTAAGTTTGATATCACATTTGATATCAAGAGTATTGGCCTCCTAGAATATCAATGATATTCACCATGTACTCAAAAGGTTTTGATATCACATCTGATATCAAGAGTATTGGCCTCCCAGAATATCAATGATATTCACCAAGTACTCAAAATGCTTTGATATCACATCTGATATCAAGAGAATTGGCCTCCTAGAATATCAATAATATTCACCAAGTACTCTTTGAGTAATGGCCTTCCAAAATGTTGAGATGCAAGACATTCACTATATACTCAATTTGTTTGATCTCATATACAAGTTATTGTAAGATTGTCACCTTACAAGAACTTTTGCAAATACAAGTGACATCATTTGGAAGTTGTCACTTCCTCATATGTACACAAGGGGTAGGCCCATTAAAATCACATAATCATGAGGTATAATCATGAATCACTGTCCTCTTGACTGCTACAATTTATTGATCGCCAGAGAATCCATTTCAACATGTTTTACTCCCTCTGAATCAATATGATTGTGATCACCAAAGGTTGACTGAATTATTTTTCTATTTGCTCCCTCTCCTTCAAGATTGCCTTAATTAAATGTCATCCTCCATCTCAATGTCCCTCTTTTTCCCTTATCTTAAAAATAATATTTTTCCTTGTAAGAGACATATCATTTGATAAGTTTTGTGTTTTAATAAACAAAGATAAAATGTAACTCTTTGTTTATAAATTGGCCACCAATGTATGTACAAGAGAACATATATTTGATCCTCTTACCACGTGGGGATCGTGTATTGTCATCATTCTACTGAGTTAACAGGGGTTTGTCTAGTTTGGACTTTATGGGTCCCTTATTTTTCTCTTACGGATTGTTGGCGTGACCATACATGAAATGAAAATAAAGTACAAGTAATTATATTGGCCAAAAGATAAGAGGAATCAACTACCATGTGTTGGGGACCACCAATGACACACAACTTGGAGAGTATGCCTAAGTTATTGGTGAACGATCTAAGTCAATATGTTGATGACATTTGAGGGTTTGATCTTCTATTTATTATTTTGGAGTTGCTGTTTGTTTTCAAAGTTGGGAAGGGCTTTGGATTCATACATGCCCATTTCAACTTCTTTAAAGTTTCTCAAACCCAATCGACATAATCTATTTATATCCCACAATCATTTTCTTTTTAATGAGAATAGACGTATTCTATCAAAGAATTCACTCGCCTTGACTTCGGTTCTGAATTCTATGCACAGGCCATACCAAATGGAAATGCTTGATTTTTTTTTGTTAATATATAGCAAATGGGCTTTAGTATTGCTCATCTTCATGTAGTTTGTAAGTAAAATTTGCATGGTGATAGGTACTTAAACTTTGTCATTTTTCTCAGTTTTTTAACAAAGTTCCTCATTCAAGCTTTGATAAACACAATACACCGCATAACACATTATCAGGAGATGTCGCAATTCATATATTCCTTGAAAGTTTATAGTCATTTTCGTTCATCTCATGGCTATGTTCTTTGCCTCCTCTTCCCTTGGATTCGACAATGCACTACCATTTATTTGTATGTACTACAAACCCTACATTTTTTCCCCTTTCCCCAGTTTTAACTCCATTATCTATTATTTACAATTGTCTTTGTGCATTTGAGTGCAAGATTGAGTTTCCCAAGGCTTTGCACTGTAATACATGTTTCTCCAAAGAAATAAGCAGATTAATTGCCCCAAAGTTTGAGGATTGATGACATCATCCAACACAACCTAGAGGGGAGAATAACTTCGCAATCAGAAACATGATTCAGTTTTGTTATACTCTCCATCTCCAATGGAGAGGCGTCAAGCATGAGGCTCTCATGAGGCCCTGAGTCCACCAATATCCAAGCCTCTTTCACAAGCAATCCAAAATTTCCTGCACTTTGGATGTTTATTTGAATTCATATCTTAAGGTATACGTTTTTTTTGCAATATCTCATGTTTTCTTCTATTTGCAGCCTTGCTTTGATACCATGTTGGATTTTCGGGATCACTGCAAATGTAAGAGCACTGCCATTGTTGGTATATGTATTTTCCAAATGCAATAATCATTTACATTTATATTGAGTATAAGCCGTGAATAGACATATCCCTTCATGGGACATGTCTATTTGTTAATAAGGTAATTAATATATTAATATATTTAATCATATATAGATATATTATATTAATTTCTCTCATATATTTATATCTCATATAATTATATATATGTTTATCTGACACAAGCTATCAAACATCAACATCATTCAAGTAGTTACATTTCATGTTCAATCAACTAATTTAATTGATTTCTAATACATTGAAAAGGAAACCAATTTCTAAGTATTGAAGGGAATAACTAATTAAACAATATTTACCATCTAACATACCTTCAACCTGATATTACCAAGATCATAAAAGTAGAATACTTGTTACTGGAAGAGGCTTGAATGTAGATCATATTACCGTCTTGTGCAAGTCTTGGCATCTGGTGGAGAGGAGAACAATTGTCAGGGGCTTAACCTCCCAATCATGGACCCTTGAGTATCCTTGCACAATCTCAACCGAGAAAGGCCCTCGCTATCGTGGGATTAGGCTTGGACACCACTGTCCAACCATTGAGCATTTTGGTGTTAGAGTAGCAACCCACCATTCAACTAGGTAACAAGACCTTCACTTTGGACTACCATGAATTGACACTGGTTTTAAACAAATCTTAATCAGTTGCTTGAGTTACTGATGGTTCTTTCTTTTTATTGTGCAGGAGTATCCATTATTCACACCCTTCATCTCGACCATACTAGTTTTCTTGGATGATTCATCGGGTGGTGTAAAGTAGAATAATCACAACAAAAAATCTGCCTATCCGGCTTGGCTTATGAAAGAGAAATGTGTAATCATATCTTAGTATGTATGACCAACTTTTCTGCCTTCTTGGCATTGGAACAAGGAATAAACTGAGAAGGTTTAAACATATATATGAAAATAACAGCTAATTTATCTGCCCATTCTGGCATTGATATCACAAAAACAGTTCTATTAAATTCATTCAATAATCTGCCTTTCAGTTGGCTAGAAACACAATGGTGTAAGGCATACTTTTACATATCTAATTCTCCAAAATATAGATTGCTCATCATAGGAAACATATGGCAATGATGTTCCTGTATAAGTTGCTCTGCACTGGCTTATATTTCAATATCATTTTCATAATAGAAAAACATGCATATCGGCCTAGTCTTGCCGTTCATTTATAAAGGAAAATAATAGATCATCGATTCTTGTTCAATCAGTAAATAGCATGGTAAAATCTTGTTGCTTCAGCCAAGCATGGCGATTCTGAATGCAAAATGTATTTTGATACATATACAAAGGTTAACAACATGACCCGGTGTTGGTTGGATTTGCAAATACATGAAGCTTCGATTGAATGTGCGGAAGGCTTTCTCCAAAAGGCTTCGATTTGACAATGAATGGCAACGCATTGGATTAAGAATTTTCTCAAAGGAAGAAGCCACACCGAAATGATACGTGCTCCTGCAAGGAAAGAATTACTCCACGATAATATCACATTCCTCAATGTAATCACAATTACTATAACAAGTTATTTTTCATAAATCATCATAATGACTAACCACCATATCACTTCCCATGAATTTATGATGAATAACCAACTTTCCAAGATTTCAAGGTAAAATTATAATAGCATCATAATGATTAACTAACATGTCATCTTCATATGAAACTATAAGGATTAACCAGCTTACCATTTGACTTGATCATAACTAATTTTACCTATCAATTGATTTCACATGAAACCTCTACGACTATATGAACATTTTCAAATTGAGCCAAAAATTGGGATGTAACATACCCTCCCCCTTGTGTTTCATTGCCCTTGATGAACTTTGAAATTTTAACAAACACCACACCATAAAGGGATATTTAAAATTGGGATGTAACATACCCTCTCCCTTGTGTTTCATCGTCGTCGATGAACTTTGGAATTTTAACGAACACAATAAAGGAATATCTAAAATTGGGCCAAAATTGGGATGTAACAGTATTTGTATCCCATATCGAGTACCTCCCTTGGTATTTACCCTATAGCTGGAAATGCCACTTCAGCTCACAAATATTTCCCTCCTTGAAAAATGTTTAAAAATTTACCATGTAGATTAGGATGTTTGATTTTTGTTCAGTTTCTCATTTGCATATCAGTTTGCTGTTTACCAAGCTTAATTCAATATGTAATCATTTTTTTTGCTTGGCAAAGGGCCTAAGCCAAATAAATCATTAGTATCATTGTGGTGGTGTGAGCGCGATGGACTATGCTCTTACCTGTGCCTCCTTCACCCACTTTGTTCGTAGTTTCACTATCTCTTGCCTTACGCTAGCTGATCATGCCCTTCTTAACCTCGTGTTCCACTTTTCCCCCCCATTCTCTACCTCCCCTTGCTCATTCCCTGTTTGTGGTGACCCACCCTCACACCTTTTTCTGCTTTCTTGAGAGCGACCCCGACTTCTTCATCCTTCATCTTAAACAATTCCTCCCCCCCAATTGCTTCTCTGATTCTAGCTAGACATCTTCCATGTTCGACTTATTGGCTGTTGCGATTAGGCAGTTGGCTCTCCTCTCCATCTCGCACTGCACTACTCCCTCTTTCAATCCCAAGCGCCGGAACACCTGCCCTATCAACCATTGGTATGATGATGATTCTAAGACCTTCTGCTGCTCTTTGCGCTCAACCTTTACTACTGACTCCCCCATTTATACTCAGCTGCGACTCTCCTACCATCGCTTTCTTCACCATAAGAAACGACTGTTTATCACATTGTAGTGCAAATCCTTTCGTGACACGCTTATTCACAACCCCAAGCTTTTCTAGTGCATTTTGTTCCTCCGCCATCCCTCCATCCTTGACCTCCGCTCCCTCACCAACCATAGCCCCACTCTTTATGACATTCCTGACCAACCCTCTATGCACCTCACCCCACTCCCCATTGCCACTTATTCACCTCCACTAGCATTTACGAGGCTGTCAGATCCATGAGATGCGTAGGGCGGAAAATGAGGAAGGGTTTCATGCTGAGCTCTTCAAGCTTGATATCTCATTCTTGGGCTCCTTTCTTCCCACACTTTTTAATTGGGTGGTGTGCGCAAGTTTTCCGGATTCTTAGTCGAGGCATGTGATCTATCCGATACATAAGACTGGGGTGGCTTCAGACCTTGGTAAACTACTAGAGCATAATGATTGGTCACACTTTTGCCAAATTTTATGCCACTGTGCTAAACACTATCTTATCCAGAGAGCTCAACAAGAGACTTTGTTGGGTTAGGGGTTAGGCTGGGTTTTAGACAGACTATCAGACCATGGATCATATCCTAACGCTATGGGTTATATTTGAGGAGGCTTGGGGTTAGGCTGGGTTTTAGACAGACTATTAGACCATGGATCATATCCTAACGCTACGGGTTATATTTGAGGAGGCTTGACACCACTTGGCAAAAGTCTATAGCTATTTTGTAGACTTTCATAAGGCCTTTGGTATTACGATAATGGAAGAGCTTCTATTATTAGTTAATGGTTATTTGTTTGTAATCTATTGTAAATATTAAAATATTTCTAATTTTTAGTTAGCTGTTGTTATTTGTTAGCTTTCTTTAGCTTTCTTTTAGCTAGAGTAGAATATTTCTATTCTTTACAATCGTTTCTTAAGGAAACATCTCTTTATTCTTTTGTATATATATAGATCTCTTGGCCTCTATTAATAACAAGCAAGTATTTTACCAATTACTTCGTAATATGATATCAGAGCAATATTATAATTTATTGTTTGAAATTATTAGAGCAATATTTTTCGAAATTATTTTCTATGATATCTGCTTCTTACGACCATTTTTTTGCAATTGACATATGTTTTTCTACACATTTCTACCATTTTTTGTAGCAGGGCCATTTTTGTTCAAAACCCTAATTTTTGGGCTTGAAATTTTTTTGATTACAAATTCTTGGTTGGTTTTTCGAGAGCTCAATTGGGTTGTCCAATTTTCTCGGTGCCTCGATTTTCGAGCTGGCGGATCTAGAGATCGACAACATATTCTTTCTAGGTTTTTCGAGCTCTCTTCTAGGTACCCCTTCAAATTTTCTAGGTCTTTCATTTTTGTTTGTTTTGTGTTTTGCATCAAAGAACTAGCCTTCACAGATTTTCACGTTTTTTCATTGAAAAACGTCCTATGGCATCATTGACTAATATTCTGCTTGAGAGCAATTCAAAATTCAATGGTTGGAATTATGGCACTTGGAAGTAGCGGATAATAGAAATTTTTGAATAGCGGAATACTGATAAGATTGTTCTAGTTGTTACATAGTGTCCGATTGCCTTTGGTACTGATTAGGATACATGGGATTTGAATAATGGGGAGGTGGTGATGCTTGTCAAATATAGTAGCTGATGATCAACTCTTTAATATTCCATCCGGCAAGACAACTGTCGAGTTATGGGCACATCTCAAGAATCTTCATGAGACTTTTGACAAAAGCAGAGCTTTCTTCTTGAAGAACACTTTGTTTTCTCTTATCATGGATGAGCAAACCTCACTCCAGGCTCACTTGAATAGGATTCAGGAAATCCGTGATCGGTTGCTTGCCATTGGTTGCAAGATGGAGGAAGAGGACATTGTGGTTATCACTCTCTAGAGTTTACCAAAGTCCTATGACCATTTTATCGAGACTCTCAACATCACGTCTTCTGGTATTGATTTGAAGTTCACCGATCTCTGCATACTTCTACTTTAGCAAGATCGCTAGAAACAAGAGTTCGGTAGCGGTTCCAACTCCACCTCCACAAAGCAAACCTTTGTTGCTAAATTCTTTCAAAAGGATAAAGACAAGTCTAAGCAATCTTCTCAGCAGAAATCCTTTCCTCTAGATTCAGAAGGCTCTCGAAAGAAGAACAATCAATGCAACTATTGCCACAAGTTTGGTCACATGAAGGTTGAATTTCAAAAATACTTAGTTGCCCAATCTAAGCAATCAGGTTCGCAGCCCAAAGCGAACAGTGTAGAGCACACTGAGCAGACATAATTTGCCTTTTACGCCTTCATGGCTAAAAGACCAGTAGATCATGTAAAGTCGTCTGCTTGGTACATTGATTCAGGTGCCTCTCGTCATTTCACCCACCATAGAGACTAGTTCACTGACTACCAACCTTATTTAGATTTTGTTATTTTTGGTGGCAGAGAAGAGTACACTGTTGTTGACAAAGGCAACATTTAGATTCAGTCTACTAGGAGGAATCTCATTTTCCTTGATGTGTACTACGTTCGAGGGATGGAACTAAATCTACTTTTAGTCAGTCAGTTGTTGCGACATTCTCCACAGTTGGATGTCACCTTCAGTTCACATTAGTGTACCATCACTAATAAGGTGACTCAATCTATTGTTGCAGTGGGTCTTGAGGATCATGGTCTTTTTTGACTTACTGATTCTGGTGATTCTTGGGACTTAGCTATGGTTGCTTGGTGGTTGTTTGTTAGCACACTTTGGCATCAATGGTATGGGCACTTAAATGTGCATTATCTCTCTCAGCTTGCTCGAAAGAGCTTGTCCTTGGTTTGCCAGAGATTCAAACTCAGCAACTTGGAGTTTGTGATGCATGCCAGGCTGGGAAGAAACATCGCACACCTTTCCCCAGTGGCAATTCATGGCGAGCTTCTCAGGTACTTCATCTTGTTCATGTCGATATCTGCAGCCCTAGGGCCACTCTTGTTCTTGGGTCCAGGTATTTTCTATTGTTTGTTGATGATTTCAGTAGAAAAATTTGGGTGTATTTTCTTAAAAAGAAATCAGATGCATTTCCTGTATTTTAGAAGTTCAAACTTTTAGTTGAAAAAGAGTCTGGGAAATCTATTATTATTCTTAGGTTAGACAATGGGGGGAATTTTTTCCTAATGAATTCTCTAGCTTCTTTTATGCTCATGGCATCAAATGCCAATCAACCACACCCCATAGAACACAACATAACAATATAGTTGAATGTCGGAACGGAACAATCACCGAAATGGCTCGATCCATGCTCGAACACAGACATGTTCCAAAGGAGTTCTGGGTAGAAGCAGTTAACAGTGCACTTTATCTTTCGAACCGGTCATCTACACTGGCGATCAATGGTAAGACTCCGAAAGAGGCCTGGTCAGGTCGCAAGCCCAGGATCAGTCATCTGAAGGTTTTTGGCTCCCTTGCTTTTGTTTGGATCCCTGATGCATCACGCACCAAGTTGGATGCCAAGAGTTATAAACTCATGCTTGCTGGATACAATAGTCTTCACAAAGCCTATAGCTCGATTGACATTGAGACATCTCGTCTCCTGTATAGTTGTGATGTAGTCTTTGATGAGCAGCAAGGATCATTCATGCCTATTTCTCCTATTCCTTATCCAGTTGACCAACCTATGAAGGCTCATGATTTGGGAGTTAGGTTTCCATTAGGTCCATCTGATGGGAGGGCTCCAGTAACTCTAGTTATACTAGTGATCCTTGTACAAACACTTCCAACTTCTCCTACAGGATCACCTTGATTTGTAGATGCTTCACTTGAGTTTGATCCAGATTCTTCTGATGAGGAACTTGATCACCAAGCATCTCCTGATACTAATGTTGGTTGTTCTCCTCTCTGCCCTAAGTGGTGGGCTAAGACACTTGCTGATCTTCGTGATGATGAATTCATTAATGGGAGAACTGCTCGGAAAAAGAGCAAACCTACAAAGTCTGTTAACTTTGCTCTCATGGCTAACATTCATAGTGTGTTTGAACCTCAAACATATTCTGAGGCTAAAGGAATTCCAAAGTGGGAACATACCATGACATTTGAACACCAGAGCCTGCTAAAAAATAACACTCGGATCCTTTCTAATCTTCCACTAGGGAAGAAACCCATTGGCCACAAATGGGTTGACAAAATCAAATACAAATTTGATGGTACTTTGGATAAGTACAAAGCTCATTTAGTTGCGAAGGGCTTCTCTCAGTGTCAAGGCATTGATTATGAGGAGACCTTTGCTCCTATTGCAAAGATGAGCACAATCAGATTAGTCCTAGCCATGACAACACAATTTGGCTAGAAGGTCCATCAAATGGACATCAAGAGTGCTTTCTTGAATGGTGATCTCCATGAAGAGGTCTACATGATGCAACCTCTTGGTTTGAAGGTTGTTGGTAAAGAACATCATGTTCTCAGATTAGTGAAATTTATCTATTGCTTAAAGTAGTTCCCTAGGGCATGGTACATAAAAATTGATAAGTACCTTAGTGATCAAGGCTTTGAGAGGAGTTCTTTAGACTCAAATTTGTACATCAAGACTACTGACAGTAACATCATCCTTTTGCTTATTTATATGGATGATTTGATCATCACTGGCAGTTCAACATCTTTGTTTCAGGGAATCAAACGCAATTTATGCTAGTCTTTTGATATGATTGACCTTGGGCTCATGCATTATTGCTTAGGTGTTGAGGTTTGGCAACAATCTTCTGGCATATTCATTTCTTAATCAAAATATGCCAGGGCTATGTTAAACGAATTCCGTATGAAGGATTGCAAGCCCGCATCTACACTCATGGAGAAAGGTCTCAAGTTATCAGCAAAGTCTGATTCTCCTCCCGTTGATGATACTACATAGAAGCAACTACTAGGCAGCCTCATCGACCTCTCTACTACTAGGCTTGATATCAGCTTCGCAGTTAGCTATATCTCATGCTTTATGACAGCTCCTAAGGTTGATCATTGGATGACAGCAAAGCGTGTGTTTCATTATGTGAAGAGCACTTTAGATTACAGACTTCTTTACTCTCGAAGTTCTAATCCTAGACTCCTTGGGTTTTAGATTCAGATTGGTAAGGCTCTATTGATGATAAAAAATCAACTTTTAGATATGAGTTTAGTTTAGGATCAGGTGCCACCACATAGACCGGTAAGAAGCAAGCAATTTCTCTCTCCTCTACAGAGGCCGAATAGAGAGGGACAATGAAGGCAGGTTTTGAAGTTGTTTGGCTTCGTCGGATGCTTGGGGATATGCAGATGTCACCAACAGGAATGACCACTTTGTTTGTTGATAACGAATGCATTATCAAGTTAGTACAAAATCTAGTCTTCCATGAACGAACCAAGCATGTGGATGTTTACTGTCACTACATGCGACAACTGGTTGAAGATGGGACAATAGACTTGCAGTACGTTCCTACAACATATTAGAGTGCAGATATTCTCACCAAGCCTCTTGGTCCTGATAAGTTTGTCAAATTCAGAGAACAACTTGGTGTTGTGGATAGATTAATCCATAAGGGAGGGCATTACGATAATAAGAAAGATTCTATTATTAGTTAATGGTTATTTGTTTGTAATCTATTGTAAACATTAGAATGTTTCTAATATTTAGTTAGCTGTTGTTATTTGTTAGCTTTCTTTAGTTTTCTTTTAGCTAGAATAGAATATTTCTATTCTTTACGATTGTTTCCTTAGGAAATATTGCTTTATTCTTTTGTATATATAGACCTCTTGGTCTCTATTTAATACAAGCAAGTATTTCAGCAATTACTTTGTAATGTCCCCTTTTTGACAGACACCAGCAACTTATTTTATTTTAGCCTTAATTTTCCCCGGAGGCTAAAAAGGAAGAAATAAGGGGGAAAAGATATATTAAATTGATTACTTATAAGGTTACTAAACAATGAAATATTAAAAAGTAACTTTATATTTAATTGATTTAATATTAAAGTGACTAACATAATAAAATATCAAAAAGTCACTTAAAAGAATAAAGTGCTGGATTCCTCTAGAAGCTTCTTGGAGTTGCTTGTGAAATCTTTATAAGGAGCCTTTGGGGGGTCATTTTACACATCTTGAGTTGCATATTCATCTGTTGTGCTGAGAGCCTGAGAGCCTTAGTGCTTGCATACTTGCCTGGGGGTTTGAAGACTCTAAAGTGCCAATTTCGGTTGTGAGATATCAACCCTAGTTGGGAGTGGAGGAATTGCTATTCAGCCAATTCATTTGTGATTAATTGGGAGACAACATTCAGTGATTTTTGTTTAGCCCGTGCATCTAATTTTTGACATCAGTTGGCAAGGAGAAAGGTTTCAGTTTTCGCAACGGATCCGAAAAAAGAAAAGCGAAAAAGCAGAGCCGAAAAAGCAGTATGAAAAAGCAGATCCGAAAAAGCAAAGTGAAAAAGCAGAGCCGAAAAAGTAATCCTAAAAAGCAGATCCGAAAAAGTAGTCCGAAAAAGAAAATCCGAAAAAAGCAAAGCCAAAAAGCATGTCATCTCAGCTACTTATTTCAAGTTCTTTTGGTATTTACATTTGGCAATTTTAGATGAGTACATTTGACAAGTAATATATGTCTTTTTGTTACCAAAGTATTCAGTCATTGTAAACATTGAAGAATTGAAGGGAAATCAACTTAATTTAGCTGTTCAGTTTGTATGCCAAATGTTTGTAAAAATGTCTCATTGCATAGTCATTCATAGGATGCATGCCAAGTGTTTGTGAAAATACCTCTTGGCTGTAAGTGTGCATTTTACATCAGAATTTCATGTACTTGCATTTGGAAAATAATAAAAAGAAGCTGCATATCACTTTGATTTCTAATTAGTTATTTTGCAATCATTTGTATTCATCAATATCATTGGCATTCAAAAATCATAGCAAAACAACAAACATCAGCAAACTGAGGCTGCAAGGGAAGTGTTTGACAAAATTCCTAAGGTAGAAAAACAGGGATAAAACTTCAAAAATTGTCAAAGTCCTTTACATACTTCATAATATTTGGTTCCATCCCTTGGGTGGTCCTTTTCCAAAAGCTTAGAAACATTGGAATTTTTGAGACTTTACTAACAACTATTGTGAGGCTCTATGACACTGTGGTGGGCAGATTCAAGACTCCCGAGGGTTTCTTCTATTCTATTCAAAGCACCGTAGGTGTGAAGCAAGGCTGCCCTCTATCACCCACCTTATTCAACATTTATATCTATGACCTCGAGGCCTTTGTCAGGGACTCCTTGCTCCCTAGCAATGGCTGTTACTTGCACCAAGTTTTGATCTCCATCCTTTTCTTTGCAGATGATGTGGTTCTTATGGCCTTCTCTCCAGATGATCTTCAAAGACTTCTTGATGGGTTAGCATCTTCTTGACTTACGCCAACTTGTTGTGAACCTAGGTAAGACTTGAGTCACGGTCTTTAACTATTTTAAGACCTTGCATCTCCATTTCTACTTTTAGGGCCAGGAGATAGAGATTGCTTCCTCTTATACTTATCTCGCGGTTAAGCTCTCTGGGCTATGCTTCACCTTGAGATCCACGATTCAACCTAGGGTTAGTAAAGTGTTGGACTCCCTTGCCATGATGGAGAGGTAGTGCTTCAGACATCACTTTTAGGACACCACTTCCAATTTGTCCCTCATGGACTCTTTAGTTAGATCGATTGTGCTTTATGGTGCTATGGTGTGGGGTCCTCTCTTAGACTCGGATTGGGCCTCGATTGAGCAAGTTCTAACGCTTTTCCTTTGGTGTATCATCAAATACCATCGTTCCACCTTGCACAATATTATTTTTGCTGAGTTTGGTGCTGATCCCTTCAGACTAGGGCCATCTTTGATTAGATTTGGTTTGTTCACCGTTTTTGTGATTTTCCAAACTTCCATGGATGGTCATTGTCGTTACACCTACCTAGCCTATTGCTCCTTCGTTGTTGTCGCTGACTTGGACACTGCCACTAGTGCTCGATGTTAGTATGCTCAAGCCATGACTCGGTTGAGATCAATCAAAATTGAGATTGACTACCTCCCCTCTTAGTTTTTGTTGGATGCTCCCGCTCACCTCCTCTCGCAACAGGAGTTGAACGAGCATATCAGATGACATATACAAGCATTACATCGTCACAACCTGGAGCAATAAATATACATTTGCGGATGGCCTTCTATGCTGAGCATTTTTTAGATATCCAAGATGGGATTATTACGTGCCCAAGCTACTTGTTTTGGCACTAGATCTGTGCCTTGCTTATCGTCTTGGGTTCCTTCTATGTTGGTTCACGCATGCTTCAGATTCAGACTAATCACCACACTGATAGGGAGGACTGGATTTGTCGGTTATGTACCTTGGTTGAGGTGGAAATGGAGACCCACTTTCTTTTTCAGTACCCCATCTACCATGAGATTAGAGGGAGAAACCACTGTTTGTTTAGGGAGAGCCGATCCCTATCTACTTTTTTTAGATACACAGATCTAAGGTGTCTCGTGCTTTATCTTTGGGAGGCTCTGCGACTACACGCTACAACTCCTTTTCCCCTAGCACCAGGCCTCAGATCAGTGTATCATGACCTTTTTTTCGCCCATGCCCTCCCCCTTGGGGTAAGAAGTGGCTGCCCAACTAATGCAGGAGCATCCTAGGGTAGTTAGCAATTCTGTATGTAGGAGCATTGTGTTTACCGTACTGGGTAAAGAAATCAATGCATACAAATAATAGAACGGAATAGCAGAATTATATTCGCATACGCCAAGATATTACATTATGCTTATGATGCTATGAGATCGATGATTACAATGATCCCGAAGGGGGATATAAATACTTTCCAAGGAACCTTCCCGAAGGTATCCGTCGGCCACATACAACATGTCCGCTGCAATAATAGAACTTTCCCGAAACATCCCGATAGACACCCTGTCGGCTTGATCCCGATACACCAACGAAATACATCTTGATACACTAACGGGATGCACCCGATACACTAACGGGATGCACCCGATACACTAACGGATACATCCTGATACACTATTTCCTGATGACATCATCCCCCCCAAAAAGAAAAGTCGTCTCCTGACGACTAGACAACAAAAACCCACCATTAAGTGCATTATTCATAAAACGAAAAGAACATGGACTTATACATCATGAACGCGAAGGCTATGTCTCTAACTGTGAAGAGCTGAAGTGTTGCTACCAAACGATGCTCCGCTGCTTCCCTTGCAATTTGCTGGGTGGCAAGTCGGTTGGCCATCTCCTCCCAAGCCTTCTCCATCGTCTCCCGAGCTTCCTGCCCAGCCTCTACCCTGCTTCTCTTTGTAAGCACCAACTTTGCCAGGAACTTGCTTGCTCTCTCTACCTCTGGTACACAGACACTCCAAGTCTATAGCAGCTCTAGGTCTCATCAACTGGTCACACTTCCCACGACTGATATCCGCAACGACTGGGGGTCCAGGGGGCAACGCCCTTAGCGAGGTCGAGGGGCAGCGCCCTAGGCGCTCTCCCTGTTGCGATACAGGGCGGGGTCAAGGGGCAGCGCCCCTCACCACCAAGACCAAATTAGCACCCCGAAACTCATAAAAAAATGAATGGAACACACTCTTTTTTTTTTGTTTACTACTGATCCCACACTCTTTCTGGCAACCCTTGATGCTTCCCCTTCCCTTTGGCATCATCCGTTATGCATTATGAACATTCTTGATTTGTCGACGTTTTGTTTTTTTTCTTTTTTTAGAAACCCTCCTGTCACCCTTCTTCTGACCTGCGTACTGCCTTCCTAGAGGACTCTGTAATATTGTACGATTCACTTCCTCACTGAACACTGTACTTCTATAACCATTGTATGCAAGTCCTTCCAATACCTTATGTCGTACAGTGTGCCGCTTCATAGTGCTATCCTTGCCACGTCGTACGGTATTGTCTGTGCAATCAATCATACTTAACGACTTTCACAAAGGCTCCCGCGTAGTAACATATTGCAACGCCGTACAGTGGCTTGAGTTACTGCATCCAACTTACCAACAC
Organism: Cupressus sempervirens; assembly: GCA_028749045.1. Classification (NCBI taxonomy): domain Eukaryota; kingdom Viridiplantae; phylum Streptophyta; class Pinopsida; order Cupressales; family Cupressaceae; genus Cupressus; species Cupressus sempervirens. Next base: position 191,843,705 of record CM053785.1, read on the forward strand.
GCCATACAGGAATGTTATCTGGGAAAGGCCATACGGTAATGCAAGCCTAGGACACCGTACGTGGTTGTACCTCCAGAATGAATGCCTCACGTTTTCTCCTACTATGTGCCTTGATACCGCTATTGAATTATTGTACGGTGATATGAATTAGAAGCCGTGCGGTGAGTGACTGGAAACATCGTACGGTGGCAATCTGCACTTTTGTTGAGTTCGTACGGTGACAACTTGCACTCCTACTGAGTTCGTATGGGCTTATATCTCCATTCCAAGCCATGTAGTGGTTGATCTTTGAAGGTCGTACGGTAATGAGATTGTTATGCCGTACGGTGGTGAACCCATACACCGTACGGTGGTCACTGTTTATTCACCAAGCCGTACGGTCACTTGACTGTACAGTGCTCTTTTTTTTCTTTCTTCTACTACTCCTTATCTGACATATGTACAATATTTACATATATACAGTACTTACAATCATTCTTTTCTCAATTGTTCGTCCACGGAGGTGCGTTACTTTTTTCGTGGTAGACATTCAACTTCGACCTATTCACTGCATCGACCACTTCCTTTTTATTTAGCATCCATAATTTCATTGCTCCATTATCACCAACTTCCAATATCTTGTATGGTCCTACCCATTTGATGCTAAGCTTGCCTGGTTTGATCTCATTCCGGTCGTTGTACTTTAACACCCACTGTCCGAGTTGAAATCTATTCAGTTTCAAGTGCTTATTGTGCCATGCTCTACGGCTGTTCTGTGTCACCTTCGTAGCCCACTATACCTGCGATCATCGCTCATCAAGTTTATTTAAAGTACATGATCTGTCCATTTGGTTTTCCATATCGCCCAGTTTGTTCCCGAAGCTCGGTACCATGGACTCCGTTAGCTGCCCCTTCTGGCCGTCAATAACACCTCCACTCCGTACTACTGCAACTTTTATTGAACCCTTCCTCATTGTTTCCTGTGCAGACTGTATGATGTGTCTTCCTTGCTGCCGACACTTTTTTGCTATATCTGTGGTTCGTCGTAACACTTTCTTTCTGCGCGGTCGTACGGTAGAATCTTTCCTTCTTCTAGGTTCATACTGTATGTTCTTCCCTTCAGCTTCAGCCGTAACCACTTTTCCTTCTTCGGCTTCTCTGTGTTCCTTTGGACATTCATTTCCTTCCTTTGGACATTCATTTCCTTCTTCGGCTTCTCTGTGATCCTTCGGACATTCATCTCCTTCTGCTTTCTTACCTTCATCGACCCTTAACATATTACAGCTCGGAAAGAGTTCATAATCCTCCATCTGCTAGTGAAAAAGGCCGTTCAATGAGTCTAGATCGTCCTCACTCGACCCTCCTTCCAGTCTCAATGCTCCCTCTTTGTCAAGTTCCATTCTCTTCTTCCCCTCGTCATCATCCTCACTTTCACCTTCTGAGTCTGACAATGCTGCCTCCTCACCTACCATTTGTGTGCAGGTCAACTATGAATCTTTTGCCTCCGCGCTCCATTGATAGGGTATTCTTTTTCCAATCATGCTTAACCTTAGCTTGTATCAGCCACCCTCGGCCCAGAATGGCATCGTATCCTTTCCTCTTCAGCGGAATCACGACGAAGTCCAGCAGGAGTGGTTGTGCGCCAATCGTCACCGGCTGTGCCATCAGGACGCCCAAAGGTTTAATGCCGTGTTGATCCATTGTTAGCAACTAAATTTTATGAGGCCACAATGTCGACTATCCCAATTTTTTCCAGGTGTCTTCTGGTAAGACATTTACACTGGACCCTCAGTCAACTATTGTGTCGGTGAGAACATGTCCGAGGATCCCCATCTCGACGACTGCCGGATGCCGTACGGATGTGAGGGCTAGCAACATTTGGTCTTCTCCACCTGCAACAATTTCCTTCCCTTTACCTTGTTCTCCTGGTATCTTTGGAGCTGGTGCCATATTTGTGAGAGCGGATCGGAGTTGAGGCATTGTAAGAAGCAAATCATTTATCTTGACTGGTACCTTCGTTTGCAAAATTTGCCGTACGATGTTCTGTTTTGTGCAATTCCGTATGGAGGTACCAGGCGTGTCCCTCAGGTGTGCCGTTTCTGTCTGCGCTGCTTTTTGGATCTCTGCCTGGGCTTTGTCTAGTCTCTTCTTTTCCTCTGTCGGGTTGGGATACACTTTCGCTTGCTTCCGAGTGATTGCCAGAACCTCTTCTTCGTTCGTCTCGACGGTGATCAAGTTTACTCCCGACTTTGGACACTTAGCATCGTTATGATCGCCAGGTCCACACCATCTGCATAACAACTTCGGTGTGTTCGTCGTTGTACACTCTCGGGCGAAGTGACCCCACAGATTGCATGCACGGCATTGAACTATCGGCTGGCCATTCGCATCATACTGGATTCAACTCCTCCCGCCATTATTGTTGTTGCCGCTATTGTTGTTGTTGTTGTTGTTTTGACCGCGCCAATTATTTCTATATCCTCCCGACGTGGCACCCTCTGTATTGTTGTTCCCGCTCCCTGCAGACGCTTCCTGCGTCAGGAACACTTGCTGTGGTGCTCTTGTTTTCAGATTGAAAGGGCATTCCTTCACGGAGTGTCCCATAATTTGGCAGATCTCACAAAATTGCTCTTTCGGGCAGGATCCCTTCGTATGGCCTTCCTTCTTGCACTCCGTGCACCATAGTTCATTGCCCTTAGTCTCCTTGTTCATGTTCTTGAACTCCTTTATCATCCGAATCATGTCCTTCTGGAGGGCACGGACCTTCTTGCTGCTGCCTTCATCGTCCCTGCTATCATCTTTTGAAGGCTTGTCGTCATCTGAATCGGACAAGCTACTCTTTTTCTTCTTCTTTGTCTTCTGCTCACTTTTGAGCTTCATTGCCCGGTTATACGCTTCAGTGTATGTCGATGGTAGCACGATCTTCATCTTCTTTCGTAACTTCGGTTGAAGGCCTTCAATGAACCATCTTTTCTAGAGTCCATCCGCTGGCTTATTCTCCATTTTACTGGTCAAGTCCTTCAATCTCCTGGCGAAGACCCGAACTGTTTCATTCTTCTTTTGCTTAGTGTTGAATATCTCTGCTACAATTTCATTATCATCGCGCAAAAGTTGAAATTCTGCAAAAAACTCTTTTTTAATGTCATCCCAATTGCTTAACTTTGTGGATTGGTACCAGTAAACCAATCAATTGCGACACCCCGTAGGGTTGCCGGAAATTGCCTCCCCCATTTGTTTGTATCTGTTACACCATTGGCCCTCCAAATCGTTTCACAAGTTTTACAATGTCGGATGGGATCAGCTGCTTCATCACCATCAAATTTAGGCAATTTCTCCTTTGGTCCCGCCATCTCGATGCTGACGCTTGGTAGCCCGACGCTAACGCTTGGTATCCCGATGCTCACACTTGGTATCTCGACGCTCACACTCGGTATCTTGACACTGACGCTTGGTATCCCGGCAGCTGTGTTGGTTGGTGAAGAAGGATCTTCGTTAAGCGAATCTGTCCCTTTTGGAAGTGTGTTGTGGACGAAGAGTTCACTCCATGCTCTTGCTCCTTCGGCACTTTGAGCCGTGCGAGTCAATTCTCTTCCGTCTAGATTCTCTTCCCCTGGCGAACACCAATTCAAAAACTCCTCTCGTGCTTTTTCCACCAACTCAACTTGTTGTCGAGTCTGCTTCCGCGCTTATGCGTCCGTTGGTAGCAATCTTCTGGAACCTCCTCCTGTGTTCGGCTTGCTGCGCCAAAATTAGATCATCGTGTGTTGTGCGTAATTCGTCCTTGTCCTTCAGCTTGTTCATATTCTTGTTCAGCTGATTCAGTATTACTCTTCATTTTCCTGCCTTTCCAGGTCCATCGGGCAACAGCGCCAAATGTTTATCGTACTGGGTAAAGAAATCAATGCATACAGATAATAGAACGGAATAACAGATATGAATAGCATAATTATATTCGCATACGCCAAGATATTACATTATGCTTATGATGCTATGAGATCGATGATTACAATGATCCCAAAGGGGGATATAAATATTTTTCGAGGAACCTTCCCGAAGGTATCCGTCAGCCACATACAACATGTTGGCTAGAATAATAGAACTTTTCCGAAACATCCTGATACACACCCTGTCGGCTTGATCCCGATACACCAATGGAATACATCCTGATACACTAACGGGATGCACCCTGACACACTAACGGGATGCACCCGACACACTAACGGGATGCACCTGATACACTAACGGATACATCTTGATACACTATTTCCTGACGACACATTGAGCTTGGATTTGTGGACTTATGTTTCGCGTGGTTGGGGATGATGGAGCCCAAATTTGAGCAAAAGTTTTGGGTCTCCATTGAGAAGTATGATTGGATATTCATGATGGAAGAATTGTCATTAAAGAGCTATAAAATATTAATGAACAACAACACTTGTACATCATTGACGAAAGCATACAATGAACATCAGCAATCGACACCCAAGAAGGAAGTAACAACTAATAAAACTAAGGAGATATACAGTAGTAATATTCAAATACATATGGAGATCTTATTATTGAGTGAGTTAGTAATATGCTGTAAATACAACAGTGACAAATCCTTATTATTGCCAATGATCACCAAGTATGCAGAAATGCTCAGGGATAAATACATAAAGTCCTGTCATTTCATTAACAATGATGGTTAGATATCCAAAGCATATCGACTATATATTTTATATAGAGATAAACGACGCAGGCATCATAAATATTCGGTAGCCACAGACTATGGCAGATCATACGCTACAGACAATATCCTTGCGAAGGCCTGATAAGACAAATCCATCAATCTATAAGAAGTCATTATAAAACGATGACTAGTATAACAACATTTACCATTACGCTTGGTCAAGGATTGAACATATTAAATAGGGAATACATCAATATGTTGTTGTCTACGAGTATATTTAAACAGCGATAGTTTTTGTATGAACATTGATCATCCATTGAAGACATACGTAGCAGTCAGATATTCTTTGGCATTTAAAAAATTAGATACTGTTAGCGGGTGTCTTTTATAGCAAAAGAATATTGTTAGATCAACGTTATCAGGTGTTAGATATTGTTAGTGGGTGTATTTTATAGCAGTTACTATCAACGTTTTGTCAAAGGATTTTCTAAGCTAGCTGCCCCACCTATAAAGTTAACTAAAACAGGGACCTTTGAGAGGAATGAAGTGACTCAATAGGCTTTTGTGAAACTAAAGGAAGTAATGAGCTCCTGCCCTGTTTTGGCCATCCTTAATTTTATGTTACCTTGTGGATTGCAATGTGATGCTTCTGAGGAAGATATCAGAGCAGTCCTTATGCAAAATAAACTTACCATCACATTTGAAAGCCTTAAGTTCACCATGACCTGGGGAAACAATATTCTATCTATATTAAAGAGATGTCGGTCACCACACACGCCTTAATTAAGTTCGTAAATACTTGATTTATGAGAAATTCAATATTAAGACAAATAATGATAGCTTAGGGTTCTTATGCATCAAAAAGATTTAAATGATAGGCAACATAGGCAGGTAAGCAAGATACAAGCTTACGCTTTTGATATTGAGTACATAAAAGTGGCAAACAATGTTGTAGCAAATGCCTTCTCACAATGACCCCATTGGAACTCCATAATAAGCATCATTGCAGATTGGAATAATCATATTGTTTTCGAATATATCAAAGACCCAAAAGCTAATGGTATCCTAGTAGGGAATTTATTCAATGAAGAACACAAAGTAGTAGAAGAAGCTATTCTATATAAAAATAGGATGTTCTTTGTGCTCAATTAAAGATGAAAGATAAGATCATTAAGGAATACAAACAATTAAGGTAAAATACTTCTGGAAGGTGTCAAGAAGGATGTCCATAAGCATGTACAAGAATGTATAACTTGTCAAAGAAACAAAGTTTAACAAAGTCCCCAACAAATCTTCTACAACCCTTACAACCCTTAGCATTTGAAATCAATAATGGGAAAGCATCTCTTTGGACTTCATTACGAGATTACCTAAAGCTCAAGGGAAGGAATCCCTATGGACTTCATTACAATTTCCATCGAGTGTCGAGCTCCCCAAATAGCTGAGGTATTCTAAAAAGGATATCTTCAAATTACATGGTATTCCAAGAAACATTGTCATTGATCGAGATAGTCGATTCCTTAGCATCTTCCGCTTAGTAGGGACTAAACTTGCACCCAATACAAGTTACCATCCTTAAATGTATGGAAAAACTTGAAATTGTTAATAAGTGGGTGGAGGGATATCTGAGAAATTAATTATGTTACCAGCCAACATAACCCATGGATAAAACGGTTACACCATATTGAATATTGCTGCAATACAACCTGCCGCATGTCGATTGTGATGAGTCCTTTCAAGGCATTGTATGGTGTTGAAGCAACCTCCTTTCGAAGATTGATTTCACGAGAAAGCTGAGTGCCAAGTGCTAAAAGCTTCGTGCAGCGAAGTATGAACACCATGAATGCCCTCAAAGATAATTTGCATCAAGCACAAAATCAACAAAATACCTATGTTGTTAAAAGCTGCACTGAAAGTTGAAGTTGAAGACTTAGTGTTCTTACAGCTGCAACCATTTAAGCAATCCTCAGTTAAGGTCAACAGAGCAGAAAAAGTAAAACCCTGACTTTATGGGCCATATAAGAGGCTAAGGAAGATTGGTGAAGTAGCTTACGAATTGGATCTGCTTGAAACCATCTGTATTTACAATGTCTTTCACGTATTTTGACTCAAGAATTCCGAGGGCAACACATTTAGTTACCTCTGCTTGATGACACAGGTAAACTCATTATGAAACCCAAAGTTTCCCTTACTACGAATTCTTGATCAAATGGAAGAGCTTGCCTATGGAAGATGCTTGGGAAGGAGAAGAGATTTTCAATCATCCCAGTCTGAAATTGCTCGAGAGCAAGCATATTTGGGATGGGCAAACTGTCACTCCCCGAGTAGGGAAGTGATATCAATCATGTAGAAAGAGCTGATTACAAGCAGCTATGTATTGGGCAGAAAACATTATGAATGCATAAGGCGGCAATCTTAATAATAATTAGCGATTGAAGAAAGTAACTAAAGTTATTAGTAAATCTATGAAAATGTGTGATCAAAGAAAGAAAACTTTGTTAGCTAGCAATTGAACAAGAGGCATGTCTCTTCACATAAAAGACATCCAATATCAAAGTTCACATATCCTCAAAGAAATGATGGGCTATAAACAAAGAAGGCTGCAGTGAAAGGATTGTCACAATCAATCTATCAAGCAAATTACATCAAAGAAGATAATCAGCAAATTGAACAAGAAGTATTCATCTAACAAGAAATACATCAAGTGTTATACACAGTGATTACTATTCAGACCTGGCTTGAAAGCAGCAACTTGATACTCTTTCCAGATCAGTTCTTCTCAGCATTCTATAAACCCACAACTGTCTTGTGGTATATATTGTGTTTATGCATTTTTGACAATGGTTATCTCCTATGTATGTGCATTCATATAATAAAATGTGAAGTGCATATGCCTGATAATGGAACTGTTTGAAATCCATCCTCTACGAAGGATTTGTGGTGTAAGAGGGGAGTTATAAGATGGTTTTCTAATTATGCCATTCTAGGGATGACCATCCTATTGGCTCTCAGGGCCAAGTGGGTTCTGATATCAATCCACTCGTGGTCTTGGATAGAACAACGAGGAGACTCATTGACAATCTCCTCTCCAACTCTGCAATGATGGCACTTGTCTTAAGGAAGATGAGGCATAGATAGGGAAACCATGTACAAACACCCCACTAAGCTGGCCTCCCTAGTGGATCTCCATGTTGACTGTCCATTGAGGCCAATTGGGCTCTAGTGCCAATCAACTCTTGGGCTTAGTGTGGCTATTACTTCGGACAGACTACTTCTTCCTCCAAACCCTAATGTGTTGTATAATTCTATAGACTATATGGCTGCAATGTGTTCTTGTCTAACCTCAATAATTGGAACTTGGAAGTATATATATATATATATATATATATCTGTTTTTAACAAACATTTCAGTTGGTAAAATTTTCTCTATCTTACATTTCTTATTTTAATGGAATTTATGATTTTAGGGCAAGACTTAGGGCAATCCCAAAAATGGGACATTACATATTTTCCTCTTGTGAACTTACGAGAAGTTCATAAATTAAATAACACTTGAAATAACAAACCTTTGAACTCTCCAAAAAATAACAATATTATTTTACTTTTGGCCCCAACTTAAGTTTATTGATAATATTAAAAGAAACATAATTAAACTATGATTTTCCCAAAAGATAATCTTTTGTGGCAATCTTAATTAATTAAATTATTCCTCTCTAAATCCCCAAATATGTCTGCAAGATTGAAATAGGCTAAAGGGTTCTCTTTGAACACATAGGTTGAACAAGGGGACATTACAGTTGAGTCTGCCTAGGGTCCCTTGGGCACCCTAGGAAAATTCAAGAGGACCCTAGCGCTGCCCAAAGAAGAAAAAATTAAAAAAATTTCATCCACTTTTTTAAATAAACAAAAAAGTGTCAAATACTTATTGTCACCCTAATGTGATATAATTGTGAAAATGGCATCTGCCATGAAGTTTGTGTTTTTTCAGAGACCTTAATTCTGGCTTGGTGGTGGAAGCTTTGCCCCTTGACCTTGTTTAGGGCTGTTTTCTGTAGATAGCCATGAGTAGTGCTGCCCCTTAACCCTATTGGGGGTATTGCCCTCAGATCTCCACTAATTTTTGGCATCTCTTGTCACATAAGAAACTTGATTACAATGAGGTGGTGACGAGTAATTAGTTTATAACTCTTAAGTATGTTGACTTAGATGTTATTGTCTCACAACTCTCCAATAATCTCTTTAGAATGATCTCCACTAATTTTTGGCATCTCATGTCACATAAGAAACTTGATTACAATGAGGTGGTGACGAGTAATTAGTTTCTAAATCTTGACTATGTTGACTTAGATGTTATTGTCTCACAACTCTCCAACAATCTCTTTAGAATGATATATTATAGACATTGGATATATTTAATTAGTTAGTGAATGTATGATTCAAGATTAATAGTGCAGATTGATGGAAGTGTTACATTGTTAGGTTGAAATGTGGAAGTGGAATTTAAGTGCCTACAATACAATAACATGATTTGGGTGCTTTCTTATGTTAGGGGTCTTATGTAGGAAGATATCTGGTACCTTGTAGGAAATAAAATTGACATGTAAACTTCTTCATGATTTGGTAGGATCACTTTGCATGGGTAGTTGGTTAAGTCATTTTCTTTTGTTGTCTCTAAAGTTATGGTTTTCATTTAGGACTCTAAGTAACCAAAACAAATAATCCTCGAACACATTGCTAATAGGGAACATGAGTAAAAAGGTAAGGAAGAAGAAGAGCAATATCAACGAATTATACAGATATCAGTTGAGAGGTCAGTAATATTTTAGATGTATTTGTTATGATTTTCATAGGAGAAAAATAGACCAAACAGTTAAGCCTCCAACACATTGCTCATAGGGATCATGAGTAAAACTAAAAAGGTAAGGAAGAGGAAGAGCAATATAAAAAAAATAGACAGATATTGGTTGAGAGGTCAGTAATATTCTAGATGGATTCTTAAACATGGAAGCCCGGGTTAATAATGTTGGATCCAAGAAAGAAGAAAGCTTAAATTAAACGAGACGTTAAAAAACTGTGTAGGAGTCACTAGTATTAGTGCTTTGGATGGAATTTCATTTGGGCTTCAAAATCTAGACTGTAGATTCCATGCCAAATCATAAAAAGGGACATAGTCAGTTAAAATAGTGTTGAGGAGACTCTCTTTCTCATTAATGACATTAAAGGCATTGAAATTCATCTCTAATCTAAATGGGCTCAATAAGATGAATCTCATTAAGGTGATTAGAGTCTAGGGGAGAAGATGTATGATGATGCCACTACATTGCCCTTAGGGAGCAGTCTTTGAAGACAATTGACATTAGAAGCAAGCATGAGTCAACTCATTTAACTTATTTAATGACATTAGAAGCTCTTGGTTTTTTGATGTAAGAACATCCTGGGCATATGGCAATCAACATTGGTCAAAATAATATTTAGTTTGTTTGTTTTGAGTTTTTGGTTTGTTTCAGTTTTCTTTGGCATCTGTTCATGATTGTTGGCTCTGGTTTACTATTCAGTTATCTATGATAAGCAAGTTAATGTTAGAGCTATGGTTCAAGGCATGGACATCCATCAAATTATATAGGATAAAATTTTCTTAGATGTTTTAGTTGCAACTGTCTGGGTATGCATGCATGCAAGAAACTTAAATAGGGGTGATGAACTATTTGACAGAATGCCCTATCAAAATATAGTCTCACGGATCAAATGATTGGAGGATGCACAAACTTGAGTCATCAAAGATATTTTCAAAGTCAAACTAAACAAACTTGACCAGCATCCTCAAGGTTTGTACAAGCTTGTCTTAGAAGAGGGTATGGGTTTTCATCGAAGCCTAAAAGACTTTAGAAACTTGCAAACTAAAACAATTGGTAATGCCCTATTGGATAGGTATGCAAATGTGGAAGCACAGACCTAGCATGTGGACTGCAGGTATGCACATAATGAATTTGTTAAAAAGGCTTTAGACAAGTGTATTTGCTAGATGTTTGAAACCAGACTTCACAACACTTTCTCAGTGTCCACCTAGCTTGTGCAAAAATGGGGGCTTTGAAACCATATCCACCCGAGCTTAAGGGGGAAGTTTTGTCAGATGTAGTTATAACTATTTTGGTAGGCAAACATTCAAAATGTGGAACCATAAATAGGCATGCAAATTGTTTAACCAATGCCTCAAAGATTCGTTGTTCATGGATCACAAGAAGTGTAGGGCAACCTTTGACAATGCTTGGCGGCCTGTAATAGGAGTCTTGAAGCAAGGTATAAATAAAAAGGCCTTTGAACTTTGGCAAGACTACAATGTTGACAGGTGTAAGAAACCCGATCAGCTTCTCTTTCTCATGCAATGAAGGAATAATTGGAGGCATCTTGAATAATGCCATGCAGGAGTCTTGGAAGGTGGAGGGACATGGTGGGAAGAGAGAGAGAGAGAGAGAGAGAGAGAGAGAGAGAGAGAGAGAGAGAAATTTGTGGATGCAATCTAATTGTTTCACTGAGAAAAAAGAGTCTGTTTTGGCTTTTTAAAGATTTATTTTGAGTTTTGAATTGAATGTTGCTGAGCAGTACCTCTTGCATCATTTTTTGTGGAAGCAAACACATCTCTAAAATTCTGAAATATAACTAATGTGTCAAGTGATTGTCTAGTGAGGCAAATGAAATATTTTGTCTACATTTTTGGTTTAACAGAAGGAAGGCCTAGGCATTTGAAGATGTGTGATATAATGAGCTACGAGCATATGAAAAATAGATGAAAAAAAGGCACAGATTCATATTATGCGAATGTCTAATGACTAACCACGTTTGCTCCTTTTTTCATATATACATAAATTTCTTTGGTATCTGAACTTGCACACCTTCTTATGGGTCATTTCTTTGATTAGATCTGATAAAAGTTAATGGGGTATCGTGGAAATCTTGTTCATTCTATGTGGGTAAGATACGGTCCCAAAACTTTGGGGTTAGAATTTTTTAATTGGTGTGATACAAGGGTTCAAAGTGCTTCATCACTGATCTGATTGTCTGAGAATAGAGCTAAAGTTTTTTTCACTAAAATTGCAAGATGTATAGACCATTCACAAAGCTAAGATTGTAAATTAGTAAGTCTCACATTAAAACAAACCAATCTCCCAATAGGAGGTAGAATTGATTAATATTGTTTATCACTAAAAGAGGGAGTTTCAGAAGCATGTATCTTATCATATTAGAAGCCATACCCTTAGTTATGAAATTTTCTTGTCTCAGAAAGGGTTGTTTGTTAGTAGATACTGCTTATACTCTTTCTCTGTCTTGTGATAACCAAGGAATGATGCGCAAAGTTCCAATATTTTAGACTTTGTTCCTAGTGCTCTCTAGGGTAATTGAAGCACGGAGACTTTTAAGAGATGCATTTTCAGACTGTTATTCTGTTCCTCAAAGTATAGCTTTGTCTTTGGTTATACTCTTGAAAATAGTCATGTCAGTGTACAGGGATTATTAATCATGGTTCTGTTTAATCTGTAATTTTCATTTCTATATAAGTGATAATGCTATCTTGTTGGATTTGGCTGCAGTCGAGACGGTTCTATTATGGCAGTTTCATTATCCACAAATGTGATCAAGCTTTATTCTCCGATGACTAGCCAATACTTGGGAGACATTATTGGCCACGAGGGTACAATAAGTGAAATTTCATTTTCAGATGTGAACTCTCCACAACTGTTGCATTCTTGCTCTGTTGATGGTACTATCAGGGCATGGGACACGAGAAACCGGCAACAGGTTAGTTAATAGGCATATGAATATGCTTTTGGTTCCATGCTTTTGTGAAAGGCAAGTGCTGGTTTCTTTCACTGGTGTACAATATTTATGCTTGTGCATTGAGGCACACTTTAACAACAGTTATATTGACACTAAAAAGGATCTGACTATATTTAAGGAGACTTGCTTTCAAATCTTTGGGCCTTGACTGATCATATGCTCCTTTGTAAGCCCTTCTATACTTTCTACAGTGTCATGAAATAATGGTGAAGTACTAGGTTATATGTGGACCTGTCCACCTGTCCAATGCCTGCTGGGGACAAGACCTTGGTCAAAACGAGATAATTTCTGCATTCCTGATGATATGCTTTTTTGCTTCTTTGTATGTCATGGTATATTTGCGCACTCTGCGCCTGGCTTTGGTTTTTGGCCTTCACCAACAAAAACTGGCTGTTTTATTAATTTTTTTAAATAAAAAACACTTATTATTATTATTTTGTTATGAAAGTAATTTTTTATTAAATAAATAGCCTTAATGTTTTAGTTTCTAAATAATGACAATTAGTAAAATTTATTATTTTATGAATTATTATTTTATATTATAAAAATAACAGTTCTATAAAATATTTAGTCACAGAAATAAATCTATATCTATATCTATCTATCTATATATGCAGATCTGAAAATCCTTACAACAGTCACTCTTGAATTATGACAAATTTGAAATTTATGATTAGACTAGATTCATATATTCTTTAAATACATTTTTTTTGGTGATTATGGGTTTTCTTTCAGGTTTCGCCAAGTTTTTTCTGCAGTCCTTCGTTTTAGTCTAAATTTTGGGCTGCTGAGTTTGTGCTGAGTCCATTCCAACCAATTAAACTTATTGATGCTTAGCTTTGAACAACTTTTAAACTTGTCAAAATTTTTCCCACTCTTTAAATGATTAGATATTTATTCTAGAGGATAGCAAATAATTTGTGGGCATTAATATGCTTTGGAGAGGGAGGCATGTAAAAATAAGCGATTAAAGTGTAGAGATAATTTCAGAACTGAATTGAAAATAAATATGGAGAACGATAATGTAACAAAGTTTGTGGGGGATGTACTTCAAATTTAGAGTTTGTTCTAGCTTGGAAGCCATTGGTCACTCCAAAGCCTTTTAACCAATCAATGCTATAAAATAATCCTAGTTACTGGATTCGCTCGAAACAGGCTGGATTTGGATTCGAGTTTTATTTGGGTCTTGATTCAGGTTCGATCTGGATCTTGATTCGAGCTAGGATCTGTGATCCTACCTGGGGATTTGTCCGGATCTGCGGGCCGCGGGGTTTGATCCGGATCTTGATTCAGGCTAGTATCCGTGATCTGCCTAGGGATCTGTCTGGATTTTCGGGCCGCGGATCCGAACGGATCCCCAAGAAAGATCATGGACCTTGCCTGGATCCTACTGATAGCTCAAGGATCCCGCACGGATCCACGGGAATCCAAGGCCAAAAAATGTTTGCAAGTGGGCCCAACTAGATTAAATTTTTTTTTTTCTCCAAACCCTAAAAATGACCCTTTTATTCATGATGCAAATACATTTCATCTCACTTTTGCTCTCTATTTTGCTCCCCCATAGTTGTTAGTTTGAAGTGAAGTGCTTGGATTCGAAGTAGATCAATTGTGGAGCTGCAAATACCTTGCAAGAAGTGATTAAGGTATGCATTTCAACCGTTTTAGTTCTTTCATAGATTATTGATTTATTTCAAGGTTTTTTAAACTTCTAATTTTTTTTCAAGTTTTTGTATAAGTGTTGAAGCATGGTTTTCTTTCATTTTTTTTTCTAGATTGCAAGAATCATACAATGAGTAGTCAAGGCTCAGTGGTTGGAGATGAATCACCAAAATTCAAAATTAATAAGGGGTCTCCTTTATGGAGACACACAACAAGAATCAGACAATGTCTTGGGGGTGGAGCATACATATGGAAATGTAATTATTGCAACGTACAATATAGAAGCTTCTATTCCTAAGTGAAACTACATTTTTTGGTCCTGTGGGTGAAGGAATTAACACGTGTGAGGGTAGTGGGGGAGATAAGAAGGGATTACCACCTGCACAAATAGCAGCAAGATGCAAATTAAGCAATTGCAAAAGGCAAACATAGTGCTCCCCCCCCCACCCTCCCCAAAAAAAAAACCACCATCCAATCAAACAATCACAAAACACATCATTTTTTGTCTATGCCATCTGCCAATGATGAAGCTGCTGATCCATTTCTACTCACCCACAAGAGAGGCCCACTAGATAGGGCATTCCAAAATAAATTGAGAGACATTGCTGATGATAAAGTTGGACATTGTTTAATTGCAAATGGTGTTCCATTCAATTTAGTGAGATCACCTTATTGGATAGAGATGGTGCAAGCCATAAATGAAGCACCCCTTGGTTACAAAGAAACTGGTTTTGAAAAGTTACGTATTACATGATGAGAGGAAAAATGTGGAGGCTGAACATCTACCAATAAGAGATACTTGGGTTCAATCGGGTGTCTATTATTTTGGATGGATGGAAAGATTGTAGAAGCCCTCCATTGATCAATACTATTGTTGTATGCCCTAAGGGGGTAATGTTCTTGAAGGAAATTTATTGTGAAGGGCAAGCCAAAGGTGCAAAATTTATTTCCCGCATTCTCATTGATGCCATAGAGTCAATGGGCGCTGATAATGTTGTCCAAGTGGTCACGGACAATGCGAAAGTATGCAAGGCTGCAAGGTTATTGGTAGAGTCTAGATATGATCATATCTTTTGGACACCATGCGCTGTCCACTCTCTCAATTTGGTGATGAAATCAATTGACACCCAAATAGATTGGGTGAAACAGATATATGAGGAGGCTAAATAGATTCAAATATTTGTGACAAATCACATGTCACAAGCAATTTTTAGGAATTGCTTGGACTTGGAATTATTGAAGGTAAATTTGTAAATTTAAAATTAAATTTATATATTATTGGATTATATAATATTAATTTTTTGGTTGTTTACATTAACTTGTTTTAATTTTTTACTAACTTAAGTTTAACATGTTCTTAGGTTGCTGAAATCTGCTTTGCTGGTCACACAATCGTTTAGAGACGACTTGTGAAGGTAAAATATGTTATTTTATAAGATCGTTATTGGTGGAGACTAACTAAATTTTATTCCCAGAATGTTATAACGAACAAAGCAATATTCAACTCTGTTTTTGAATTCTGATATGCGTTTAATTTATTTCTTATATATATATATATATATCCCTTGTGCTGATGTACAAAAACTTTATTTATGTGTAGACCTCCCCTCGAACTATATTGAGGCAGATTGAACTTGATATATATATATATATATATATATATATATATATATATATATATATATATATATATATATATGGAGTTCTGTATTTTCTAATTGAAAGTTATATTGCCGTTTTTATTGATATATTTCTGCAGTTTTTTGCACGACACACACACACACATATAGATTGAGGCATGGCCATGTAGGGGCATGACCCTACGTGGTCATGTCCCAAACACCATCGATTCAATGAAGACGATAGCCGATACTTGACTGGTATTTTTTGATCGACATTTTAACATAACCCGATTATGATTTGATCGATATTAAGTATTTTAATAATATATGTAAACAAGTTGATGATAATATTATATATATATATATATATATGTATGTATGTATGTATGTATGTATGTATGTATGTATGTATGTATGTATGTATGTATGTATAATATATGTGTGCATATTAAATCATAGTTCCATATTTAGATTCTCATCAACATTAATATATATTATATACTTACAAGATTTGCTTCAGTTTACTATGATGCTAACATTCTTAACACTGCCTCTTTAGCAAGGAGGGAATTGAAGCAATTTTTATAAGGTTAAAACACCACCTTAAGTGTCGTCTATGATTTACACTATATTATGGTGTTCGACAAGATCCGGCCCAAAGAACTGTGATGAGTTGGTTATCATGGTGTCCGGCAAAATCCGGCCCAAAGAACCATGATAACACTTGCTCCTAGATATCCAACATATTTGGTACTACAGGTTAATGTAGCATATCTAGGAGATAGATCAACTATTGATAAGATCGTCACCTTATAATAGTGACCTCATACATGTGAAAGATCGTCACCTTACATAACACATATTTGCAAAACATAATTTTAATTATTCATGAATGAAAGATTTTTAATGACGTCCTTGAGGCCATAAGCCCAAGGGACTCACATAAAACTCCTAGTCAGTCTGATGTGAGTATATTAAGTTTACAAATTTATTCACAAACTTGTCATGCTAAGTTTACCTCTGAAGTACTCTATTTTCATCCTTGCAAGCGGCTTCGTGAAAATGCTAGCATTTTGCTCATTAAGGTTGATATAAATCAGTTTGATAACATTTCTGTCAACCATGTCTCTTATATAATGGTATGGAGTCTCGATATGCTTTGATCGATTGTGGAAGACAGGATTTGCAGAAAGTTTGATGCAGCTTTGGTTATCACAATGAATCAATGTGAAACTTAGTTTCTTTCCGAAAAGTCCAAATAATAACTTCCTCAACCATACTGCTTCGCGAGCTCCCATGGAGGCTGCCATATATTCAACTTCGGTGAAACTCAAGGCATCTGTTTGTTGTTTTCTACTGAACCAAGGTATCATTGCTGATCCAAGACTAAAGCAACACCCTGTAGTACTCTTGTGGTTTATGGAACAACCAACTCAATCAGAATTAGTATATCCTTCAAATTTAATCTCAACATTTTTGTACTTCAAACCAAGACCAATAGTACCACGTAGATATCTCAAGATATGTTTAGCAGCCATCAAATAAATCTTCTTTGGTTCACATATGAAATGACTTAAAACATTGGTGGCATGGCAGATATCAGGCCCAATGCTTACAAAATACATAAGTGATCCAATGATTTGTCTGTAGAGAGTGGGATCAATAGATTTTGAATTCATTGCTTCTTTTAGCTTGTGTAAATTTGTTTCCATAGGAGTTGCTAGGGGCTTGCAGTCCATAATACCAAATCTAGTCAAGATGTCATGGGTGTACTTCCTTTGATTTAGAAAAATATGATCTTTCTTTTGACATACTTCTAGACCCAGAAAATAGTGTAGTAGGCCTAGATCTTTCATTTCAAATTCAGTTGCAAGATCTTGCTTGCATCTTTCAATTAAATTATCTTCACTTGTTATTAATAAGTCATCAACATAGAGAACAAGAATTAACATGTCACTGTTATATATTTTGAAATTAATGTTAGGATCAACTTCATTTTCGGAGTATCCTAGTTTCGAGAGATAGCTATCTATCCTTTCATACCAAGCTCGTGGTGCTTGTTTAAGGCCATAAAGAGCTTTCTTTAGTTTACATTCATATAGGTTCTTGTCTTTTATAGTAAAACCTTCAGTTTGTTTGATATATACTTATTTATTAATGACACCATTCAAAATTCTAGTGTTGACATCCATTTGATGTATCTTCCATCCTTTGGATGTTGCAATTGCAATAATTGTCCTTATTGAAGTATATTGGGCAACTAGAGCAAATGTCCCCTCATAATCAATACCTGCCTTTCGAGAAATACCCCGAGCAACAAATCTTGCTTTATGTTTTTCAATACTACCATCTGAAGCATACTTGATTTTGTATAACCACTTTGATGAAACAACTAATTTGTCTTTTGGCCTAGGTAGGATATCTCAAACATCATATTGTAATATTGATTGATATTCTTCGACCATAGCATCTTTCCATGCTTGACATGATAGGGCTTTGGCAACAGTTGATGGTTCAGATTTTGTATGCTTAGTTACTAGTGCAGTGTGACATGATTTATTTTTGGTTTTCTTACTCTCTCTGGAGATTTCATTTGGTTCAACATTATTTTCGTCAATCATTTTCCTTGCCCATAATGGCCTTTTGTTGATATTAGAGATGTCCCTATCTTCAGTGTCTAGTAATAGTTCATTCTCTTCTGATATGTTCTCCCTCTGATTTTCAGTTTGCTTATTTTCATCTAATTCTATGATGGGCTCATCTTTTGTACTTGTGGATATTTTGAAAGTAGTGTTTTCTTCGAATTTGACATCTCTGCTGATTTCGACTGATCTCTGTCCAGGTTTACATCTATACCCTTTGGTATTTTCACTGTACCCAAGAAATATTCCTTTCTTCCTGGATGGTTCCATTTTGGTTCTCTTTTCTTTAAGTATGTGAATATAAATGGGGCAACCAAATATTCTGAGATGACTTAGGTCACGTTTAATTCCTGTAAAAGCTTACTTAGGGGTTATGTTTTCTCAAATTGAGGTGTGGGCATCTGTTTTGAATATATACAATAGTATTAGTGGCCTCAACCCAAAATGAGAAGTGTAAATTTTGATCATGTAACATGGCTTTTGCTAACTCAACGATGGTTCTGTTTATCCTTTATGCCACTCCATTCTGTTGAGGATTATAAGGTACAAAATACTCCCTCTTAATCCCAACAAAGGCGTAGAAATCTTTGAAACTTTCAGAGGTGTATTTGCCCCCATTATCTAATCTTAGAGTTTTTATTCTTTTTGACATTTGATTTTCCACAATTGCTTTGAATTTTTTAAATTTCAAAAGAACTTCATTTGATTCTTTGACTTTTAGAAAGTAAATCCAAGTTTTCCTAGAAAAGTCATCAATAAAGATTATGTAGTATGAGTATCCTCCTAGAGAAAGTGTTGGTATAGGTCCACACAAATCAGTGTGAACTAGTTTCAGAACTGATTTAGATTTGTGTTCACTTGAGGGAAAAGATCTCTTTACATTCTTTTCTAGAGCACATCCTTTACAAATGCCTATATGATTTGAATTTAAGTTAGGGGTTGCAGTGGTGATTTTTCCTATATTCAGTAGTGTACTGAACCCGAGATGTTTGAGCCTTCTATGCCATATTTCATTAGGGTTTGAGACTTCATGATTTAGGGCTTTCTTTTGGATGTTACACAATTTATATAGAGTTTCATCTCTAGACCCTATGGGGGTGACATTCTTAAGGTTAGAATTTGTAGGCTAGTACAATACTTTGTCTTCATAAAGGTAACATGATACCCTTCATCTGCAAATCCAGAGATGGATACTAGATTCTTTTTATGCCACGTACAGAGGAACATATTTTAATTTCAGAGTGATTACAAATCTTAGTTGTATAGAACAAGTCCCAATTCCTTTTACTGGATAGGTGAAGTTATCTCCAGTGGTGACTCCTTCAGTGTGATAATTTACAAGATTTTCAAACTTATCTCTGAATCCTGTTATGTGACGGGATGCACCATTGTCGATTATCCACACATTTTCGTTGGAGTTCATCTCACTTGATAGAGCTGAGTAGAATAATAGATTTTCTTCTTTTTTAACTTCGGCTATGGAAGCTAAATTTTTTTCCCTTTTTGGACAAAATCTATAGGTATGTCCAAATTTTTCACACTTGTAACATTGAACTTTGGAAAAGTCTTTTCCTAGTGTGATTATTGTTTCCTTTTCTTTGGTCATTTTTCTTCTCTTTATATTTAAATTTCCTCTTCCCTTTGTTATTAGAGATTGAGAAAAGAGCTTGATTTTCTCCCTCTTGGTTTGAAATGATCCCTCTAGAAATTAGTTTTGATTCTTTTGAGGTGCAATCATTTTTAAGTTGATCAAAAGCTGGTGTTGAAGGTCTACTAATGACTTGGATAAATGCTTCCCATGATATAGGTTCTCCTCTAAGTGCTATTATAGATAATTCTCGATCTTCAATTTTATTTCCAATTGAAGATAGTTGATTTTTTATTTCATGAATTCTTCCAAAATAGGTTGAGATTGACTTTGCTTTATTCATTTTTACATTTATAAGTTGACTTTTTAATGTGAGCAATCTACTTGAGTTATTAATCTGAAATGTATCCTTAATTGTTTTAATGCTTCAAATTCTTTCTTGAGATTTGATATGGAAGGAAGAATATGATCTTTTAATGAATCAACAATAATTTTTTTGGCTTTATTATTTCGCCTTTTCCAAGTGGCTTTTTCTGCCTCGTCTACAAGTATTGAAATGTCTATTTCAATGAATGCTTCTAATTCCAATTCTTTGAGGATTGTTGTAATTCGAATTTTCCATGAGAAGAAGTTTGTTGCTCCTTCAAGCCTGTCCTTGGCTCTAACATTGTTTGTCATGATGTCACTTATATTTTAAGAAATTAACTTAGCAATCTCTCTACCAATTTGGCTTTGATACCATGTTATTTTATAGGATCGTTTGAAAGATCCCAAAAGGACCCTTTCACTGAACTTCTATAAATTTTAATTAAAATAATAGATTTTCTTGTTCTTTCCTTGTGGTCTTAGACAGAAGTTACAGAAAGATTGTTTCTTCTTTTTGTATTTTCCAGATATAAGTAAAACAATAATTAACAACAACAACAAATAATATAATATTTAGTCAACCAGAATAGCTACAAAGCGTACCAAGCAAGATATGTAATTAGGTTGCTAGCAAAGGTGTTTACAAACAACGAATGATGATGCCAGTTACAAGAATGGACCAGCCATGCACCAAAAGGGTAGAGATGGCTGATGTAAGCCAACCAACAAATCATGTGCCAGTTGAAAGGCAACCGTACGACTGCTATAGTCACGCCAAGGCAGCAAGAAGATCCCAATGTGCCAAACAAGACCCTCAACGTGCAATGCACAAGCACCCCCAAACACTGAACTTAACAATCTCTGTTAATTGCTGAAACATTACTATAGAATGTTGCTGAAACCATCTATTGGGGTTTGCGTCCCAATAGCTAGGCTATAGGGTTTGCGTCCTAGACCCCTAGAATAGCTCCTCAGAGAAAAATCACAAATACCAAGAATAAAGATGTGAAAGGTAATGAAAGAATGAGCCAACATCTCCTTTTATCTCCCTCTCAAAGCCAATCGAACCCTAAAGGGAGAATATGCCTTTCCCTTTATTATAAAATGGCATCTTCTCAATTAAAAGGCCTTTATGCATAGGAAAAACACCCCTTTCCTCAAATAACATAACTCTAGGTGCCCGAAGGTCTTTGGGTGATGAAAATAAGTTATAATAATTCAAAACCTTTCCAACGAGCTATAACACATAGGCTTGCGGCTTGCCTAACCAGATGAAGCCAAAATCCCCTTATTACTCCAGTTAGCTATATAAATAGCTTTATTTTGATTTATTTAAATGCAAACTTAGGAAAAATATTTCCTTTTATTCAACTGGAAAGCAAAACCAACCAAATAATCAGTGAATGGTTCTTGTCAGGTGTCTGTGACTGATGTCGGGCAATGTGGGCCAACTGGTAGTCCCATCCCTAAAAACTAGGGATGCTCCTAAAAATGAGGGAATATACCCTATTACCCTAAAATTGAAACCGTATATTGGTCCCAAGGAGCCTCAAATCTGATCATTGCCACAACTTCCTAAATTTTAGGAAAAATCCTCAAAATTAAGGAACTGCCCCAACTGGCTCTCAAACTGACTGTAGAACCAACTCTGGTCACTGAGTATCTAGTATGAGTATCTCATGACTCTGCTAGTCAGACTAGAGACGGGAGATGACAGTCCTCCCCTCTTGACTCTTGGAGATGCTTGCCCACAAGCAACTGCAACGCTAGATGTTGCAAAATGGACTCACCCTTCCAGGTGGCGTCCTCTATGGGTAGACCTCTCCAGCTCACCAAGTAATCCCGAATCACCCTACTCCTCAATCGTCTCTCCCTGACCTCCAAAATCTCCTTAAGGACCAAAGTCAATTTACCCTGTTCATCCAAACGAGGTCAATCATGTGATGTTGTACTATACTGCCTCATTGCATTCTTTAGGCATGATACATGGAACACATTATGAAACCTACTATCTGGTGGTAGCTCGATCTTATAGGCCACCTCTCCAATTAGCCTGAGTACTTTGTAAGGTCCATAAAAATGAGGTTTGAGCTTTTCAGCGCCTCCCCGTTTAAGGGTGCTCTGTCTGTAAGGTTGTAGATGAAGGAAAATCATGTCATCGACCTCAAATGCTCTCTCCGTCCTGTGCCGATCAGCTTACATCTTCTGCTGATTTTGAGCATGTTACAAATTCTCCCTGAGAGATCTCATGATATCTTGGTTCTCTTGCGACTAACCTTGTGCCAAGGGAACTCCGTTGTCACTGAAAGCCAAATCAACAGAAGATAATGCCTTATAACCATAAAGAGCTCTGAAGGGAGCCATGCCCATGGACATGTGGTGCATAGTATTATAACAATATTCACCCAAATATAGCCAACGCACCCATGCCTTCTACTACCTTGACACATAGTTGCATAGATACCCCTCCACCCTCTTCTGAACTACCTCAGTCTGTCCATCTGTCTGAGGATGGTAGCTAGTGCTGGGGGTCAACTCTGTGCTTGCTAGCCTGAAAAGTTCTTGCTAGAAGGAACTCATGAACCTGCTGTCCCTGTCACTCACTATGGTCTTGGGGAGATCATAGAGTCTAAATATCTCTCTAAAAAACAACTTAGCTAACTGTGAAGCTGTGACGTCCACTGCAATAGGAAAGAAGTGGCCATACTTAGTCAACCTATTAACCACAATAAAAATACAGTGCTTCCCTTGAACTCAAGGAAGACCTATAATGAAATCCATAGATATCCCTATCCACTTCTGCTTCGGTATAGGCAGAGGCTTCTGCTCCGGTATAGGCAGAGGCTGCAACAATCCAGCTAGAAAAGTATGCTCTAACTTGTTCTATTGACAAGTCATGCATTCACGAACTTGGCGTAAGACATCATCCTTGAGACCCTTCCAAGAAAATCTCTTCCGTACCGCCCTATAGGTCTGACCATGACCTGAATGTCCTGCTGTAGGAGTATCATGGTAAGCATGCAAAACGTGCTCCTTCAACTGTGATTCGGGAACAAGGTAGTCCCTGGCATTGTAGTAGATGACATTGTAATGAACCCAAATTAGGGGTCCATCATTTATGTATGACTTTTCTTTTAAATAAATCCATTCACGAACTTGGCGTAAGACATCATCCTTGAGACCCTTCCAAGAAAATCTCTTCCGTACCGCCCTATAGGTCTGACCATGACCCGAATGTCCTACTGTAGGAGTATCATGGTAAGCATGCAAAACGTGCTCCTTCAACTGTGATTCGGGAACAAGGTAGTCCTTGGCATTGTAGTAGATGACATTGTAATGAACCCAAGTTAGGGGTCCATCATTTATCTACGACTTTTCTTTTAAATAAATTCTTTTGCCATATTTTTCTCCGGATGGGTTTGATAATTTCTATTTGATTCCGTCTGATCCCCTTTCAAAGTTACTATTCCACATATATACATTTTAATAGTAAAAGACACATCTTTTCATAATAATAATTATATTATATTAATAATATATTTATATTAATAAGCTTTAGTTAATATATTATATTAATAATTATATTGTAATATATATTAATTTAATAATATATCAACTATACATTATTATAATTCATTATTAATATAGTATTGTCACATTGAAATATATCTTAGTAATCATAATATCATTATATTATATTATTATTATTTCATTGATTATATTATAATACTTTATACATAATATGACATTATTATATGATTATAATATAATATTGAATTTATAAGTCGAATATGATTATAAAGTATTATAGGATTATAATAGTATTACTTATAAATAATATTATTATAATACTTTTACTAATATAGTATTGCTAAATTAAAGCGTGTCTTTATCATTATTTATTATTTCGTTCATATTACTATTATAATACGACATAATATAATTATTATAATATTACTTATAGCATAATATTATTATTTTAATATTATTTATTAATACTACTTTATATAAAATATTTATTATTATTATTTAAATTACTTGCCAAAATGGGGACATCACAGACATCATCCACTACACTATATCTATCATCTTGTGTCAACCCATCCATGATCTCACAAGCATGCTGATTTTTGGAATACTCAACTAAAAGTTGAGCCTTCCAATATGCTGAAATCTCACTCAATGAACACAGGGTAGCAAGTGATGGCTTTCTAGAAAGTGCATCAGCAATAGTATTGTTCTTCCCTTTGATGAACTCTATATCTACATGAAAGGCCCTGCCATCATGAGGTGTATGTATTTTGGACTTCATAAAACGTGTAGCCCAAAGTATGTCATCATGACGAATGATAGTCTCCATCCTGTGGGAAGTTACCTCCATAGGACCACCATCTAAAACCGCCCTTAAGATAGTCTTCTTCGTTCTAGAAAGAAACTCCAGTTGCATGCGGTGGTGGTCACTG
Organism: Cupressus sempervirens; assembly: GCA_028749045.1. Classification (NCBI taxonomy): domain Eukaryota; kingdom Viridiplantae; phylum Streptophyta; class Pinopsida; order Cupressales; family Cupressaceae; genus Cupressus; species Cupressus sempervirens. The sequence goes on from CM053785.1 coordinate 191,868,529, forward strand.
ATGTATCACCCAATACCTTGTAACTACTGCATGCCCAAAACTACATCATAATCCTCTAGTAGTAGCACATAAATATCATCTGTCAAAGTATAGTCCCCCATTTGGATGCTAAGTTGAGGAATCCTTTGAGTACAACTCAAAACGACACCTTCTGCAACCTTCACTCCAAAACCAACAAACTCCTCAGACTGGAACCCATGCTTGTCAACTAGTTCTAGTCAATAAAGTTGTGCGTGTCACCAGTGTCTACTAAGCTCATAAGCTGCTGGCCTCTCAATGTACCTTTCAAACAAAAGGCATGAATCTAGGATAATTGGAGAGAATAGCCATAGTCACTTTAGTTGACACCAAAGGCTCTGGAGTGTCTATCTCTAACTGTGGGTGTTCTTGCTCAACCTCCTCCAGAATATCCTCAGTATCAGTATCAGGTATCTCCTCATCACCTGTCTCAGATGTTACCTCTATCAAATGAACCTTGACTTTACCAGGGCAACAATGTCTAGGCTCCCATGGCTACTTACAGGAGAAGCATAGTTTCTTCCTCCTCAGCTCATTCCTCAATTCCTGGTCCATCCTGGGTGGTCTAGAAGGTGGTTCCCCTCTGTCCTGGGAAGTGTTGGCCTTCTGGGAAGGCCAAGAATCCCTGAAAGGTTTCTTATCTACCTGATAAGGAGTAGGAGGGATGTCCAATCTAAATGTAACATCAATGGCCTCCTTGAGGGTGGTTGGTCTGAATGCTCGTACTAGTCCCTTTAGCCTGTCTTGCAAATCCTCTATGAACAACATCGCACAACGACTATGAGACATGTTCGGAACCATGACTGCAATACGTTGGAACTCATTCACAAAAGACTCCATGTTCCCTGTCTGCCTAATATGTGCCAACTCCTGGTAGTTAAGCTTTGTGTCTTTACGTTCAGACCTAGCAATGAGTCGCTCAGTGAATTCAGCATAGGAGTGAACCATGACGTGATCTTGGGTGACCAATCCATGGTGCCACCAATCATAGGCAATCTTGTAAGCTCTCTCTCAGGTATAGGTCTCAATGATAAATAGATATCCAGCTTGTGCACCCAAGCTCGTGCACTCGTATCACCTGTGCCATCATAGGTAGCCAGTGTGATCTTCCCAGTGGCTCTACTGAGGTCATTGTTCTTTTGTGGTTTGTAGCCCTTGTCTCCTCTGAACCTTGTGTTATCCCTACGCTGTGCACAATATTGTGGAAAAGGAAAAACATCCCTAACCTCTCAAGATAGGCCTCTCCACTCAATTATAGCTGCCATGACTGAATCTTGGAATCCAACCTCAGGTGGCTCCATCTATGTCGGCTGCTCAACTTACCCAAATTGAGTCAATAATGGTCTATCTAGAGCAGGAGTACGTGGACGTTCTTGCCTATGAGAATGAAGGGAGCTCTTTGCTGAGACATGGGATCGACGACTGAGCTGGCTTCCTGCAACAGAAACCAACATGCTCCTTCCCTGTCTTTCCTGTCTACCTTTATGCCTATCCCATTCCATCCGCTTGAGGGTCTCTTGTAATCTGTCTAGTGTCTAGACTATCCTGGGCTGTGAAAAATCAGAGTTCTCATGAACTCTATCTCCTCAGCCTCTGTAGGCATGCTGTCACCAACAACACCCTATGCCTCACCCATAGTTGGTGTCTCTACATCTTTGGCAACCTCTACTCGCCACTGGTTTCTCTTGCGCTCGTAAAACCTGTGTATTTCTCCACCAGGATGCATAGAAATATAAAAATAGATGCCAAATGCTGAAATGAATTATCAAACCCTTTTCTGTAACCTATTGTGATAATTTTACCGAAATCCTACAGGCTGGCAGGATTCAGGCTTTGATACCATTGAAAGATCCAAAAAGGATCTTTTTACTGAACTTCTGTAAATTTTAATTAAAATAATATATTTTCCTGTGCTTTCCTTATGGTCTTAGAGAATTAGACAGAAGTTGCAGAAAGATTGTTTCTTCTTTTTTGTATTTTCTAGATATAAATAAAATAATAATTAATAACAACATCAAATAATATAATATTTGGCCAACCAGAATAGCTACAAATCATCCCAGGCAAGATATGTAATCAGTATGCCAGCAAAGGTGTTTACAAACAAGGAATGATGATGCCAGCTGCAAGAATGGACTAGCCATGCACCAAAAGGGTAGAGATGGCTAACGTAAGCCAACTAACAAATCACGTGCCAGCTGAAAGGCAGCCGTACGGCTTCTATAGTCATGCCAAGGTAGCAAAAAGATCCCAATGTGCCAGCCAAACCCTCAACATGCAATGCACAATCACTTCGAAACACTGAACTTAACAATCTTTGACAACTGCTGAAACAATACTGTAGAATGTTGCTGAAACCATTTATTGGTGTTTGCGTTCCAATAGCTAGGCTTTAGGGTTTGCGTCCCAGACCACTAGAATCGCTCCTTAGAGAAAAATCGCAAATACCAAGAATGAACATGTAAAAGATAATGAAAGAATGAGCCAATATCTTTTTTTATCTCCCTCTTAAAGCCAATCGAACTCTAAAGGGAGAATATGCTTTTCCCTTTATTATAAAATGACATCTTCTCAATTAAAAGGCCTTTATGTATAGGAAAAACATCTCTTTCCTCAAATAACATAACTCTAGGTGCCTGAAGGTCTCTGGATGATGAAAATAAGTTATAATAATTCAAGACCTTTCCAACGAGCTATAACACGTAGGCCTGCCTGACCAGATGAAGCCAAAATCCCCTTATTACTCCAATTAACTATATAAATAGTTTTATTTTAATTTATTTAAACGATATTTCCTTTTATTCAACTGGAAAGGAATGGTTCCTGACACCTGCTTGTGACTGATGTCGGACAATGTGAGCCAACAATCAGTCCCATGCCTAAAAACTAGGGATGCTCCTAGAAACTAGGCCTGTCACCTTGAAACTCAAATCATATACTGGTCCCAAGGAGCCTCAAATCTGATCACTGCCACAACCTCCTAAATTTTAGAAAAAATCCCTTAAATTAAGGAACTATCTTGACTGGCTCTCAAATTGATTGTAGAATCAACTTTGGTCACTGAGCATTCAGTATGAGTCTCTATCCATTACTGCTAGCCTACGAGACTCCAATAATAGGCCAACTCTCATGACTCTGCTAGTCAGACTAGAGGGGGGACATGACATCATTATTTGTTGAGACCATAGCAACGAGAATCGCGATGATTCACATGATTCGGCGATTCAATTCAAGCCAAATGATTTTTTGTGAATCGGTGAATCAAATCAGCGATAAAGGGTTTATGAAATAAGTTACTAAATTTCAAGGGTTTTTAAAATTTGCCGATTCGTGACTGATTCGATTCCGATTCATGGCAAATTCGTGATTCGATTCGACCTTGCTGATTCCGATCCAATTTCGATTCTCATTACTTTGGATGAGACTAACTAATTCGTATTCTTAGAATGATATAATGAACGGAGCAATATTTAACTCTGTTTCTGAATTCTGATATGAGTTTAATTTATTTCTTTTATATATATTCCTTGTGCTGATGAACAACTCTGTTTGATATGTGCAAACCTCCCTTTGAACTATACTGAGGCCAATTGAACTTATATATATGGAGTTTTGTGTTTTCTAAGAGTTTTTTTTTTTTTTTTTAAAGCAAGTTCTACCTAGGGGGTAATACCCTTTTTATTTATCAAAAAAGACTTACATATTGATCTTAGAGATCTCTATTCTTTTTACATTACATAAACCAAGACCAACGAACTAAATCAACCTTACTTCAATGGATCAAATACTCAATACCAATACCAATATTGACCATCCTTTCTGCTACCTCAACCAGGAAAATGTTACCATTAGCTTGGTAAAAAGTTTCAAATTTACTTAAATCATTTTTCTTCATCACACATGACTTGAATAGCGACCAAGCTTTCTTCATTATCTTTTCTTACCTTCTGCCTCCAAGCAAAATAAGCCCAAAAGATCACCACCCGATAAATTGGAATCAATTAGCTCCATGGCATTCATAACTTCCAGATACATCTCCTCATTAATAATCCTACATTTAATTCCATAGGTTGTCAATGGATGGCCTGAAATCTGAATGATCAGCTGGAACAAGTTATGGACTAGCTTGCCATCATGTTTGTGACTGTCCCCCATTTAGTCAACACCCAACAACATAATAATAGTCTCCTTTTCCTGGTCGTTTGCCTTCATAAATATCTTGCTGATCTGTAACTCCGACGTCTCCTCCCACCCCTCCACTTGCAAACATTTGTTTTGAACTCCAAGAATATCTGCCATGACTCCTCTCCATAATGGCTGAATGAATCACGATCGGTTTAAATCGAGTGCCTGGCCTGCACCAAATCTGGAACAAATCCATATCGTGGATACTATGGATCTAAAAAGAGATATGGAGGACCACAGAAGTGTACTCCAACTCCCACCTCGCTCCTAACACACCCTCTATCTGACTGTATCATTCGATTTCAACCCTCGGAAGAGCAGCTGCGTTTGCTGATAAGACATCACTCAGACTGATAGGAATTACTGCGTCCTGACCAAACTCCAAATTTGTCAGGGATTCTACTCCCAAATTAGCCAAAATATCCGCTACCTTATTTCGAAGACCTGCTCCCCCGTCCTCTTTTGCCAAGCAAGCAGTATCCCAATTGATGAGGGAAATCTTATTCTCATCCTTAGCGCCTTCCCAAAGAAACTTCTTGAACATACTTTCCAAGCCATTAATCACTCTGCTAGGAAATTTATAAATTGATAAATAATATATTGGGATAGCAGATAAAACTGACTTGATCATTAAAATTCTCCCTGCTTAAGGCAACCACCTATTTTTCCATGATGAAGCTTTTCCTTGACACTTGTTAATAATGTCCTCCCAAAAACTTTTATCTATCCGGCCTACAAATAAAGGTAGCCCTAAATATGTAATAAGGAAAATACCTTGCTCAAAACCAAAAATCGCAGAGATGGCATTCCTCCTGCAATGGGTAGTGTTGAGGAAACAAATCTTCAATTTATGAATGTTCATGCACTGACTCGACTCCTTTGATAAGTGTCCAACACTTCTTTTATAATCGCTGCCTCTTGAGTAGTTGCCTCCCCAAACAAAATTGCATCGTCAACAAATTGAAAATGTGAGAATGGTTCCAACCTATTGTGTATAGAAATACCTTTCCATCTACCAATCGAGGTTTGTTTTTTGATGAGTCTACCCAAAACTTCTGCCATCAAAACAAAAAGAAAAGGTGATAGAGGCTTTCCTTGATGCAACCCATTAGTAGCTTGAAAATATCCACAAATCGAACCATTAACAAATATGGAAAAATGAACTGACGACATACAAAAAGATATACATCTAATCCATTCTTGTGAGAAACCAATTCTGGAAAGAACTTGCCATAGGAATGGCCATCTAACTTTGTCATATGCTTTACTGACATCAAGCTTGACAATCGTACTTGGTTTCTTCGAGGAGCATAAACTATGAACTAATTCACCCTCATTAGAATGCTATCCACAATTTCTCTGCCGAGAACAAATTCATGTTGTTCTTTGGAGACGACCTTGTTAAGAATCTCCTTGAGTCTATTAGCCAATGCTTTAGACAATATTTTATAAAGAGCATTACATAGGGAGATAGGATGAAAATCATCCATAAAAAGACACTCCTTTTTCTTAGGAATCAAAGCGATAACTATTTTATTCAACTCCTTTAAAAAATGCCCTTGTTTCCTAAAAGATTCCGCACTTTTGTATAGATCGGAACCGATGAAAGCCCAACATTTCTGAAAAAATTTCGAAGGAAAGCCATTTGGCCCCGCCGCTTTGTAAGAAGGATTATCAAAGGTAGCTTTTTTGATTTCTTCTAGAGTAACAAGCCACATGAGTCATGAGTTATCCTCATCCTTAATGATTTTGTGTAGTATTGTTAGAGAATCCGAAGAATTACTAATCTTTGAATCATTTGAGGCTCCTAATAAAGCTTGAAAATGACCTGTCGCAATATGTTCTATTTCTTCCGGTCTATCAAAACACCTCCCTTGCTCGTTTTGTATGCTATTAATACCATTTGTAACTCTCGTAGATTTCACAGAGGCATGAAAGAATTTTGTATTCAAATCCCCCTCTTGAATCCATATTTCCCTTGACTTATCTCTCTAGTATATTTCTTCTTTGTGCAATAACTCCATCAATTCATTTTTAAGAGATTGCTCTTTTTCGAATTCCTCCTTAGTCATGCCAGCAATAAATACAATCTGGTTGAGATCTTCTAGTCCAGCCTCCACCCTACGCTTTTCTTGAAAAATGTTTTTGTATGTGTACTTATTCCAGAATTTGATTTTATTCTTGATCCTCTTAAGTTTTTGAACAAAAGTGTAACTCGGGGTGCCCTTATAAAGGTTATTGTCTATCCACCAACCTTCCACATTGGTTAGAAAATCCTTACCCATCCACCAGATATTCTAGAAATGAAAGCTACTTTTAGGACTCTTAACATCATTCAGAAAACTCAACTAAACAAGAAAATGGTCAGACAGGGAAAAAGGAGGAATGCTAGCATCCAAATCGATGGAGGAGTTGAGCCAAAATGGCCCTATCAAAAATCCATCCAATCTCTCAGAAATCCTAGCAAAATTTGCCCTTCTATTAGTCCAAGTGAATCTGCCATTAGTAGGTACCACATGAAATAAATTGTTCCTAAACACAAAATCTTTGAAATCAGCTATGACTTGATTTGACATTCTCAATCCACCCGCCTTGTCCTCCAAATCCAAAATTGCATTAAAATCTCCAGCAACTATATATTTATCATCCCTAATATTAGAAATCTTAGAAGATATAGTTGTTGACAACTGTGATTTGGCCTCCGTTTTGATCGGATCAGACATTGAATATATGAAAATTGAGATTATCCTTTTTGCGTACTACTCTACCATATAGCCAGTTTTCATGTTTTTCCATTTTGTGCATTTGAGTAGATTTCGACTTCCACAGCAATCCCGAGCCCCCCGCTGACCTTCATTTCTCTCCAAGGGATATCCCTACTCCCATGGTCTTCTTCATGAATTTGCCACGCTTACAATCCCATTTTCCCTTGTCCTCTCCTCTCTTAATTGCCTAAGCGATCTCCTCCCCCTTCCACCTTTGGCTTTTCCTAAAAGAACATTAGCCAATTGACTTATGACCCTCGGTTCTATATTATCTAAAACATCACCTGACACAAAAATTTCCAATGAATCCATATCATATTCTATCTTCGAATCCAAACGAGCCTTGTGATTTTGAATCTCTGTCGGAATCTTCAATATATCCTCCTTCCCCTTAACATGACCAGAACATTCTCCTTCCTCCATTGGAGTGGTAGCCGGAATGGATAGAGGTGGATTCTGTGGTTCTTGCATAATGGTTTTTCTGAATTGTTTTCTACGGATTTTTCTTAGGCAGCCATGCTTTGGCAGGCTTCACAAATACTTGACAGCTCGCCTTGGTATGGGATTTCGGGCCACATCTATCACACACCATGGAAGATGTTTCAATTTCAACCTGTTGTTTCCAAGAACAATTACCTCGATTCAAAAAAATGAATGAAGGAATGGACTGAACTGCCACTATCTTCATACATGCATATAAATAGGAATCATTATCAATAATTGTTTCATCAACCTCCAGAAGTGTCTCCAAAGATTTCCCTATGCATTCCGATCTAGAATCTCCCCAATACTCTGGTAAATTGTACAACCGAATCTATATGGGCTTTTGGTACACCGCTAAAGGAGTTAGATCAATTTTTTTTTGCTAAGGTTGTAGATATAGAGGAAGCGACCGTAAATTCCAATTTTGCTTGAGGATCTATTCTCGTTGCTCAACATTTTTGAAAATGACAATGAAGAAGCCCTTTGGGATAATTGATAAATTTGATAACAACTTCCTTACTCTATTGCTTCCTGACCCATTCACTAATCAAATCTCTCTTCAAACGGTCTCCCACGAATCTACCAATAATTGCCGATTTCTCCCATATCATTGCATCCTCCTCAGTTTCCACAGGAAGTTCTATAGTAATGTTTTTGGCCTTGTCCCCTGAGTCCTTACTGGACTAGTTAGGTTTAAATGCCTCTCTGTGTCATTTCCTCCTTCCATTCCTCTCTGCAAAAATGCCATTGTTGAAATTTCTTCGCCATTTGCTGTTTCTCTCCATCCTCCCCTTTCCCAAAGAATTAATTCCGCCCTTGAGGCATGGCCATGTAGGAGCATGACCCTATGTGGTCATGTCCCAAACACCATTGATTCAATGAAGACGATAGCTGATACTTGATCGCTATTTTAACATACTCGATTATGATTTGATCGATATTAAACATTTTAATAATATATGTAAAATAGAAGATGATATATATATATATATATATTTATATGTATATGTATATGTATATATATATATTATATGTGTACATATTAAATCAAACTTCTATATTTAGATTCTCATCAACATTAACATATATTATATACTTATAGGATTTGCTTCAATTGACTATGATGCTAACATTCTCAACAAAAGATGGATTGAAATAGATGGTCATTAGCCCCTAACGGGGCATTTGAAATTGTCCCAATACAATTGTACCATCTTAAAATGGATGCACTTGCCTTTTAAGACCTTTTAGCACCCATCCTTTATTAACTTCTTGGACCATGAATGCATCCCTATTCAATGTTCTTTTTCTTTCGTTTTGCACCATATCTTCTAGTCTCATTTGCGCATCCTCCTAGGCCTTCCTTGGGCCTTTTCTCTCCATCCTCTCGGACTTGGTCAACCCACCCAGGTCAACTTGATCCTTGATGATTGTGAGTTTCGGGGCTCGAAAAGTCTTAAGTTTACCAATTGAGTTATCTTTCTCCCCTGTTGGCTTGCAGTCAACTCTTAGCTTAACAGTCGGCCTGCAGTTAACTCTCTGCTTAACAGTTAGCCTACAGTTAACTCTCCGCTTAATAGTCATCTTGTAGTTAACTCTGCACTTAATAGTCGGCTTGCTGTTAACTCTTTGCTTATCAGTCAACTTGCGATTAACTCTCCATTCAATAGTTAACCTTAAGTTGACCTTTAACTATTTTCCCACCGGAAAGCTAGTATAAAAGGAGGCTTGGAGGCTTCATTTTCACATCTCATGTCATCAAGCATTCACAAATCATCAAGTACTCGAGGCATTCTAAAGCTTAAGGCGTCAAGCATTCAAGCGAGAAAGTTTCCTCAAGCGTTCAAGGATTTTTTGTGGGCATTTCCTCTTCAAGATCTAGCATTTTGTTGGTCATCAAGGGAGGAGATCTACATCAAGGCATTCATTATCTTCTTAATTGATGCACATTTACATCCATGACTCCATGATTTGGTCATCGTAGATCCATTGCAATTGTGGAGATATCCTACATTCTTCATATCGAATTCAAGATCTACAACATACATCATGATAAATCCTTGTTGATAAGGGTTTCTACAAGCAAGGTGAATATTTACATTTATCTTGTTTCCTTTACATTTACATTTATCATTTACGTTTATTTCCTTAACCTAGGGATTGACCAAGGCAAGCCCCTCCACAAAATCCCTTCTTTTTTGTGTTTATTTGTAGGGTATCAGTTAGAGCATACAAATTTGAGACCTACTCCTTGAGAGCTTTCTAGAGAAGTTTGTTGCAGAGTCGCCGGATTATGTTAACTTGGTTGTAGGATGTCCTTCCAAGTCGACCTAGTTCTTCAGTGCCCTTATGCTGGGAGATTTCTGTGTTTCATTCCTTTCGTCGTTTCATTTTGAGATCTACGATTAGATATTCAAAAAATAGTTCTGATCAGCGACTTTTGGAGCTAAAATATATCTTCTTCTACACATTTCAAGGTGAGTCTTTCATATTTTATTTTCCTTCGTATCTTTACTGGAGATATATATCTTAATTGGGCTAATTGCATACACATCATCTAAAGTTACATTATTTAAGCAATTGGTTCAATTTCACATTCACATTATCCGATTAAGGGCCAAAGAGTACATTTCCTTGTATTGCATTCCTCTTTATAATTCAAATTTCGTATTGGTGCCCTTCTTACTTTGTGTTCTAGTTAATCTTATTTGGATCATAAGTGGAATTTATTTGGAAATTCCCTTCTTTCCCTTTCATACATACTTGAATGGCTTAGTGGCTCGGATAAGCGGAGACCTACAACCCTATTAAAGTGTCTCCCTTTTCCCCCTAAACAACAACAAGGGCAAATGTGAGAAGAATGATACTAGATGAGGATTGGTGGGGTCTTGTAAATTATGTGTTGGAATTCACCTATTCAATAATGGCAATGCTTCGCTTTGCAAATGGTGATGAGCCATACCTTGGCAATATTTATGATTACATGGACACTATGTTGGAAAAGATTAAAATGGTAACTTCTATATTCTTTTTACAATTGTTTATTTGAGAGATATCTAGATTCTAAAGTTTAAATTGACATAATCACTAATTATAATTATTATTCATATCTCATAGCCTAGGTCATATAGAGGAGGGAGAATGATCCTCAAGACACTTTTTACAAAAAGGTGGAAGCAGTTGTTCATCATCGATGGAACAAAATGACCACACCTTTGCACCTCCTCCCACATGTTCTATCCCCGAGGTACTGTAGCGCTTATCAAATGTTTGTGCTATTGGTATTTGATAATGTTCAATTGTATTACGTTATCCCCCATAGTACTATAGTGTAGTACTTCGCCTTCCAGGTAGAGTGACACCATTTAGAGATGTAGAGGTTGCAAATGGGTAGAAGAGGGCACTAGCTAAACTTTTCTAAGATTCAAAAATCAGGGTGATTGTGAGGAATGAATTTGCTGCCTTCATCTCAGGAAATGATTTCCACCCTCTTGCTATACCGGACCAAAGTAGAATGGATGGCATTAAATGGTGGTACCTTCATGGGCAAGACTTCACGTACCTCCAACCTCTTGCCATAAAGATCCTATCCCAAGTGAGTTTCTAAACTTCAACATTTCTTAAACTTTAAGTTAACACTCTTGATTCCTTGAATTTATCTTGATTCTTGTATTGATATTCTTTTAATTTCTCTCTAGGTTGCCAGCTCTTCTGCAAGTGAGTGGAATTGAAGTACTCCTTTATCCACTCGGTCAAACATATCCGGTTGGCTGCAAAAAAGCATAAGACCTTGTGTTTATTCACAACAATTTACACTTGTTGTCATAGAAGGATCCTAATTACAAGAAGGGGCCCAAAAAGCTTTGGGATGTAGCACTTGTGACTCCAGATTCAGCTATGATCATCTAGGATCTTGTTGGATCCACTTTGGGCGATGTGGATGATGAGGAGGAGGATTATGAGTTCACAATCCCCTCTTGTACTAGTGGAGCTGGTTTGGGTTCCTTTGGTGATGTAGATATGGCACTTGCAGCTCATTAGTACCCCTTTGATGCAGATTTTCTTGAAAATCCATTTGATGATTGAAATCAAAAACTTTAGTTTTGACTCTTGACTCTTTTATGAGTGAATCATGTTACGAACTTTAAGTTTCATGATCTATATTTTGAGTTTTGATAATTTCGTTTTGTAATTTTGTAATTCAATGTGAATGTGTTGATTTTCTTTATAATTGTGAAAACAAATCAATAATCAAGCGTACTAGATTAATAAATCCATACTAGAATCATAGTTTTATGAAATGATTTAGTTTTTAGAATTATGTATAGTTCTCTTATTTTTAGTATATATAATGCATATGTACACACACACACACAAAGATATAGATATAGATATGGATGCACATATACATACACACACACAAATATAAATATAGATATAGATATAGATATAAATATACATATACACATACATATACACACACACATATATCATACATATACATATGTGTGTGTGTATATATATATATATATATAGACACACACATATGCATATACACACACATGTATATATATATATGTATGATATATGTGTGTGTGTATATATAAATACATACACATGTATATGTATGATATATGTGTGTGTGTGTGTGTGTATGTAGATGTATATGTATATGTGTGTGTGTATATGTATACACACACACACACACATATATTCATGAACCCCTATGCAAAATTATTTTGTTACTTTGACTTCAACTATATGACAGCATATTTGTGGTAAGCATGCAAAGACAATGTCTAGAAATTATTGTTTGAAGACAATGACGTTGTTCCATTTGTCCATAACCATTCACTTGTCATTGTAAGTCAGCTGTTGCTTGGTAGGTGCCCTCTGTAACATCCCTTTCTTTTACTTGAGATTACAATAACAAAATATTAATAAATAATTGTAAATTATAAATATATAAATAAAATAAAATATATCTATAAAATATAAAATTGAAGTATAATTAAAATTCAAGGCTCATGTGAAGAGTACAACCATTGAAAGAAAAAGACATAAAAGGGCCACTAAAGAACAAGAACAAAGTATCATGGGAAGAAAACATTTTATATTTGTTTGTCACTCCTTGTAAAGTTTGAATCAATATTTTAACAGCCTAATGCCGAAAACCCTCTAGCACTGAAATTTAGTTTCAGAAATCCTTAATTTCTCTTGTCAAGTTAGCGGACTAAAACCCCTGACTGAGGCAGAAATTAGAAACATTTCGAAGACTTTATACAGAGGGATACAACTGCATTTGTGAAAGAAGAATTACATTGGAGGCTAAAGGATTAGTCTGTATTTTTAGACATACATTATAAGCTTTGAATCCAATATATATAAACAAAATTCAAATTCTATTTTTAGGATAAGTTTATAATTATAATTAACTATGCAATCATTATTATGAGTTAGGGTTATTTATGTTAGGAAAAATAAGGAATTTAAAGGACATTGCCAATGACATCAAAGCTGTGATCTTGCCTGCCTGCAGGGTAAAGCTAACATGTTGGATGCATTTCAGACACATAGACATAAGTCTATAAGGAAGATAAATATGAAGGCCCAATATAATATTTTAAAACCAAGATTCATACAAAAATAAGAGGACATAGATTTTGTTCAAGAGTTATTGATGAAATTGAAGGAGGACAAAGAGAGGTCCAAGCTTAAGGTCTTTGATCAATATCGAAGTTTGCCAAATGATTCAGCTCTAGTGTTCCCTTTGATGAGTACTTGGAGGCAATTGGGAGCCATCATCTTGACAAACGAGGCCTATGTGAATACATATGAAAATGGCGGAGGAGGAGATTAGGCAAAAAGAGCCAAAATAATCAATTCTGATAGAAGAAATAAAGTCCAAATTAGAATGAGAATCACAAGAAGCTGGTAAACCAAAGGAAGAAGGACTAGACATAGAGCTACAAGAGAACAAATAGATCAATAGGCAAGAACAAGAGGAACATAAGGATATATTATAGTTTCCATATTTATATTTCTTGGAGAAAATAAATATGAATTAAGGGAATACCTGAAGGGTTCCACCTGTTGGATGGAAGAGTTCAAGTTAAAGGAACATGCACTAAATCATGTTAAGTCATTGATTGGTTTTCAAAATAGCGTTGAGGGTGCATTTGCTTTTTAGGACATTTCTTTTAGCCCAAATTTGAAAGTTTTGGGTCACAAAAATGAAGGTGTTGAGGAGATCTCAATAAACTTTTTTTTTTTGATGGAGGAGGAAGAAAATGTATTGGAGTCGCAAACTGAAGAATTTATTTAAGTTGTTATCATTGTTGGTTTGGCTATGCTAGAGTTGCTATATCAATAACAAACAATAAGCAATCTGGGAATGTTAACACTGAGCAGGAATAAAGAATGAATGATTTAGAAGACAATTGTGTAGAATTAGGCCAATATGGATTTTCCATGTAGGAAACTGATATCCAATTTGATAATAGGAATAATTTTCAAATTTTCCACTGGATTGTGGATAACTCACTTTTTGAAATGGTTATAGAGAGAATTGTATATTGGGATAACCCGCTCTTGGAACTGAAGGTGGAAAGATATCTTGGTTCAAGTTTTGGAACTTGTGATAGCACATCTTATGTTGAATGATGAAATGAATTTTCATAAAGATTCAAGAACAACTCCCAAGAGTGCTACGAGTTGCAGGTAAAGAACAATTGGCAGTAAGGTATGATTCAACAAGTTTTTCAAGGCAAAATGAATCATTGAGAAAAACTATTTGAAGTCAAGAAAGAAAAAGTTGTGCAGCAAGACCTAGCAACACAATAGCAATTAAGAAATACATTAGAGAGATAAATGATATGTCCAAGATTAATATGGAATCCTCGTCTCTCCAAGAAAGACTCAGTCAAGTGACGAAGAAATTCTAAGAGCATCCTAGTATGTGATTGCTTGAGGACAAATAATGTTAAAAAGGGTGAAATGTTCTGTCCCCCTTTTTAGCATGAGATTAGAATAATAAAAATTACAATATAAAAAATAATAATCTAATTGTAAAATATGAAAATTAAAATTAAATTTAATAAAAAAATCAAGAGGCATATGATGTATCACAACCATTGAAGGAATATTTATGTATATTTATATGAGACACCAAACAAGGAGAAATAAATATCATTGGAGTAATACATTTTTTTATTTTTTGTCACTCCTTGCGGAGATTGAATCAATATTCTAAGAACCTGAGGACAAAAACCTTCTATGCCTGAAATTGAAGGGTGAAAATCCTTAATTTCTCTTGTCAAGTTAGTGGATGAAAACCCTTTACTTGGGCAAAAGTTAGAAATGTTTCAAAGACTTAATATAAAGGGAGACAGTTGCTAATTTGAAGGAATTACAGCAGGGGCTAAAAGATAACTTTTATATATTAATTTTTTTTATAGAGATACATTATAAGCTTCAAACCTGAATATATAATTGAAGTTATAATTTTTAGGATAAATTTATATTTATAATTTACTATATGATCATTATTGTGACTTAGGGTTATTTATTTTAGGAGTAATAAGGAATTTTAAAATGGGACATTACGGCTTGATCAAAGTAGTTATATATAATGGAGACTCTGTTATCATCCCCCATTCTCCATCATCTATTATTGGGAGAGTTTTTTCTTCCCAATGCCACATTTTTGGCTAGCTGGAATATAAAAATGAAAGTCTACAATTTAATCTTTCATTCAATCTTCAATAAATAAGAACCTATAATTAAACAAACTGTGAAGATATAAATCAATAGAGGACTCTATTTCTAAATTGGAGGTTTTATTGCATCTGACTATTATTAAATTGAAAAGACTATTAGGGTTTACTACTTAAATATAGACACTTAGAGGATGTAGTGGAAAATTGGGTTGAATAAGGCAAAGTGTATATATTATACTTTATGTTTTTTGTGCAGACAAACCCAAAGAAAATCAAGCCCCAACTAGTTTTTTGGCCATATCCATGTATTGAATCTGTCTATCCCAACCCAAACTGGTAACTAAGTTTCATCATATCGTGCAGCTTGTTAATTTTAGGCTCTTTTATTTCTTGTTCACATGAAAACACTAAACAACTAACACATAATATGTCATATTGTTATTATTTCTTTTGAGCAGAGAATGGTGCCATAATTCTAAATGATTAAAGGAGTTTGGACTTCTGCATCTAATTTTTCTATTTTCTTCTACGATTCGTCTGGTTTCATTACAAGCTTTGTACTTTTTGTTTTTCTTAGGCACTAGTTCTCAGATGTAAATACCAGTATTGGCCAGGAAGTGGCCACGGGATTCGTGGTCTCATGATACTCTCATCAACAAATAAATGATGCTTTGACAACATGCAATCAGTTAACTATCAAACCTGTTTTCCTATCCTCTTCAGAATCAAACTGGCCTTTAACATTAATTTGCTTGTAGCAAGAGATGATTGTATCACAAAATATACCTATTCTCAATATGAAGTTATCTGGCTTAAATGGATGGTATCGTTATTTTGGTAGTAGAGTGCATTATATGTGTTTTTTTGTACTTGCAGAACTATGTTATGATGATGTACCTCATTGCTTTGAAAATTGCCTTCTTGAGTCAGTTGTCTTATGTCACTGTTGTGTTGCTTAAATGATCACATCATGCATTCGGTCAAACATCAGAATTCCTTGTCTTTTGGGACTATTATTGAAAAGGATGCATGTTATATTATATTAAAAGAATGGGCAAAACATTTGGTTAATCGAATCCAGGAATGAACTTGCTTTACAAATGGATTGTGGAAATCTTATAATGTTATTTGGTTAATCATTTATGTATTGTATTGTTAAACAATAACAGCATAAATGTCTGATTCTCCACATCAGACTTTTAAGACATTTTGACATTTTAACTAATTAAAGTCTAATATTATGTTGCAGGTTTCTATTCTTAGGGGTAATTCTTCATCTGACGAAATGTATAGCTTAAACATTGGTGGGCCCACTGGTGATCTTGTTGCTGCTGGTTCCAAAGCCAAGGTTTTGTTTTCTGTATTGTATTTCTTTTGATCTGTTAGGTTATTTTATTTTAATTGAACTTTAAATTAGAATTAGCTTCTTTCTATTTGTCATTTTTAACCTTGTAACGTTGTGCTTCTGAATGACGATATTTACTTTGAAGTGCAGAAACACAATTTTTTCCCCCTTATTTAGACAAGTTATTCACTACATATTGAAATTTCTTGTTATTGCAATGCTGTTGGCTCTAAAGCTAAGGTGTCGGAATGTATATTATATATTTTTTGATTTATTGGGTAATTTTAATTTTCAATTGAAATTTAAAGAATTATTAGGTTCCTTCTATTTTTTTTCCACCTTATCTTCTTGTGCCTTTGAATTGTAGTTTTACTCTGAAGTGCACAGACACCTTGTTCCATATTCAATAAGCGAGTCAATACATATTCAAATTTCTTGTTGTGGCCATCACCAAACTTTTAATATTGAATATTCTCAGGCCTTACATTTCCTCTGAATATTTGAACATAATATTTGTTTGAATAACTATACTACCCTTATTTTGCCTGCCCCTAGATATAACTTCTAGAAGTGCCAAAAGGCACACTTCTCCTGTTTTGTGGCTAATCCAATATAGTAGATCTGTGTATTGGATTGGTTGCATAATTTTGTAGAAAATTGAGTATAGAGCGTATAAGAAAAAAAAAATTTAGACACACACACATCTCTCTGTATGTGTGTGTGTGTGTGTGTATGGAATGCATCTAATATCAAAGCAATGATCTGGTAATTAGATCAGCATAACAATAGGATTGCATAAATTTTCTTTTTGTGTGAATCGAAGTTGCCAGCTTAAGCTCAAAGATGTAGATGATCAATATGTTTATTTCAAGATTACAAATTAAAAAAAAATTACACAGTTATTTACAAAGAGGGATTTTTTTTTATAGATTTTTAATCAAATCAAATTTAATAGAGGAAAGGATGACAATACGGAATTAGAATTGCGAAAAGGAATGAATGCAATGCAAGGAAATGCTCTTTTTCCTGTGTGTGATATGTGAATGTGATTGTGTAATTGAACTAATGGACTAAGTGTGAAATAGAATGTGAATTTAAATGCGAAATGTATACAATCAGCCCAATTAAGATATGCAATTATGTTTAATCTGAAAATTGAAATGAATGATACAATACTCTTCTTGAAATGTGTAGAGGAAAGTGTCTTTTTGCTCCAAATAGTGCGGATCTAGGCTGGATTTTGAAGTTCTGTTTGTGGATCCCCGAATAAAATAGAAAACTTAGAACAACCCAAAAATAGTTTTTCTTGTGGAGGCTTCAAGAACAGATCGACCTGGAGGAAAACTGTTTAACACCATTCCACGAAGTCACCGTGTTCTTAAGACCCTTTAACTAGGTTGACGTGAGTTTTCTAGAAAGGTCTTCGAGAGTTATTTCCATATTTGTAACCATAATTTCGCTAACCTGCTCCAGCACATAGTAAATTTTTTGTTTTTGGGTGGGTGAGGGCTTGCCTTTATCAAGCTCTAGATTGAGGAATCAACCTTGAAATTGGAATGTAAATGTATGTAAAGGAAATAAGATAAATGTAAGTATTCACCTTGTTTGTAGAAACCCTTGTCAATAAGGATTTGTGTTGCTCGAGTGTTGTAGATATTGATTTCACCATGTAGGATAGGATATCTCCACAATTGCAATGGATCTACCAACACCACATCATGAAGCCATGGATGTAAATGTGCATCAATGAAGAAGATGATGAATGCCTCAATGTTGACCTCCTCCTTTGATGGCCAACAAAATGCTAGATCTTGAAGAGGAAATGCTCACAAAGAGTCATTGGAACTTTGAGTGCCTTGAAGGCTTGATGAAAAATAGCTTGCTTGAATGCCTTGAGTACGCGTGTGGATGTCTTGGAATTCTTGGATATTAAAATGAAGATCCAAGTCTCCTTTTATATTCGTTTTTTGGCGGGACAACAATGCAGGCTGACTAGAGATCAAAATAAAATAAGTGGAAACCCCAAGACACCTTGGGCCTTGAGGCCTCTTTCCCTTGGGGAAGAGGTCGACCTTTTCTTGGGAACAGGTCGACCTAGGTTGGCCTATTTCTGAGGAAGTGCCCAAAAAGAGGTCCTGAAGGCCTCAGAGAGAGTGTAGACAGGATGGGGAAAAGAGGAAAGAAGTAGGAGAAAGAGAACATTGAGCATGGGTCCATCCATGGTCCATGAAGCTGCTATGGGACAGGTGCTAAAAGGTCTTAAATGATGGGTGATTCCATTTTAGGACGATACATTTAGTCCCGACTTTAGCGGTAGTATGAGTCATCTTAAACTCACGGTAAAGTAGATCAAAAACAAAAGTTGATCACATCATGACTAAGGAGACGAAGAAACTACCAAGCCCCCTACACAAAAGGGATAGCATTGAATACTCTAGCAGGTTTGTGTGTTCGGCAGTCGGCAGTCAGTCCCATGAAAAAAAGGGGTAGGGTCAAATGGTCTAATAGGTTTGTGTGTCCGCTAGTTAATCCTACAAAGGAAAAAGGGGGAGGATTGAATGATCTAGCGGGTTTGTATACCCAATAGTCAATCCCACAAATTTTGCACAATGCGACAACTTTACACCCCCATGATATAGTACTCCTATACCATGAGATTGGTGTAATGTCCCCTTCTAGAATGAAGTTTTACAAAAATAATCATTATATTAAATAATTAAAATAATAATATATAGTTATGATTAAAGTTATTATAATAATCAATAGTAAAATACTATTTAATGATAAATAAATCAATATATACTTTTAACATTATAAAACAACAAGAGCCCATGCAAAAATGTAGGCATTTAATTGGTCTGCATCTATGAAATAAAAAAAAATAAACTAAGTATTATTCAATACCTATTTGATACAAATGATTCCGTGTATGACAAATAACTATGTCAAATACTATAATGAGAGATTATAATTGGTAATATTATTACATTAGAATTATGATCTAATCATAAAATTATGATCTAATCGTTTGGTTATCAAGAGACACAATCTTTAACCAAAATACATTGGTCAAACTACATACAAATATGCATTAGAGGAGAACGGATCAAGGGGGGGAGGACATTACAAAATAAGGAACATTACAAGTCAAGTTTCATTTGCCAATCGAAGAAAATATACTATTGCCTTGGTAGAAGCAGATGAAATCAATACATATGTCAGTTGGAAGATGGTAAAGTCCTGTACAGACAGATAATTCTAAACTTGACTAAGTAGGAGTTGAATATAAGAGTAGAAGAAAAATATTGGATGCGAACCATTCCAATGAGGTCAATTCAAACAAACACAGAACAAACAAGGATAAATAATATATATATTTCTGCCAATATTATTAAAGTCAAAGATCAAGACCGAAACATAGTTAATTACCAAGGAATTTCCTTTGACAAGAAGCGATAGAATATAAACGCATAAAGAGTGGCACTCCGATCGTAGTCAACAACAAGTAAGACCAAGAAGAAGCGGGGAGAAAGAAAAGGGCATTCAAGTCAATTATATCTGCAACTGATAAATATAAGTGATGGGGGAAGCTACAAAAATTACATTAAGAAAGGGCATGATCCAAATACTGTTTTTAAGAAGGAAAGAGTACGATACAGTTAGAAATCTGGAGCATATAGTCTGATGAGGGAAAGACCCCAAGCAGTGAATTAAGCATTATGGAGAGAGATATCCATAACTGAATCAGAGAAGGCATTGTTGGAAAGCATTTGCCGTTCATCGTAGTTTCCAAACACATTAACATTACCATTATCATTGAGGAGCTGTGTTTGAAATATTGTGAGGGAATAGACTTCAAAAAAACCAGTACCACATACACACAATGATGACATATATATATATATATAGAGAGAGAGAGAGAGAGAGAGAGAGAGAGAGAGAGAGA
Organism: Cupressus sempervirens; assembly: GCA_028749045.1. Classification (NCBI taxonomy): domain Eukaryota; kingdom Viridiplantae; phylum Streptophyta; class Pinopsida; order Cupressales; family Cupressaceae; genus Cupressus; species Cupressus sempervirens. Next base: position 191,888,989 of record CM053785.1, read on the forward strand.
GAGAGAGAATAATTACACATTTTGGATAATCAGGGTAGTTCAATATATTCTACTAGGCCAATACATACTGGTGGGTTGATATGGTAGCAACAGATCATTCAAATCCATTGATATAAGACTCAGCATCAAGGGGTCACGATCATTATATATAACTTATAAGAGATTGAGGATATCTAGAGAAGAGGATCTACACAACTTGCGAGAGAGGGCAAGAGTAGTAAAAAGTAAAGCTAAGCATAAATATGAGATAATGACGAGTATATCAATCTCCACATTCAGAAGAAGTTACAGTCATCAATTCACATGTACAGTATTCAAAGAGATACGAAAAGGTTGAGAAGTAATGTAATCAATATTGAGATGGGAAGGCAACAGGGGTAGATAACATCAAATCAGAGATTAGGGGTTATACATTCCAAACAGATGAATCATTGAAGAGGAGACTTAATGAGATATTTAAGGAAGAAGCAACATACCAATATATTAGAATTATAAAGAGAGAGTTATATACTTCAAAGCATTATGGCAATGGTATCATTTCTTTTCTCATGAATAAGTTGGCACTTGCTCACTACAATAAATAAAAGTGGCTAATAGGAAAAGATTTATTCTAGTTTCTTATACAAATTGTTATTATAGTAAGACTTGACATATCAATATTCATTTCAAAACTCTTTGAGTTGAATCAGAATATCTAGCCCAAAGAAATGATAGCATTATGTTCAACATTCCGACCAAAATGTACAAGGGACATTACAACTGGCTTGCACATGTGCTAGTATAGGTCAAATGATCTAGCAAGTGTTTATGCATGCTAGTTAACTGATCCAAGACATGTATAAAAAAGTAAGAGTATCTGGCCCTAGCAAATTGTGTTATGCTAGTGTACTCTATTTGTTGTTCTTGAAATAAAACATATGAAAATAAGGGGCCATGTATGGTCCCCCTTAAGATGGAAAATAACCGCTTATATTAACAACTTAAGGAAATGATGAAGAATGATAAAGCAATTTCAACATCAAGATAGCATGCACAAGCAACACCCAGTCCAAGCCAAAGAGGTCACAACTCCTATGAGGCGATGGAAGGGAGGAATGCAACAAGACACCATACAAGAAGTGAAAAAGGAAATCCTTGAAAAGGAGAGTATACTATAATGAGGCTTCAAGGTAAGTGATCTGTTTACCATTAAAATCCAATTGCAATGATGTAAGATTGGATGTCACATGATAAATAATTAACATACAACTAAAGAAATAGTGGAACCTTGAGAAAATGAGAAATATGGATATGATTTTTTGCCCCCAAGTGTAGGAACAAGAGAAGAGAGGACCTATTACGCTACTCACAAATTAAACCATGTATGACAATGAGCCCCCAAGAGGAAGGCCAACAATTTTACGTGGCGTGGAACAACATAATAGGGACTCTGATGTTATTTGAAGAAATTAGGATTAAAATTGAACTCATCATAAGGAGGTATGTGAATAACCTGATTATCAACGAGCTGTTGAAGACTGTAATGTAAAGCTTGACAATCATTAGTAGAGTGGTCATGATAATGGTGATACATGCAAAATGGAAGATTCATAAGTTCTTGACTATGTTTCTTTCTATGTATAGGCCTAGTAATCACCTTAGTGCGAAGAATTTTAGGTGAAGTTTTTTCTTGATTAAAGATATCTTAGATGACAAAGGAGAGGATGTGGACAAAGAATGAGATTCAACACCTTACTACACACATCCCAAATTATGATCGACAATGTTGTGGAAATAGTACTCATGCCCCCCATTGCCTAAGGGCATATGATTTTGTTGTTGTTTACCAAATCCATTTTTAGTGAATCTATGATAACCAAGACCAAAACAAGAATCCATATCACTAGGTTTGATAGATTCATCATCAGGGGAAGTAGAAATAAAGTTATTAGAAAGAAGAGTTGTGGAAGATTTTATGATTGAAAGATCATTAACTCTATATTAATTTTCCTATCAATATATACTTTTGGTTTGAGTTGGTCCTAATGGAACTCTAATTTTTAGAGTCTCCATTTAAGAAATAATGGCGGAGAAGATTATTTATTGATTATGATACATTCATTTCGATAATATACAAAACTAAAGGTATCTATATCATAGTATGCACTGCTATCATGGTGAACACATGAGGACTGCAATCAAAAGATGTTAGCAAGTAACAAGATCCTAAGTTAGCGTATCAAACATAAAAGTTCCAAAAATAGAGGTCAAGAATATGCATGACATGGTGCCAAAGAAAATGCAAGGAGGTATGCATACACAGTCCACAGTGAGTTCATAATATTGAGCAAAGACAAATACATATGCTATCAGATGTGTTGTAGAGGTGTTTGCTGTAGGAAGTAAAAAGCTTATTATTTTCTATGAATAGTTTATGAGAAAGGTTGCCATTTGAAAGCCTTCAGAAGAATCTATGTGTATGAAGGCCATTGCCGTTTAACACACATCATCGTTGAGTCTCCTCAGGAATCATCATGCAAACATGACTTAGCAACCATGTATAAAAGCAAACGTTAGTGGTAATAGGAATCAAATTCAATGGCTGTTCCATATGACGTGAGACTTTGCTCCAAGTGCAACTATTCAATGCCCCAAAATTCTGTAAAGTTCAATAAAGGGAAACACAAATAACAATGCTTACATAGAGTAAAGAAATTTTGATGATGTTGAAATCCATAGCATTGGTCAAGGATAGAAGATTTACGGCAATATGAGTGAACATATTCAAACAAGGTTGATCTAATGGAGCCACAAATCTAAAAAAATGAAACACGACTCTATTCTTTGCTCCTTCAAATCATTGTGCTTTCACGGGCACTAGAATTTGACCTCTAGAAAATAGGCCACTGGAATTCGTATCATACAGTATGAATTGGCATTACATAGAAGATTAATAAATGACAAGGAATGGTGTTTGAGCGGCGAACATGAATTTATATCTATATGATTATAGAAGGAACTGGATGACTTAGGGAGACCTTTGCATATAAATTTTTTTGCTAGCGATGACAGAAGATGCTCGACACCTTATTTATGGTCATGATCGAATGCGGCATCTATTGAACTGAAAGAAGAATATTTGATTGCCAGTAGTGTTCCTATTAATACTTGTTTGGAGATCGTTAATATACAAATGATATCCATTGAATATTATCGCCAAGGATAAGGAAATAAAGGTTCGATAATGTTAGAAATTAATTCAAATTGTTTTACGAAAGGGTGCTTAAACAAGATGATTTTTTAATAAAATGATATGACCTTTTATTCCTGAAAAGTCGTTTCCTTAAGGAAATAAAGATATAACTACAAGATGTTTTAGCCAAGAACAATGTTGTCGGTAAAATGTATAGTGCAGCCAACGGGTAGAGTAGTAGCCGAACGGGCGCGTGACGCTTGAGTCACCCCTTTGGAAAGGTATATGTACACGTCCGAGATGGACTTTGGAATCATCATTGTGATCATTGTAGTCATTGTATTCGGATTGTAATCAGCAAATGCATTTATGAATAAAGTATTTGTTTTGCATTGAATTGTGTTATACATGTGTTTAAGCTTTTACCCTGTACAGAAAATATTTGGTGCTGTTGCCAGACGAACTTGGAATGAAGGAATGATATGAAGATTAATGCCGAATTTTCTTAACAAGGATAGGAACAAGGTGAAAAATAAGGATGAACTACGTACAATACAAGAAGTTTTAATTTTAGCGCAGCAGGTAGAACGTAGGTAGAGACTTCAGCAGATTGCCGAGGGGCATTGAAGGGGTGAAGAGGCACAGATGGAGGGAGTGCACTCACCTAGTAGGCTGAGGAGTGCCGAGGAATTGCTGGAGGAGACTCGACAACACTTAAATTTGGTGGAGGAAACAAGGAAGAGTTCCTTAACCTGTATACATCGAGGGGAGAGTGTTTGAATGGAAGGGAAGCAACTCGCATGGCTCGGAGTGCCGAGGGAGCACGAGCATGGAGTGATCTCTTTGTTCCCGATACACCAGACGGACGGATACAAGTGGAGAATAGAACAACATCACTTGAAGACCTTTCACCAGACAACGCGGTTGTTGGAAACAAGATTGTTATACAAAAGAGCGTGGGAGTTCAAAACAACGCGGGAGTGTAGAACAACGCAGGTACACAAGTACCCTCAGAATCAAAGGAAAGTAATGATGACAGGTCCTAAAGAAAAATTACCCAAGTTTCACGATGATGGTTCAGTAGACCCTATCGGACATTGTAAAATATGTGAAACCATATGGACAGCAAATGGCGTGATGGATGAAGACGATTGGGTTAGACAGTTCCTAGCGACCCTGCGGGGTGTGGCGATAGATTGGTTTTCCAATACCAATCTTCAGAAACTCAATACATGGGAGAATGTTAAAAACTAAATTATAGTAGAATTCAGATTGCTCCGAGATGATAATGAGATAGTGGCAGAGATATATAGTACTAAACAAGGAAAGAATGAAATAGTCCGGACCTATTCCAGACAATTGAAAGAACTAATTGGAAAGATGGAGAGTCAACCAGCAGATGGTTTGAAAAAACGGTGGTTGTGGAGGGGCTACGACCGGCTCTTAAAAAGAAGATGAAGATTGTACCACCGGTGTCGTACACCGACGCGTATACTCGTGCCATGGATTTGGAAAGTGAACAAAAGACAAGTAAGAAGAAAAAACATAAATCTTTTGATTCAGATGATTCATCCTCGGAAAGTAGTAGTAGCGATGAGGAGTTAAACAAGAAGGTGAAAGCATTATAGAAAGACATGTTGCGGATGATGAAAGAATTCAAGAATTTGAAAAAGAATCTGGACACAGTGAAGGGGGAATTGTGGTGCATAGATTGCAAAGAGGATGGCCATACGAAGGGTTCATGCTCGAAGAAGAAATTTTGTGACATATGCCAGGTAGCAAGACATTCCCTAAAGGAGAGCCCATTTAACTTGAAAGAAAAAGGACACCAACAGGTATTACTAACATAGGAAGTGTTCGACAACAGCAATAACAAGAGCAATGATGCAACTTCGGGTGGATATTGAAATAATAATAGGCGCAGAAGGGGTGGAAACAATAATAATAACAATAGAGGCCGAAGTAGAATACAGTATGATGTGAGTGGATGGCCGATGATACAGTGCGGGGCATGCAATCTTTGGGGTCACTTCGCCAGGGACTGTCCTACGAAGGAGACGCTAGAGCTACTGTGCAGATGGTGTGGTCCAGGGGACCACGAAGATTCAAAATGTCCAAAGCAAGGCGTAAATCTATTAAGTATTGAAACGTGTGATGAGAAGGTACTGGTAATCACACAGGAAGTAGTTCCAGAGAACCCATTACAGGAGGTTGGGCAGACACAGAGGGAGGAAGTACCGCATAGCGCTATTGAGCGTATGGTGGAGGCTGTGGAGAGGGCTATGGGTACACAACAGGAACACCCAGTAGCATAGGAGACATCGATGACAGAGGCATTTTTTCTGGATGAGGTCGCAGCTCTAGCATCTCAGGCTTGCCAGGGGTTAGCTTCGACAAAGACTCAGGTATTGGAGTCAGTGGTGAAGGAGCTGGAGGGAGTTGTATCCTTCATGAGGTTGGGATGTCCAGTTGCCTTTACGGTTTGTTTTGAGGAGAGGGGATGGCTAGATGTGGAGACCATGGAGATGCGGCAGGATTGGTCCACGACGCGAGACCCTGAGATGGAGAGTCGGGTAGAGGTTCTGATTCATGAGATAGAAAAGTTGCACAGGGAGGCGTAGTACACTCTTCGGAGTAGTCAAGTGGATCAAGTAGCAGCTGAGAGAGCTTGGGAGGAGTCAGCTACCAGGTTAGCTTCAGAGAGGGCAGCCTGGGAATCTAAGAGGGCGACCTGGCAATCTGAGAGGACGACCCTGTTAGCAGAAAAAGAACAGTTGGCTGTAGAAAAAGAAAAGATGGCAGCAGAGAAGGAGGAGTTGGGAGAATTCAGAGAGATGATGCAGTTAGCCATAGAGCTTCAAATGGAAGTAGAAGTAGAGCTGAAGATTAGGAAAGAACAGGTCTACAAGCTATGGATGGAGTTGAACAAGTTGAGGACACGGACGCATCCCTCTGTCTAGTACTTATGCATTTATATATTTTGTTATTTTGAATTTTGTTCTATAGTCGTCCGAAGACGACTTTTCTTTTGGGGGGATGATATCGGTAAAATGTATAGTGTAGCTAATGGGTAGAGTAGTATCCGAACGGGCGCGTGACTCTTGAGTTACCCCTTCAGAAAGGTATATGTCCACGTTCGAGATGGACTTTGGAATTGTCATTGTGATCATTGCAGTCATTGTATTCGGATTGCAATCAGCAAATGCATATATGAATAAAGTATCTATTCTGCGTTGAATTGTGTTATCCTACATGTGTTTAAGCGTTTACCTTGTACGGAAAACAAACAAGACATATTTGGATTCAATAGTCACAAGAAGAAAAACATTCATATTTATTTGTTTGGAGGAATAAGGGGCTAATAATATGCCTTTGTAATGTAAATTCATTTATTTTATTTTAATAATAAAATAAAAGATCCTTTGTTTATATTTATATGAGACATGGAGAATTAAACTTCAGTTGATTTGTCCTTTATAGTTATTTTAAAAAATTCCATAAACAATTTATGTTAGATAAGTGGACATGGTGATCTATGGCATTTTAAACTCGATCATTGCAGATATTATGAAATATTTAATTGTTTCTCAATCTGTGTCTAGTCTGTCTCCCCGACATAAGGAGTTAAAATGCAATCTGGACTAGTTTAGAATTGCGTATATATATTTGATCTGTCGTGTCTTGATCATTAAACTGTTAATAGTTTATGTGCTTAGAACATTATAAAGTTATACGTTATAATCTTCATTGTAGTTGACTCTATTGCCCGAATAAGCTAAGCATTGGTCTTTTATCATTGAAGTATTGGATTTATATTTGAAGTCAGAAAATCTATAACTTCCTTCTTTCAAACCTCAAATCTATTATTATAACCTTGTACAATTCATTCAATTGAAACACTCAGCATGCAATTCCATTTTGATTGAGTTCAAGGATTTTGCCAACTGAAAAACTCACCAAAGCTTGAATTCTCTATAGAAAAGCCTTGAACTAGGAAGTCAGTGTTTGAGGTGAAGGTCTACCCTTCTGGGTGTAGTGAAGTCCAAAGTGCAGGGGAATCAAGGTGATTCTCGTTCGTTGGCCAGAATTGATTGTGGAATCCTATCGGAGAAGTGACAGGCTCTTGGATTTCCAATCTGCTGTTTTGGGAACCAACAGGTCCACCAAGGTTTGTATGAATAATCCAGTGGATTGGATGTTGAATATTCCTTCAATATGAATGCGACTCTTGCTTACTTCTTGCTGATTTGAGTTTTGTTTCACTACAACGTGTAGGATCAAACACTCAATGTTTCAAAATGACATACCAAATATTCAATCATCTCTTGAATAAAATCACTTCACATGCTAAGTTTGCAAAGTATGGTCGTGAATTGACTTCAAGGTTCCCTTCAATTGTGGATACCCGCTTAGTGAAATAATGTGATTTATTGGTAATCACTAAGGGGTCCTATGCTATTCATTAAATGGATACCAACTTGCTCCTAAAGATTTTGCTTTACATTGTGTAATGAAAATATAGTTTTGATTTTCCAAATTTTGAACTTTCAACTTGAACTTAACTTCTACTTCAACGGAAGGAAGTATGGATAAACTTGGACTCTACTAGATGCATTCTTGTGAGCAACTCCATCCACCTAGCGCAAGCTTCTAAGGTATTCTTAAATGGTTTTCAAATCAGCATCTCCTCTTCAAGACCAACAATGAATCATTATGGCAACAATTTCATCAAGTCTCTCTCTTAGCAAACCTACTTCTACTTCTAGCTCTCTAATTTAATCTCCTAAGCTTATATCTCCCAATATAATGAGTTACAAATGAGAAGGCCTTGGCCTTTTATAGGTTTTCAATTGCAACATGGGCTAAGATTGATTCGAGATTAAGGGACGAGATATATCCTTGCAAACCATAATTTGGGTTGCCACCCTATCAACCAATTACATGAAGGTACCACCACATTGGCTGATAAGAAAATTACAAAGCTTTTGAGAGCCAATGAGAAAATTGTACACTTGGCATAGCATATTATGATTGAAGCATGCACAACTAAATTTTCTCGATTGGTAGAAGACAACTAGGTGCCACCTCATTATCTTCATCTTGTAGACTTGATCAAGCTTTGGTGAAGAGTGTTGTCCTCCATGGAGGTAATAGTTTAAAACTTTTTCAATTGATTTTTGCGGTTCTCTAAGACAATTCACTATTTGATTGGCCAAGATTGATCAACCAATCATTCCCAATTTCATATAATGAATCCTTTTACTGAAGGCTCTTGTCAAGTCTTTTCCATTTTTTCAGTTTCTTAGCATATACTTGATTTTTGAAGCCTTCAAAGTCCCTTTTGCATTTTTGAGTGTTTGTTTAGACTGTTTTAGTCTTTTTGTTTCCTTCATTCTCTTACTTTCGGTTTTCCCTTCGATTCGAGATATCTTGGGGCTTAATTGGAATTGCTGGTCAAAAGATATCAAGGATTAAGTGCCTAAAAAGTGAGTTCTCCAACTTCAATTGCATATTTAAGATATTGGCCTTATATTCCTAATGTTTGTTAAAGTTGCAGCTTTAGTCGGATTGATTCGATCTGATATACATTATTGTTATTGGTAAATCATCATTTCTTATATATACTTATCCATGTTAAATTAATTATATATATATATATAAAATTGTATATATATATTATAGTATATAATATATATATTGTTATACATATCATATAATAATATATTATATATATGGTTGTTTATATTACTAATATATTAATGTGTTAACTAGTGATGATTAACCGTAGAGACATGTCTCATCCTCTCTTAATTTATAAGCCTATATTTGCATTTGGAACACAATCAATAAAATGGCAATTGTTAGTACATTTGCAGTAATCCAACATGGTATTAGAGCCAACTGCAATTGTAAAAAAGAACATAGCATCTATCCTTTGCTAATGGGAAACTCTATGAATATTAAATGTTTCACTAACAAGGATCTACAGACTTAGAAATAATTTCTACTGCGTTATGTTGAAGACAATCAAAATATTTCACCAATGATGGCTTGGAAAGGAGCTTGTTAATTGAGGACTCGAGTCCAATGTTTGCTATAACAATGTCGCATTGCCCATCTGTGGTACTTTTATCCTCACAGGACCAATCTGGTGATGACGAGTTGGATAATTCCTTGATTTGGCTTAGGTTATGACTTAGCCAAGCTCATCTTGGATCATCGAGAATAGTCATGGGACCCAATCGAAACTGTAATAATTGTGAATGAGCAATGCTAGGCCACGCGGGAAGATTAGAGTGTCATAGGTGATGGGTGAGTTGGGCTTGACCAAATGCTAAGATGGGCGAATTGGGATGCGAGAAGATTGGCTTGACTTCAAGATTGGGAGTCGCCAAGTTGGACTCAACTTGTTGTCGGAGTTTTTGTGTTTCCCACTGAGGATATGATAATGTGCGGTCCTTGTGTGCAAGTTGGGTGGGAGTGTACAAACTGTGACTTGTCCTAGAAGTGCTTGGAGGATTGGCGTCAGGCTTCCTTTTTGGAACAATGAAAATCCAATTTGGAGGAGATTGGGCAATGTCTTCGGATCGATAGTGTTTATTGAGGGTTGGAACATGAATGAAATAATAAATATATAGCTGAATGGAGACCAATCAAATAATACAAAATGAGATATTTAAGCACTTGCAAACTATATTATAAATAACGTGGAGATTGATGGAAAGAAGATGACATCAACATTGATGTGGCACATAAATATGCATTAATGATCCCAATAACGAGATGGAATTGGGCAAGTCAAACAAGATCAAATAGTACATCACGGAAGATGGATCATGCCAATTACATTCGGTGAAGTAGAGCCTCACTTATTGGCTCGACCTGATGACTAAGGGAATAGAGGAGAGTGCAGATCCAGACTTAACTCTATACATGGCGAGTAGTGCATGAAGCCATATCTATCGGCAAGAAAACCTAATCATGCATGAAAAGGGTCATGTCTTGGGTTATATAATATTGGTGGGCCACACATAATGAGGTAAGTTAGGGTAAGGTATATCTAAGCTCCCTTACATTAATAAATCAAAGGTACTCTTAAGGTATGAACTAATAGAAAGACTTGGGAACCAAGGTAAGATTCTAATAGTCTATTGTAATTATGAAATAATATAACTAAATGAGTTTCCATAATCCTAACATTGAGTTAAAATGGAATTAGTTCCATTCATTATCATAAATAATTATTAAAGGTGATTTTTTATTACTATAAGAGTTATTTTCCTTGATCTTTTCCTCTCAGAATGTTCTTGTAGGAAAAGTGAGATTGATTGAGATTCAGAGAGAGCTTGGCATTTCATTAGATGCAACTTTGAAAGAGAGGGAGCAGATAGAGGATATGGTTCTGTCACTGAACGTCAAACTTTAGTTATCACAAATGTATTGACTCAGAGGGAGTAGATCATGTTGAGAAGGACTCTCCACCAATCAATAAATTGTACATAGTTAAGAGGACTGCGATTTATGAATTTTGTCATAACTATATGGGCCTATCCCTTGTGTACATCATGAGGAAGTGATGACTTCTAAATGATTAACACTTATATTTGCAGAAGTTATTGTAAGGTGATGATCTTAGAATAACTTCATTCAAATGTTAGATGACTTGACTTCTAAATGTCAAATGAGTTGGCATTTAATAAACTGGGAAGTCAAATGAGTTGACATTCTAGAAACCATTTTTATATTTGAGGTAATATACGATCTCCTTAACATGAGGTATTGTATTAACATGTATTTTGAAGAGTAAAACATATATGTTCTCCTTAAAACCAAGGCAAACCCTACTACATATCAAAGTGAAAGTGAGAAATATTCTACAATAAAACTACAAGGACCCTCCTGAAATTGGGAAATCAGATAGAATCGAAGTAATTGTATAGAGGGAACATTACATACTCACACCAAGGAGGTGATGATATGAGGAATAATAGCAATGATGGATCAAGTCTTTATTGATCACATAGATTATTAGCAGTCCCAATTATAAGTAATGTAAGTGGAATGTTAATATGAAAGGAATATCGATTATGAAAGTAAATAAGGAGACTATGATTTCATAATTACAGAGGTTGTGAATTTCAAGAAACAATAAGAGGCAATCTACATTTAATGAATGAGGATTAATTTTATTGAAAATATTGCAGCGAGTTTGAAGATGTTGGATTTAGGGATGACGATATTTTGTTAAGTAAAAACATTAATACACTGGGGTTACCTATGGTTTTCAAGAATTGGAGATGGAAGGATCTACTTGTGCGGAGTTGGTGATCAAAGCATATGTTGAAGTAAGAGAATCATATAAGGAATTTGAAGGTGCGTTACTTGGAGAAGTTGTAGGTCACAAAAGCATAATGAAAGTGACGGTAGTACCTCAAGGTCTTATTGCACATAAAAGCTACGACATGCGCTAGTGATATAATAAACTGAATCTTCCAGTTTTCCAAGCAGTAATGATTATCTTTCAAAATATCGATTATCATATGAGATATTGATCAGATAGACTAAGATTTTTGAGATCTATTAAGTAGAAAGAAGGTTGATACAAAATTGTTCAACAATATAAGAATGAGTGAGAATTTTACATCGTGGGGGGAATAATAGTCAATATTCCATTCCTACTTGAACCTTCTTTAGAGAGGAGATGTTCCATTCTCAAATAACCTAAGAAGACAATTTCTGAATCTTCATGTGCAGATAAGTATTCTTATCTTTTACATTTATCTGTAGTCTCTCTCTTATTTGTAATTCTATACATACTATAAGGGTTTTTTGCCTTGATCTTTTCCTTTATGTTTGAGGATGTTCTTATAGGAAAAGAAGGTTGGTACTTTACACATATTACCAAATATTGGGTAGATTCAATCTAATGATAGTAGCTCTAAAGACCCTAATAATCAAGATGGATAAAGTGAGGCTCTTGAAGCAAACATCCTTGATGATTGAGATTATGAGATCCTTCTACATTAAGAGGGAGTATGACAACTCTTCTAAGGCAATGCAAGAGCTTGGAAGATTGATACTTAGAAGGAGTCTAGAAATACATGTGTGCGACAACATGATTTTGATGGGCCTACTCCTATGTTTATCATGAGGAAGTTATGACTTATCACCAAAAAATTAGAAAATTGATATCAGATTCAAAGTGAGTTTGACAAGAATCCTTGGGGGAAGAGAGCCTCTAATGGAGAAACTACTAGATCTGACTTCCTAGGATCATTGTTCAGAGGGAGAATTTTTGAGGTGCAATCCTCTGTGAATGATATCTTCTCTGTGGAGAAATTCTAAGTGAAATTCCTTGTAATACATTCTCTCTGAGAGAGAATTGAGGTGAAAGCCTTTGCACCACCCTCTAACTTGGTTCATGGTGGTTACTATTTCACATATGATTTGTAATGAAAGGTGATGATTTTTCATGTGCGTAAGGTCACCATTGTAAGGTGACGACCTTATCAATAGTTTGACCTATCTCCTAGATATGCTAAATTAACTTGTAGCACCTAAATGTGTTGGATGTCTAGGAGCAAGTGTTATCATGGTTCTTTGGGCCGGATTTTGCTAGACACCATGATAACCAATTCATCATGGTTCTTTGGGCTAGATTTTGCCAAACACGATGATATGATACTCATCATGGTTCTTTGGGCTGGATTTTGCCAGACACCATGATAACCATCTCATCATGTTTCTTTGGTCTGGAATTTGTCAGACACCATGGTAACCAACTTGTTATGGTTCTTTGGGCCGGATCTTGCTGGACACCATGACATAGTTACTATTATAGACCACACTTAAGGTGGTGTTTAAGCATATATTTGAAATGTCCCCATTTTTGTCAGCGTTAGAGTTTGAGAGATTAGCCTAATATTGTGATCCTCGTAGGCTAATTATTGTGGATAGAGGGTCTTTTAAGGTAGTGGCTTGGCTTGGGAGGGTCTTGTCTTCTCCTCAATTCAACAAGCTACAGGTTGGTCTTCGTTTGGCTCAAATTTGACTTCGTTTGGGCTTAGTTTTGTGTACTTAATATTTGTGGTAAGTTGGTGTTGATCGAGATGGATTCTTTTTATTTTTGGAAAGTGCATTTGGTTGCATGGAGAAATATTAGGTATGATTCCTCTTTCAGATGACATAGTTAAATGATGAGTATTTTGGGAGTTATTATATATTTAGTTGCAAATTATTATTAAATAATTAAATGGCTTATTATAAAGTTATAATTTAACTTTATAATTTCACTTAAGTTGAAGGTTGAGTTATCATTGGAAAGAGCCATTTATTAATTAGTTAAGCCAAGTCAAGTGAGAGAATCTAACAGAAGCTTCTAATTAATGTTGTGTGGTGAGTCTTCTTGAGTGAAGTTACATTTTGGCAGCAAAAGGGAATCTGGAGGGTATAAATACAAGCCCATTTGTTGAGAAAAACACTTTGTGGCTTTTCTGAATTCTGATTTTGTATGCCTTTGTTGAAGTATAAGGGTTTGTAGTTGATTGTGCATTCCACTGCTAAGGTATAGTGGTTAGATCAGAGGGTCTGGATTTAGAGCTTCCTCTTTCTGTAGCAACTGTGGCTGAGGAGAAATTGTCTATTGAAGGGATTCAGTGTCTTCTCTTACTGTATCAACTGTGGCTGAGAGGGAAAACTGAAGAGTGAAGGATTTGAGCAAATGCACAAATCAAATCCATGAAGCCCTCAAATACCTGCATGTAGAAAACCTGTCACAGAGAAGAAAAAGACAAGAGGAGGCAAGGGTTTGCTGTGAAAACATGCTAATTGTATTCTTAGATAAAGAAAAGATGTAGATTATTACAAAATATCAATTCTTATAAAAGGAGATCAAAACCCGAAAGTGTAACCTAAAAAGTTACAAAGGGTAACCTAAAAGGTAAAAGCTATTTAATAATTACTAATTAATTATTAAATAGAGAATGCAAAAAGTCCATAAAGCGAAATCTTAAGAAGGGAGAAAAGGTAATCTAATTAATGAAATTGAATTAACCTTTTTCTCTAACATCCTCCTTAAGATGAGCAACAATACAATTACAAACAATGCAGGAATGAGCAAGGAAAGTACAATGCAATGCTGAAAGCAAACTTGGGTCCCAACAACAAGGCTTGATAAGGTACCCAATCACAACCAATCTCTATGAAATAGAGAAATAGAGAAAATCCAGTGGGAAAAACTCTACTCCAAAAAGGAATAGCTCAAAACCTAGTGAAGGTCTGCAAAAGCCTCCAACTACAGGATTGTTCCAGAAAATAGGAACAAAGAGCAATCATGAAGAAAATCACTGAAGCTTGTAGAAGCTGGAAAGCTTTGTCAAAAGTAACTGTTGATATGAAGAACCTCCATTGAAATAGAACTTGATTAGGTAGAGAAGACTGTAATTTGCATCGAATCAGGAGGCATAGAAAGGAAAACAACTAAACTCGAAGATATAGATGACATGAAACACCAAAGCCTGAAGAGTTGATCAATCAAACATGGAAGGCTGCAACCAAAGTAGGAACCAAAAAGAAGAGTGTCTATATGGTAAATGATCCATCTCACTGAAATTCATAGGTACCCAACCACTGCAGCCACCTAGTACATAGGAACAAAAACTAAATACATAGCTCACTCCATCGAACCAAGGAAGCGTGAGAAACAACATAAGAACCCCCCCTAATGCAGACAAGGGTGAGGTGACATGCAACTGGGAAAGTGGGCCAATAACTCCTACAAAATAGAAAGAACCAAGAACATCAAGAGTGAGGAAGAGTTATAGACACTTATAAAGGCATGTGTCATGGATACATCATGGAGCTAATGTCGTGGAAGGAACACTCACTTGACAAAGGAAGAGGGCACTAAAAGACAAACAACTATCCTCCCATGGCACTTTATAATGTAGTGCGAGTACAATAAGTCACAATGATGAAAAAGATCCTGCAAATGCAAGGAGTGACATTTCTCAGTGCGATTGCCTAAACATGCTAAAAAATGATATCAACAATGATAAAAAAGGGCAAAGAGCTGTTACAACAGATAGTACAACCCACAAGAAAAGATCCCATGCCACGAAAACAATCCCCGAACCTAAAACACCCAAGATTTACACCATAGTGCAATAAAGCAAAAAAAATAATAGATAGAGCTTGGAGCAGAATTTGGAAGGCAAACCAACATTTCTGGAAAGAGAACTGGACCAGCTTTCCAAAAATATAACGTTTTTGAAAAGCAGAGTTGGGATACTCAAGATATGCCCTCTAGAGTGAATAATTGAACACTTGGCTTTGGTTGCCTAAATAGGCAACCGAACTACATCAAAAATCAAAAATTCCTGTGCCATTGTTTCCGTCTTGGAACTAGCTTTTCGGTGCTTCTTTTGGATCAAAAAAGGATCTTTGTCTGCTCGAGACATGGCCAAAAAACCAACAATAGGTCAAAAACAGACTTCAAGGGTTTGCACGAGGGATGATGCAGTGTTGACGTCATGTTTCATTGCTTTAAAATTGATGGCTAGGGGGCCGTCATAGCAAAAAAGAGTGCTACGTGGCATGCCATGTGGTAGTGGGCCCATAAAAGTTGACGTGGCACTTGACACGTGGCAGGTGCTGACGTGGTACTAGTGCCACGTGGCAAGTGTTGAGGTAGCCACGTGAGCAGGGAGGAGGCCAGGCAGAGGTAGAGATGGTGGAGGCTGGCGGAGCAATGGTGGAGGTCCCAACGGTGTTAGAGCTGAGTGGCGGCGTCCAGTAGTGGTAGTGGTGTCCAGCAACAACGGCAGCCGAAAACAACACTTGACAGTGGTGGGTCGAAAAAGACTCGTTGGGGGCTAGGAAAGGCCACAGCGGCGTTGGGAAGTGATGTCAGCGTCGGAAAAACGCTTTGCCAGCCGGAAAAGGAGGCTGTGGGTTGGAAAATGACCTATGACCTCTTTTTTTAATTAAAAAAATCGCCTCGATGTGTGTGTAGGAGGCCGTATGGCCTTCGGGGCAAATTTTTTTTGCCTCCCGAATCAACGTTACGAATCTATCTGTGAAGTCCGTTTGGCCTCAAACTCCTCCAAAAATCAGTGACCCCCCTGTTTTCTCAAGAAATACCTGAAAAAACTCTAGATCTGATTTGTCAAACCTTTGTTCCCCTTTTTCTCCAAATATTGAGCAAGCTACAATAGATTTGGCTTTGATACCATTAAGGATTTGAGCAAATACGCTAATCAATCCTTATAAAAGGAGATCAAAACCCGAAAGGGTAACTTAAAAAGTTACAAAGGTTAACCTAAAAGGTAAAAGCTATTTAATAATTACTAATTATTAAATAGAGAATGCAAAAAGTGCATAAAGCGAAATCTTAGTAAGGGAGAAAAGGTAATTTAATTAATGAAATTAAATTAACCTTTTTCATTAACATAGAGATTGGTGGTTCATAATCCTGATTATTGGTAATTCCTACTCCTGATTATTGTCAATTTGTAATTCTGATTTCGAAATCCACAGCATTATGATTGGGGATTGATCTGCTTTTGAAATTTGAACATTGGGTTTTTCTGGAGATACATTTTATATGCAATTTGTAAATTGGGAATTCATCATTACTGGATTTCATAACCATTGGCAATACATAATTCTGTGTGTTGAAAAATTAAATTTCTGAATTTCCTAAGTTTGAGTGCCCAGTAATTCATTCTGTTTGGGCCCTTTGATCACCTGCAATCGAGGGCTTTCTTTGGTGTTTGGGTTCCTGCGCATTAGGTGTCTACTATTCATAAAAGATATTTTGAAACCCTTGCTGCTGGGTGATATATTTGACGGCATATTGGCAAGCTTACGTTGTGGGAGATTAACGACATTGGTGACTACTATTTGAGCGGACAACTCCCTAGATTTTGGGCATTAATCTTCCTTGATTTTGGAACGCTAAATCTTTTCTGTTTGGAATTAAGTCTGTTATAATTTGATAACAAGCTGGGCATATATTTTACCCTTGTAGATGTCCTTTTATATTCTCACATCCAGTCTGGTTGGAGATTCAGTTCTGCACATTCTAAGGGTTGTGCACTGATTGGAGGCAGTGAATATAATCAATTTGCATATGTGGATGCTTGGAGGAGACTGTAACAAATTGTCTTGGGTCTAATATTTGTTTGTAGTCGGATGTTTTTCTCATTGAGTACCATCACTAGGTTCATCAGTTATTTATTTATTGAGTTTTTTCAGCATGTGATGTATGAGCAAGGAAGAATAGTTAATTAGATTGATAATTGTGTATCTATTGTGATTTTTCTATATTTTGGCATTACATATGCAAGGGCTATAGATAAAGAGTTGGAGTACTATCTTTAATTTGTCATTGCAAATCAGTTATATTTATCCAACTAAAACTCTTGTAATTTGTAAACTCCACAAAATCACAAGATAAATCAAATGGAAACAATTTCTTTTAGCATTGCAGTGGAATGAGCTGATTGGGTTCTTTACAATATTGTATTATATTAAATTTATGGAAATTTTTTAAATTGTGTGTTATGAAAGATGATAAATTTAGCCTCATAATGAATTGAATATCATACTGACATGATATCTCTTCATATACTTGAGAGCTTAATGTGTTCTACAAATCCTCCCTAGCTAAGAGGGAGTGTTAAAGTTGTAGCTTCAGTCGGATTGATTCGATCTGATAGACATTATTGTTATTGCTAAATCATCATTTCCCAGATATACTTATCCATGTTAAATAATATATATTATTGTATATATTGTTGTCAGTAAAAACTATATTGTAGTTGACGGGTTGATTTGGTATTCGAAAGGTCACGTGACAGTTGAGTCACCCCTTCGGTAAACATATATTACATATATTACATATATATATATATATATATATATATATATATATATATATTGTTATACA
Source organism: Cupressus sempervirens (assembly GCA_028749045.1). Lineage (NCBI taxonomy): Eukaryota > Viridiplantae > Streptophyta > Pinopsida > Cupressales > Cupressaceae > Cupressus > Cupressus sempervirens. Next base: position 191,907,111 of record CM053785.1, read on the forward strand.
TACTAAAAAGTAATATATTATATATGGTTATTTATATTACTAATATATTTGTTAACTAGTGATGATTAACTGTAGAGACATCTTGTCTTCTCTTATTTATAAGGCTTCATTTGCATTTGGAACACAATCAATAACATGGCAATTGTTAATACATCTGCAGCAATTCTAGAAATCAACAATGTTGAGTAGTACTTGTTGAAAAATATAATTTAAAATGTCTTTATGTTATGTTTGTAAGTTACTTTAGCACTTTTGATTTATCACTTAAGTGATTAAAGTCATTATAGTACACTTTATAGTATAAGTTGATGTTGAGTTGCTTTTTAATATATCACTTAAGTGACTTTATGTTATAATTTGATGTTGAGATTTACTTTAATGTTTTAATTCAAATCATTTAAGTGAAATATCACTTTTTGAACATTTTTACATATAATATGTAAAATATATAGTGTAAATATGTATTTGACCCCTTTAAATGATGTCACTCCATTACATGTTCAATTAAGTGATATTTTCAATTAGACATGTGCTAAAGAGAAAACTTAAGTGATGCAACTCCATTACATGTTCTTTTTGAAATGAAATACATGTAATGCATCCTAGAGAACCCGATTTTCCTCTTGACATGCAAAAATGCATTACATGCAATGGCATCTTGTAATCACAATTTGTCAAAGGATTTCAAATGCATGCAAATGCAAGTCATGAAAATATGTAAAGTTCCTTTCTAAACCCGATTTCGGCTTGGCCACCGAAATGCATACAAGTGCACTGCATATTTAAAACATGCAATCACCTCCTCTAACTCTGAATTTTCAAAGAGGTGAAGTTTTGGTTGATTCTCACTTGCCATCTTTCCAATTTTGTTTTTCAACTTCGAGTTCACTGACTTGAGTTTGCACTTTCAATTCAGATTAGAAGAAAAATTATTTCTTGGGCATCAAAGGCTGCCTTGTCTTTTTTATGTAAAGTTCTTTGTTTTTATTAGGGATCAAAAATCCTTAGAGGAAAGGGAATTGCATCCCCCTCAAGGATTCTAAATATTTTATCATAGTAAAAAATCTGATTTTGACCCTCCTCTTGCAGTGTTGTTTTTATGAATCTCATGTTTTTGCTCTCAAAGTATAGACTTAGTTTATGTCTTCACAACTCTCAAGATGGGGCGAAATTTTGAAATTTTTGAGGATTTTATTGTCAAAGAGGGTGGAATTCTGCCCTTCTTGAGGATTTTCTTCATTTTACTTCCATGTTTGACAATAAAATCTTCCTTCTTGAAGATGCCACTAACTTAAACATTTTGCCTTGAAACATAAGGTGAAAAGACAAACAACTCAAAGGGAGTTTGAGTGTAGATGAAGATTTGTCCTCATTTGTGGTGGAATTCACACTCTCTTGAGGATTTTCGCACCTTCAAACTCTTCAATTTACCGATCTCCATCTTCTTGACTTCTTGCCCACACTTAGCTTCTCATCTTTCATTTCTTATTCATGCTATGCTTTTGTCTCATGTTCATCAATATAGAGCCTTGGTTTCAATCCTTTAAGTCTGATTTTCAGATTCACCTTCTTACTGAATTGTCAGCTTATTATCAATCTCATTACCATTTTTTGTTACTTTCCATTATGCAAGTTAAGAGGGAGCATGTCTTAGCTTTAAAAACATAAGGCTGGAATTAGAGGTGGAGGAGGATTTTATTCTATGGAGGGTGGTGGAATCCGCCACCCTTAAGGGATTTTTCCATCATCATCAGTTGGATTGATCCTTGGCATTTGTGCCTATCTCGTTGGATTCAGTGATGCTCTTACCTTCCCTTTGTTTCATTTTGATCATCCTTCAAGTCTAGGGCATTAATTCATGTTATACCTCGCTCCAAATTGCCTGTCATCCTTTCACAAGGAGGGCAGAATTCAAGCTTATAAGAGAAAAGAGGATTCCCTTGGGTTGGTGGATTCTGCCACCTTTTGTGAAATTTTCCTCACTTAGTACTAATTTCTGCCAGCCTATAATGTCTTCTCAAACACTTAATCATCATCCGTTCTCATCATAGTGCAAGTTTGGGAATTGTGTTCATGCTTGGCCTTTTTTAATCTTGGTGGAGATCTTGGGGGGATGAGGAATTTTCCTCTAGGGTAGGCATATTTTGCCACCCTTCGAGGAATTTTCTTTTGCAACACTCTTTCAAGGCTTGGTCGTTTTCCAGCTTAGGAGGTGGGAGGATTTATATACATATAACCTTTAAGTTACTTAAAGTTATATTTATATAAATACTATTAGGATGTTTGAGACAGGTTTCAACTTCATAGGAGTTATAATAAAGATTCTAGGTTTTGGAAGTTTTCAAGAAATTCTAGACAACCAAATTTCAGGATTCAATATGCCTTTAGTGTTCTAACCTCCCATAATCTTACGTTACTTTCTAAGATCAAATTGAATCTGAAACAAGGATTTTCTAATGATTCTAAGTCATTCCCCACAAATCACTTGCTTTCAACTCCACCTTCCTAACTAGCTTAGCCTAGCTTTCTTGCATATCCCTGACAGACTTGACTTCCAAAATTACTCAAACTCACTCTCGGAGCTGGAGACTTGAAAATTGCTATCGCCTAAGATCACCTAAGACAATTATTCCTACTAAAACAAAAGAGGGAGTCCCCAGTTGCAATGATACTATGATGTGAAAACCTCACACCAGTTTCCTAACTGGCAATAATTGCAAGTAGTGTTTGAAGTTTTAGAGATTCTTAACATATTCTTTGCTGCTTGTGTATTGCTAATTTTGATTAGATTGTCAAAATTGATGTGTCCCATTCTTCAGTGCCAGAGCCAATTTTCATCTTCTTTTGTCATAAAGCATTTCTTGCCTCTATTTTCACTTAGGATGTAAAGATTGTTGGACCTGCTTGGTACTGCTAATGAATTTTCTCTGAACTCTTTTATGAAAAAAAAAACCCAAGCATGGTTATGAATATATATGCAAATATTTTGTGCAGGCTCTGCAACTTCACTGATCTACTCTAGTTTCAGTGTTCATCAGCATATTATATCAATGCAATGTTTTGGGCAACAAGTTCATAAAAATCAGAGGGGTTTTCCATTAATCTATTTGCAACAACGTACTTTTCTACATTACCACTGACTATTTTTACGACATTTTCCTCACTCACTGCCATCAAAACCTTTTCTAGAATACCACAGAAATAACCCGCATTTTAAATTTCTCTTGAAGCATGGATTTACTCTGAGAATATACTCTTAGGAAATACTTCATAAATCTGGCATTATTCTATTTTTTCGTTTCAGTCCTTCCATTACACTTGATAGTGCAATCCATTTTCCTCTAGATAGCTCACTGCTCATTAATAATCAGATGCAACATACCTACATTTTGTTAGATAGCATTTGGCTTTTAAGAAATAAGCAGATGGCTTCAGACGTTTACAATTGCTGACCATTGAAAATTCAGGCATTGCAGAAGGAATTGCAGGAAACCTTCTGTTTCACTTGTCAAAGGTGTTTTATTTGTTGAACTATTTAACTTCTATAAATGATGATTTTGTATTCGATAGTTGTTGTTTCTTGACCATAATTGAAGAGGCTGCTCTTACATCAAAGTGAAAAGATGATATTACATATTATGTGTCATTTTCAATCTGCATTAAATTTCAACCACACGTTGTTTAGATTGTCTATAGGTGCTATTTTGGGATTGGAGAAATCAAAAACAAGTAGCATGTTTGGAGGACTGCCATATGGAAGATGTGACTCAGGTGTGTGCCTATCATAATGGCTTTCTATTGTTTACCAGTCAAATATGTTACTATTTTCTGAGATTTCAACGAGGAAGATCTTGATTGTTGGATGTATGCATTTATTTATGCAAGGGATATGATTAGAGGTTACGGTTTGGTTTTTGACTCTGCTTTTGTGTTGACCAAGGATTGCCAATTGCTTTTGCTGGAAGCTGTAGAAGGTCTTATGTCTTGGTAAATTTTTTAAAGTCAGCTTAAAATTCTGTTATTTTCTGTCAGGTTCGATTTCATCCAAACCAAAGAGACAAATTACTTTCTGGTTCTGTGGATGGATTGATTTGTGTTAATGATGCTAGTGGCAACATTAATGACGATGATCAACTGGACTCTGTGAGTATTCCTGCAATAACTCCACTCAGCAACTGGGATTTAAATTTTAAAGAATAATTAAAAAAAAAAGAACATAATCTTCTCTAAGTAGATTTAATAATGAATATGTAGAAGGAATTGGATTGGTGTTGTGCTTCTGAAATAATCTATGTCAATAACAAGATAGATGGGAAACCGAATTGATTATTGAATTTAACTTTTTATGTGTTTAGTATGCAGATAAGTGGATGGAATTTGAAATTTTTTATTGTCAGATAGTATGCATGGAATATTCCAAACTATAAGTTTACAGGATATTTAAAAATATTGATTGTACACTAGTTCAATGTGGAAGGAAAATTGTATATTGAATATTCTTCATTAATTAAGAAATACACAAGACATAATTGAGCTTGCCAAGTAACTTTGAAATTAGAGATGCTGCCTAAAAGCTTTGTACGCTTGAACTATTAGACATACAATTTTGTAATTATGTGGAAGTCAAACCTAAGACCATAATTTTTATCCTTCCATAATATAATGTTGTATTCATATTGTATAAGGTCTGCAATTCATGAAAATACAGTTTGGTACTGTCATTATTATAAATTATAAATAAGTCATTTCCTGATCACATGCTCAAGAAAAAGAAAAAAGAACTAGTTCAAATTAAGGTATATGCTGTAACCTATGGAGAATGGTGTGCAATGATACAGCTCTGCAAATCAACAAAAGCTATTTATGATGAAAGCAGGAAGCAAAAGTACATTGTTCACATCAAATGAGTCCAGTGGTGTAATATGTATAACAGACTTTCAAGCTTAAAATAGCAAGTGCCAATTGCAGAAATAGTACTCCTTGGAAGTTACAGGCACCACTTTGAGAGGGCAGTTCTTCAACACTCATCTGTAGATGATGAAAGGAAAAGAAAATTTGATTTGATGATGTCCTATTTACCTCAACTTCAATTTTATTTATAGATAACTAAATGATTAAATTAATTATGCTCAAGGGCCAAGCTAATCCCAATATAAAGAGTTGAGCTGATATAACTAATAGGTTCAAACCAAACATAATGCTTGAGCCAGTAAAATATAAAATACCTTTTGTGGCTATATTGGGCCTGGATGAATACTACCTATTCAAAACGTTTAGATGACAAGGTGGGAAACTGCTGTAGAAAATTGTTTGGTTCCCAAGTGGCATCTTCTTCCAAGAGGTTTTGTCACTTGATAAGGAGTTCTTGCCATAGTTTGCAAACCGTATGAGTATTTGTCAAGTTTCTGAGTAACCATGGCTTTTTTTGTGCTATTTTTCCTGGTTTAGCTCTTAAGTCTGTAGGGATAATTTTCTTGCAAAAATTTGCTGGGTTTTAGGCCGAGTAGTCACCAAAACTCGGTGAGGGCATGGTGAAAAATCTCAAGACATGATTTTTTCCCCCTTTTTCTAAGCATTTGAATTTCTAAAATAAAACATGAGAAATTTGTAAAAATGGCCAAAATTAAAGTCTCAAAAAAATTTCTTCAGCTCCTCGTGATGGCTTCACCAAAATGCCCTTGAAATGGCAAAGGGGCTACACACACAAAACTGGCTCCACATTAAAACATGATCTCAAATTGTCATATTTTTTATTTGGTTACATATGAAATTGATGAAGATGATTTCTAAAGACAATCATTGCAAATTCATAGTACTTAATGAGTTATAGCAACAGCTATTGTAAATTTGTATCCAGTATCCAATTTTGCATGATGATGCAATTTTGTAATCCACATGTATTGAAGAATGAAATTAATTAAAAAACACTTCCTCACAATCTTTTAAACTCATTTGATCTATTATGTTATTGAATACTGAAATATTAGTATTTTTATGTTGTGGAGTTTTTGCCAAGTTCAAAATGTCGAGTTTGTCAAGAATTCTTTGACTTGAGTTAGCGAACTATGGTTCACTCACCGTTCATCTTGTCAATTGCTTCTTATCAATCTGCAGATCTCATTTAATTTTCTCCTTAACTTGCAACTTCATCTAACTCTCAAAGCTTGGTGCAGTACTGCAGATTCTTTGCGAACACTGATTTAACGAACGAGACTTGAAAAACATGATTTATTTTGTAAGACGGTGGAAGATCCAAAGGATATGACACTTTTCTGATGGACCATATTGTAGGGATCATACAACTTGGGAGCCAGCTTCTTCTTTCCTCTAGCCTTGAGTAAACTGGAAGTGTTAAAAAAACCTGATCACTCTCCTCAAAACATGTCTTCGACATGTGTTGTTCTATATGTTATTTCATTCTCTTTTCTTCTTGATTAAGGTTGACCTTCAACTATTTAATCACCTTTTGTTGCTACCATAAAAATCTGTCTTCTTCCTCAACCTTCGAAGATCCTGGAAGATAATCTTGCATAGCAACAGGTCGTTGCCCTTACAACACCTCAGATGGGGTCATCTCTGTTGGTGAAAAGAATCAACCACCATTCTTCTGTAACTTCTTAACTCATTGATATTATAGTGTGCCAACATTAGAAGTCTATCCCAAGCACTTATCAACAATCTTTGTCTAATTGTCTATTTGAGGATGATTGATGGTGAAAACATTTTGAGATGAGTACCACACAATTGAAATACTTCCTGTAAAAAATGTTAGTAAAAATGGGTCCTTATTATGTACAATATTTTTTGATGCACACCATGCTGTAAAAGAATATTGTCTGAAAAAGCTTTGCCACATCACTTTCTCTAAATATTTGTTTGCAATCCACAAAAATGAGTGTATTTTGATTGTCTGTTGACCAATGTAGATTTGAGTGTCTTCCCATAAGGTATAGGACAACCTTCAATGCAGTTCATGGATATATCTTGTCAATATTATTTCAGGAATCAATATGGGTTGGAGTAGGTATGGAATTTTCACTGTTTTACTCATATCTTTGACAAACTTCATATTGGGCTAGAAACATTCAAATAGCTTCCACCATACTCTTACAAAACAATGATTGCTTCTCCCTTGATATGTTTTGAGAAACCTTGAATGGTCAGCTATAGGAGAAGCATGCAATTTTTGGATTATAACATCTTTCGGATGCAATCAACGAAAGAGAACCTCTAATGGAGATGTCCGATCCTTGCAGCTAGATATACCACAATGAATGCCCAAACAAACTAATGAGAATGAACACAAATGGAAGAAAGATCACTGAATTATCATCAAGTTGGTCTGCAAATGCAGATATTGTTGATTTTTGCTAGCTTCAGTCGGATAAACCTATGAATATAATTATATATGAGATATAATTTATATATACATGTTCCTTATATATGAGATATAAGCTTATTATTATATGAGAGAAATATATATATACATATATATATATATATATATATATGTATGTATGTATGTATGTATGTATGTATGTATGTATGTATGTATGTATAGTTATTATATTAATTATCTAATTAACGAATAGATATGTCCCATGAAGGGACACGTCTCTTCATGGCTTATGCTCATTATAAATACAAGAGGTTGCTGCATTTGGAAAACACATACCAAAATAGGCAGTGCTTAGTATATTTGCAGCGATCCTAAAAAATAACATGGTATCAAATCCAAGCTGCAAATGTAAGTAAAATTAATCACTTGAGGGGATGTTAGCAGCGAATAAATTAAGGAACATATTCTCAGTGGCATAATCACACAGAAGAGTTTTGGCAAGACAGGTGGCTTGAGATTTTGTGAGGGATGAAAAAAATGTTTTGTGGCCGAGCATTTCATGGGATGTACGAAGAGGTGAAAGTCAAAATTAGAACTTCAGATGGCGTTTCAAAATGTTTTAGGAGCAATATCGGGGTCAAACAGGGCTGTCATTTATCTCCTATTTTGTTTGGTTTATATATTGACAAATTGGAAGATTGGTTAAACATGCAAAAGGGTGAAGGCATTCAGCTAGGTGAATTTGTTATAAAGCTGCTCTTATATGCGGACGATCACATTTTAATTGCCAAATCTGCTGGTGGTTTGCAAGATCATCTATCTTCTCTTGAGTGCTTTTGTGGAATGGTGGGGATGCAGGTCAATATCAGCAAGACTAAGGTTATGATTTTCTCTAATAATAAAAAACAGCATCAACATGAATTTTATTACAATGGAAGTGTTATTGAAGAAGTTGTGGAGTATAAATACCTTGGCATCGATTTCAACAAAAAACTAAGCTTGTCTAGTTGCAGGTATAAAAGGATATTAGGTGAGTGGAAGGCTTTTTATGCTCTTCAGAATAGGTGCTGTGAAGCGGAGTTGTGGGATTGGAAAACTATTCAAACCTTGTTCGGTCTTCTTGTGTTGCTAGTTGTTCTTTACGGGTGTGAATTATGGGCCAGCAACACTACTATAGCACAATGGAAACAAATCGAAGGAATCCAAAAGCGCTTGATCACAAGCAAGTTTAAAATCAAAAGCACTGTTCCATACGATATCATGCTAAGTGAAATGGGGGCTGCTCCTATTGAGGCACTTGCTATGGTTCGCCTTCTAAGGTATTTAAAAAGAATCGAAAAAATGGAAGAGGATAGATGGCCTAAAATTCTCTTTAGTGACACACTATGTAAGCGAAAAAGGACATGGATGCAACAAAACATCAAATGAATGAATAAATGGAATATTCAATTCAATATGTGCCCCACAAATAATAAAGAAATAAAGGTCTTTGTTATGGAGAAATTCTACAAGAGAAATTGGGGAAGCGAGATCAAGAGGAAGAAACTATATTATATAAATGAGTTCAACTCCACTTGTGATCAACTCCAAAAAGCATACATAGGAGCCAACATTTCTTAGAGGGCTAAAATTCTTATTGCTCAGCTGAGAACCAACTCTCACCAACTTCGGTGTGAGACCGGGCGTTGGAAGAGGCCAAAGGAGGCTTGGGAAGAGAGAATTTGCAGATTTTGCAATTCTGGGAAAGTGGAAATTGAACAGCACTTTATTTTAGAATGTGAGGCCTACAAGAGTATCAGAGATAAATTTGCGGATACTATATGTGACAGTTCTTGGCATAACTTATTCAACGAAGAGTACATTGAGCAATTGGTGGACTCATCATCATCCTGCACAAGAAGCGAACAGTGCTACTTAAGTCTTCTTGAGTTGTCTTGCTGTCCCAGAGGCTATTTTTAGCCTCGTGGATTTTAAAATTTTATCTATCTATCTATCTATCCATAGTTGATAAGGTTTTGAAATTTAAATGTCCTAACCTTTTGTGCCATATTTCGTTTATATCAACAACTTCATGAATTAAGGCTTGAATAGGTCAACTAGATTCTGAATTTAATTCATACAAATACCTTTTTCTTTGACCAATCAATTTTGCTTTCTTAAATGAGGAGTTCTTAGCCTAGGTTATGACTTTACTGTCCATAAATGCAACTTTATGTCCATCATCTTCAAGTGCTATAACCGAGATTAGATTCCTTTTAATTCTTGGTACATAGAGTACTCCTTTGAGAAGAAGAGAACTACTCGACTTTAGTTTCAAGGTGCAATTTCCAATTCCTTTGACGGAATGTGCTGAATTATCACTGATGGTGACTTCGCCATTAACCTTTTCTGATATAGAGTCTAGTGCTTCTTTGTATCCTGTAATATGTTGAGATGATCCACTATCAATCATCCATGCTTTACATGAGACTTCATTTGATAGTGCCGAATATAATACACGATTCTTAGGATCATAGTTATCTTCTTTTCTAGTAATGTTTGTATAGTTCACTTGCTGTTTATAATTCTTAGGGCATTTAGATTTGTAGTGTCCAAACTTTTCGCATCTAAATCATTTTATTTTGGATAGATGTTTCTTAGGTTTGTCATTCTTTTGATTACCCTTTTTCTTCTTGAAGTGCTTCTTCTTGCCCTTATAGGAATTTGTATTAAGAACATAAAGTTCTTCATCTTCAGTTTTAATTTTCCTCCTTTCTTAAGTTTTTTGGATTCTTCTTGAAGACAATCTTCCTTAAGTCTATTGAAGTTAGTAAGATTATCTCAGACACTTACTCTTTGTGCGAATGTTTCCCATGAATTTGGTAATCCATATATAGCCATCAGTGTTATTTTCGTGTCATTAATGATGGTTCCTATACTTGCAAGTTCATCTTTTAGATTGGTGATCCTTAGGAAATAAGAATTCATTGATTCTCCCTTCTTTATTGTATATGATTTAGTTGCCTTTTTAGTGAAAGAACTCTAGTTGCATTGTTAACCTCATATGCATTTAGTAATGCATTCATCATATCAAATGCTGTTTGATGTTTTGTTAGCATTGGTACTATATCATTTTTCACTCCATCTAATATGGTCTGAATGGCTTTCCTATTTCCTTTACTCTAGATAGTTTTATGAGGTTCAACAATAGGTTGTCTGGATGCTGAATCAACAAATTGTTTTTCATCATTTTCTTCAAGAATCATCATGATTCTGAATTTCCCAGCATTAAAGTGTTCTTTCCCATCAAACCTGTCCTCGGGTCTGATTGTGTATGCCATTGAAGATTGGAGAATGATGCTAGATATATATCAAGTCTGATTATTTAATTTGCAGAGCCTAGGTTCGACTACCAGAGCTCTGATACCATGTAAAGTTTCTGCAAATTCTGAACTTGAATCAAACTTAGATAATATCTTTTTTCCTTGCTATAGATGATCTTCTTTATCTTCTGAATGTAGGAGGTGTTATCAGAATATTAAATGCTGTTCTGAAATTTGTTTTATCTCTGCAATAAATTCGTATAGGCAGAATTGCTTAAAGGAGCAGACTTATTCTTCTTGTGTGTCCTTTAACTACAATCATACCTTCTATAAATACCTTAACCAAGGGTCATGTCCCTTGAAGGGACATGACCCTATCTAGGTCGGCCCAAACAATGCATTCTTAGAATTGGCGCCCAAGGAGATAATGTTTAGGAAACAAGAATAACTAAAATTAGTTAGGGACATGACCCTAACTAGGTCAGCCCAAACAATGCATTCTCAGAATTGGTGCCCAAGGAGATAATGTTCAGCAAACAAGAATAACTAAAGTTAGTTAAGGTAAATGCTAACACACACTTATCTATGAAATCGCCGATCATGCCTTTTCAAGGAGCAATATATTTAAAGGCCATCATAAGGTAATATAGTAAGATAAGGTATGTGCAATCTGCACAGTCAGATCTATATGATGATCGAAGTTATGGTTTTAACACCGGCAAGGAAACCTTATTGGGAGAATTTGGTAATTGTATTGATAGTGGGAAAAGGCTTCAGGGAACTTTATCTAAAAGACTTTAAGAGGGAATTTGCTCACGAATGCAACTAAACAAAGAAAGTTAGTGGAAGAACATATGAAGCAATGACAAAAGTATAAGGGTGCTATTCTTTTAGAAGGGAGAATGAATGAAAAGAACACACAATTATGAACTTTTTGGTAGCTTTAGGTGGTGAGGTAATTGTTTTGAAGTCAAATGATGGAGATAGTTGTCTTTGAGTTGGGCATTGAGATTGTAGTTCAAGTCATAATTGACAATACAACAACATATGTGCCAACTATGAGATTGCTCGAAGAGAGATATTGACCACTTTTTTGCCCTCTGTGCAACACAGTGCCTGGATCTTCTTTTGTAGGAAATATGAGAAACTTGATTGGGTAGGACCAGTTGTAGATGATACAAGAAGCATAGCAAACTATATTGAAAATCAACGCTGGGTTCTTAGGTTGAGAAATTATACCCAAGGGAAAGAGTTGTTGGGTTTTACAAGAGTTGGTAATGATTTCCTAATGTTGTAAAGCATTATTGGTTTGTTGACTTACTTGAAATAGATGTTTGCAAGTCAAGCATGGCTATTCTCATCATATTTGAAGAAGGTTGAAGGAGAGGGCTGTAACAATAGTGAAAGTAACCTCATAATTTAAATTTGAATTTCAATTGAAAATTTAATATTTTAAATTTCAGTCTTTCATTATAGAATTGTAACTTCAGTCTTTTTGCATGTTTAAGCATAGGAGTCAGAGCCGTTATGTACTGTCATAAAACATTACCACCCATAATTGGATGCTCAATTAGGCCTCATTTTGGTGATTTGGAGATTTTATGTCCGTTATGCTTGACCCAAATACCTACCCTCCTAATTAGGCATTTATCCCACCTTTGTGGCACCCCATTTGAATATTGGTGCTTTTTTCCTAAGTACATAATGCCCTTGGCTTTATGTTCCTACGAACAAAATGCCTTGGGCCCATATTTGGACCGGAGTGCTGTTATGGTGTTTCAATGGGAAATTAGAACCCATGGTCGGCTTGACTTTTTATTTGAATCCCAAAATGTGTGATGAGGCATATAAACACTCTATCTCTCTTCAATTTGGTAACCGTGATCAAGATTATCAAGCAGCCACAAAGATTTGGAGGGAAGCATCCAAGATGTAGCATCTCTTCAAGCATCATATTGAAGGCAATCTTCTACATTGTAGCAAGCTTCTCTCCTATAATGACCGAGTAGAGGAGTTCTCAAGTAAGCAAGAATTTTCTTTGTCAATCCTCATGTACTCTTCTTGCATAGAAAGTGTCTAATCCAACATAACAACATTGAAGATCTAAGAGTGGCTTTCATAGATCCATGCATTTGTGAAGGTATCCTCGATTCCTTTCTACATTCTGTTGTGAGGTTTTCACATCATCACCCCAAATTCTTTGGGGACCCCTTTTTTTTTATCACCTTGGCAATTTCTTAGTTTTGTCCAACAATTTTGTTTTTTTTTTCAAAATTTGAGCCTTGGACACCTTCAGGCCAATGTGGTGAGGCTTAGCTTATTTTCACCCAGTTTCAACTTGATTTTCTAGAGCCGCCAATTCTATCCTTAGGCCGAACAAATTTCAAAGTTAATTCCAACTTGGCGGGATAAAATTGTAAATTTTTTACTTAGACTTTTTCTTTTGAAAATTTGGATATAATTATATAAATTTGGATAATTTTCAAAAAATGAAAATTTTGTTAAATTTGGTCTTTTGGAAATTCTTAATTATTTTTGGGTGAAGAAAATTAATTTTTGTGATGGTGAAGTCAAATTGCAAAATCGATTTTTAGGCTCTAGAGAAATAATTTTATGTGTTAAACTGCTAAAATTGCTTAGCAAAATCGATTTAAATGAAATTGCAAAAAAATGTTTTTAATGGATTAAAATTGCCTTGAAAACTTTTTGTCTTTAATGAAATTGGTAATTTAATATTGAAAAATGGCTTTTGGTTAGCCAAAATACAATTTTAATGACGTATTAATTACTAAATGCTCATTAAATGGAAATATTTAACATCTCGAAAACACCATTTAATTTCTTTTTGCAATTTAGAACCTATTGGCAATTTTAAAATGCAATTTTCCTTTTGGCAAAATTAATTTTGGTTAAGTATTTAATTGTGGGCCATAATTTTGCATTAATTATTTGTTTCTTCTTTCTCCTAGGGTCCAAGTCGGCCAGCTTGGGGTGAGTAAGAATGTTTGGTATAAGAGGAGGCCTCTCTCCCATTTCCTCCTCACTTCTCACTTCTCCTTCTCAAGGTGTAGGCGATTTTGTAAGAGTAGATCTGCACTCTTCTTGCTTGGCGAATTTTGTGGAGGGCGAAATTTGTGGGAGCCGAAGTTTGTTGGAGATAAAATTCTGATTTTTGCAAGAGGCTGCGATTTTTGCCCTAGGTTGGGTAATTTTATTTGGAGTTGAATTGCATGATAAATTTCTGATTTGCAAGGGATTTGAAGTTCTTAAGGTCAAGTCCTAATTTCGAAAAGTCGTTGTAAGATTATTGGTTAAGGTGAATTTTCATCATCTAGAGTTGCAAGGGGTCCTTAAGCTGACATCCTTCTTTCGTTCTAGTCTTAGGATTGCGTCCCTTGGTTCTACTTGCCTTTTGGTCCACCACTCTACCATCCCGTAATAGGGTGACGAGTATGGAGGATGCTAGTGCAAGTAAGAATCCCAAGCGGACAAGACTAAGAAAGATAGAGGATATGATGCCCAAAACGCCCTTCTTCTCGAAAATGAAGAGAATAACCGACACCAATATCACTACAGTGGACATGATACGGATGAAGGACAGACTAAAGGAAGGATAATCCCCCTTGGCTATTGGTAAAGGTAATTTCAAATCATTTAGAGTTGAAAGGGGTCCTTAAGCAGATTTCTCTCTTTTGTTCTAGTCTAAAGATTGCCTCCCTTGGTTCTACTTGCCTTCTGGTCCACCACTTTACCATCCTGTAATAGGGTGACAAGCATGGAGGATGTTAGTGCTAGTAAGAATCCCAAGCGGACAAACACTAAGAAAGACAAAGAGGATATGATGCCCAAAGCACCCTTCTTCTTGAAAATGAGGCGAATAACTGATACCAATGGCGGTACAATAAAATGATATACAAAAGGCAGTTGCACATCACAGCCCAGGCATCGACACTTCCATTACAACCATGATGAGCGACAATGGAGCAGCCCTTGATTTTGAAGACATCGGAGAAGAGTATGTCAACGAGATAGATTTTGGATCGAGGTTGGATGAGTTGGGAAAGGTTGCTATCAAGAAGAAGCATTTGGGCACCCTTTCCTCTCTCAGTGCTTTTATAAGATTTGCAAAGGAATATGAGAAAGATCCTGAAAAGATGCTACAAGCAGCAAGCAGCGTGGTGAAGTCAGCGGAACTCAAGGCAAAGCACACACCTTGTCCTCCTATGGAAGAAGTTAACGAAAGGCTAGCTAAGTTCATTGCCTTAGCTAAGAAAATGAAAGAAAAGGGAAGATGTATATTAGAAGATCATTTGATGTAAGCCCAAGTGGCAATTTCCCTTTCTTCTAGAATAGGACAAGTGTCTATTTTTGATTGGCCACCATTTTGGTGCCTTCTCATTGGTTGTCACTTTTTGCACTTTTTTCATTGGTCCATTGATGAGGTGGCAGCTTCTCATTGGCCGATGGGATGGCAACCCTAATTAGGGTTTTGAGGATCCAATCTGGATCGTTGATCTTGTTTTGATCTCCACTGTCCGTTGTATTTTTGGCCTCTATATAAGGCCATTTGCTCTCATTTGTAAGGTGGTTGGAGAAATTGTTGCGAAGATAATACCAAAATTGCTTTCTTTTTCATTGTTGTGATTTGCATGTTGATTAAGAACATTGGGTATTATTGCATGTTTTCTACTTCCATTTAGTTAGATTTCTTTTCAAATTGTTAAAGTTGGTTTCATTTCAAGTTGTTTAAGTGAGGTTAAAGTAGATGAATAGTTGTATGGTAGCATTGGTAAATGTTTGATAGGGATCAATACTAGACCACTAGCGTCCTAGCGGCTGGTTGGAAAGCTTTGTGTGGTAAAATAGTTTATTATTCCTTTGAATCATTGCACTTGTGGAAGTGAGGCCGCTGGTCAGCTCTCATTAGGTTCGATCCTTGTCCATTTGCTAACCTTCCATTCATAGGAGTAGGAGTAGAATAGTGAGTAGCTGGGTAGTCGAAGCTTAGAGAAGCAAGTTAGAGGAGTAAGGTAAGTATCAGAACACACCCATTCACCCTCCACCACCATCGCTTTCCATCAACATCATCATTGGCAGAGACATCCTCCATCATCACCACCATCAACATTATTTGCCACCCGCATATTTTGCAAATCCATCACCATCCTCCATCATCCCACCAAAACCCAAGTCATCCTTGAATGAATAGCGTAAGGCCGCCTACGTTATTACCAACAAATCACATCGATAAAACTAAGCGAGTATCCACAGGTGTAAGGAACATTGGAGTTATTCTCATATCCCATGAGCAATAACTTTTCAAGAGAGGAATTGTATGTTTGATACTTCGTATCGGATATTCAATTACTAATATGTTATGTAAGTGATACAAAACTCGCATCAACACATTCCAAGGATAACAACTACAATTCTAGCAACATCAAGCATCCTCATGAATATGTACATTCTCTATTTCCGTTCATGAAGGTAGAACCCTTGGGAACAAAACATCTAGGCTTCTTGTTCTCAAGAACAAAACGCCTTAAGCATTTTGTGTTGTATTTTGAACTAGAATAGAATGGAATGCAAATGACCAATACTCAAAACATAGAAGAAAGCAAAAGGTCTTATCCTAAGAAAACCCTCCTACTCAAGGGAAAAACCCAGCCCACACAAAATATAGATCCTTTTATTGACAACTCAAATCTTTGAATATAATGTTCTCAAGCTAATCAAAATATAATACAATTAGTGATTGTTAACACTTGAAGTAGTAAGCTTCATGTAATTCTGCCAACATCCACTTAGCATTTATAGAACATACTAGAGTTTATGGATCTTGCAAGTACTCAAGACAAAGAAATGATGAACGTACATGTGATCATTCATAGATCAAACATAGAATAAGTTTGTGTCATGCACATGATGCTTGTTAGAGTAAAAATGATAATAATGTTAGCAACGGGAAACTCTCCCTTCAATCATTTCTAATAGCAGAACACTATACGTCTCCATACACAAAAAGCTTCGAGTGAAAATTGAAGCAATCCTAGACGTTGATGACACACATGGTCACATAAAAAGGGAAAAGTACAACTGGTTCACCTTCATAACTTAAGATGCTAAAAATTCTTAATTAGAGAGCGGTGGAATTCAAAAGGGTCTGTCGTTACCATAAATCGTCAACAATTACAAAAGATAAAAGAAATCTTCTAGTGATGCCATAATAATAATATATTCATGAAAGTTGGGCAGAGCCAGAATCAATGAATTACAAGACAAATATCTTTAGAATATGACTAAATATATAGCAACGACTAAAGGGACACACAAGGATAAAATTGAACCTAATGTTGAGAGAGTAGGGAATGAATACAACAGATTACAAAGAATAATATGATCTTTGATTCCCACGATAAAAGAACTATCCACATATATTAGCAAGTGTTGCTTCATAAGGAATAATCTGGCACACCACTTTACTTCTTACTGTAAGAAAAATATGTGAAAGCGAAATGGAAGCGATAGTGATTGAGAGCCAATCAAAATAGAGTTGCTAAGAAAAGAAGATTCAATCAATTCCGATTAAGAAGACTTCAATGCTGTAAGTGCACAATTGTGTGAAGCTGCCACTTTCGAAACATATAAGCCAACTTCGGTCGGATGAAATTAGATGCACAAGTATGAATAATTTCTGTCACTTGTACTAGAATATTAACACTTCCTTTTAGCAAGAGAGATTATTCATATATGATGACATCTCGTAGCATTATTAAAGTTGTAACTTAAGTCGGATTGATTCGATTTGATATACATTATTGTTTTGGTAAATCATCATTTCCTATATATACTTATCTATGTTAAATAATATATATTATATATATTGTTGTACATATTATTATTTACGTTAATATAATATTATTAAGTGATGATTACACCATAGAGACATGTCTCCTCTCTTATTTATATGAGATCCAAATCTGCATTTGGAACACATGAATTACAATGGCCATGTTAGTACATTTGCAGAAGGGATCCTTGTTACTCAACATGGTATCAGAGCTAAGTTGCAAATGTAAATCGAATAATAGATGCATAGAAGGGAGGTTATCAGCACGCAACGCTCAATTTCCCGAGCAGAGAAGTGCATTTATATGGTTGAGTCCATTGAAAGAAATGGCTTGTTGGCACTTGGGGTATGAAGAGATCTGCGTGGCTTTGAGCATTACAGGCCTGCGCGAGAATTCACCAGTTCTTTCCAATGAAGATTTTCTATGCACGATGGGGATGCAATTTCAGATTGAGATGCATTCACCTTTTCCTCCTCGTGTACAACTATGATTAGATGTAGTACTCAGGATAGCTTCAGATACTACTAGGTAAATAATACTAAGATTGCAATACATGAAATAATGTATATATTTGAGTGCTACATGTAAAAGACACCTGAAAATAGTAAAATATATTTAAAGGGAAAGTAGAAAGCACCAAATGCTGCGGACGAGTATAATCATTAATAAAGGCATTTCCTGATCACGCATATCCAACCACTTCACTATACAGTGGGTAGTAAGGACAATCGTGCTAGGTCGGTATGTATTGGAGACCACTGTCATTACTTAAAGTTTGTAAATATATGCATTAGGATAGCGACACCATTTTGAAGGTATGGATATGAATATAGTCGTGCTAATGTTTTATGAAAGCAATAACATGAAATGTATGATTAAAGTAGCGAAACATAGCTATCACCCACCAATATCAAGATGCCATTGAAGGTGTGACTATTGTAGAGATCAAATCTTCCATAAAAAATAATGGAAATACATAGATCTTCAAAAGTTATTGTTTGAATCTTTCTTCTTTGTCTACAATATTTGCATCATCTAAATATGGTTGTTTTCATTGATAATTCTTGCTAGTGATCTTGATTTGAATTATAACATTTTTATTTTGTTAAACGTTTATCTAAAACATTTAATAATCCCTTAGAAATGAATAGAAGGGGCTAATAGTGACAGTGATAGTGGCGTTTTTAATAATCCCTTAGAAATGAATAGAAGGTGCTAGAAGTGACAATGATAGTGGTGTTTGAAGCTTACAAATGCAAATTGTCAAGAATGTCGATTCACGTCTCTGATTACTACAAGAAGTAATTCAGTTGGTCATAACTATGACAATGCAAATATTGGGCCAATGACCTAGATACGATAAATTTTATATATGTGGTTGTTGATTTCTAACAAATCTGATCTGTTGGTCACCTAAACATGACAACAGCCTCAAAAATCAATATTTGTAGCATCAAATTTGAAGTCTATAAGAGATTTGGTTAAGTTTGTCAATGGTGATTGGGATGTTTTCCAATCGCGCCAGATTTTCACATGAAATAAACATTATTAAGACCACATTCTTTCACAATATGTCTAGTATTTTATATTTATTGGATAGTTTGTCTTTCCATATCTACAACAACAGATTGATAAGAGTTGATGGAATTAACTCGTGTTTTTAAATGTTTACACATTTGCAAACTCGTAACAACAAAATACAATAACTATGTTGAATAGACAGATTGGGTCCGGATGCTCATGGAGATTACAATCTATGATTGCTTGGTAAGGATCAACGATAAACATAATCTAAAGTGATGACTTCCTGAGAGCTATGATATGGTCTTGGTTGACTGCTTACATCGAAGGAAGACAACACTTACATATATCATTGTGTTGAGGTGTGATCATATAGTAAATTGCTCACAGTTGTTCCTCACAACTGCCTTGCATGACATATCAGAATGTCCAATGAATTACAAGATGCCAACGAGCATCATATTCATATCTATTAATGTTTTCGCCCAACAAAAAGAAATCTAAGTAACTGAGCACGACTCCACTTATCTTGCTATGGTACCCACAAATAAAGCATGGCTTGAATGGGTGACTCAAACTTTCAAGCGATGTTTCGAAGGTGGTTCTACAATGATATACTCTTTCCAAGTCATACATAGTGGAGTTGTTATAATATTGATGATAGTTATATCAAATACTATAATGGCACGTTGACTAGAGCAATTTAACAGAAATCATATGAGATCAAATGACCTTCCTATTACATATAGACAAATGGATGAAGGAATACAAATGCACATGCATTCACAAATTACAATAACTTGAGTATGGGTGATCTTTAGGCTAAGTTTGTTAAGGCTTAATCATCCTATTGACCATGGAGATTTGACTTCTTTGAGGGTATATTAACTTGAGAAGCTAGGATATCTTAAATTCTTGTCAGATACTTCTTCAAATACAAAGTTATCAAGGAAGACTCTCTACACTAATCCTTGTGAGGACTAAGCAAAATCCAATTGAAGAATCTGTTGCTAAAGGGGATCAAGTATTGTCTGAAGGGCATTACCTTTTGACTACAAGAGGTGGAAGGAAATAGATGTCAAAAACTTACAACAAGACATTGGATTTAAATTTGGAATAGGATAATTAGATGTGATATATCTTGTTGAGGGCAAATAATTTACATCTGCAAATACTTTAGACTGATTGGGTAGTTGAGGCATTTGATGGTGACTTTAGACATAGAGGTTGATAAACTTATGAATGATTGTCAAATGGAATGAGCGGGAATTTTACATTGTGGGGGGAATAAGAGTCAATGTTCTATTCCCCTTGTTTGACAAATGCTTATATGGAGACGTTCTTTGACTTGTTGCACATGGACCCTCATCAAAGCAATTTGTATAAAGGATATTGATGAGCAGATAAGTATTCTTGTCTTTTACATTTATCTCTCTCTTATTCGTAATTGTATACATACTATAAGGGTTATTTGCCTTGATCTTTTTCCTTTATGTTTGAGGATGTTCTTACAGTAAAAGAAGGTTGGTACTTTACACATGCTACCAAATATTGTGCAGACTCAATCTAATCATAGTAGCTACAAAGACCTTGATGATCAAAATGGATATAGTGAGGGTTTTGAAGCAAACATCTTTGATAATTGAGATTATGAGATCCTTCTACATTAAGAGGTAGTATGACACTTATTCTAAGGCAATGCTGGAGCTTAGAAGATTGATACTTTGAGGGAGTCTAGAATTACAAGTGTGTGACTGCATGATGTTGATGGGCCTACTCCTATGTATATCATGAGGAAGTGATGACTTATCACCAGAAAAATAGAAAATTGATATTAGATTCAGTGTGAGTCTAACAAGAATCCTTGGGGGAAGAGAGTCTCTAAAGGAGTAACTATTGGACCTGACTTCCTAGGATCATTGTTCAGAGTGAAATTTTTTGAGTTGCAATCCTTTGTGAATGATATCTTCTCTATGAGGAGAAGTTCTAAGTGAAATTCCTTGTAATGCATTCTTCTTTGTGAGAGAGAATTGAGGTGAAAGCCTTTGTACCATCCTCTGACTTGGCTCATGGTAGTTATTATTTCGCATATGATATTTAATGAACGGTGACGATCATTAATGTGTGTAAGGTCACTATTGTAAGGTGATGACCTTATCAATAGTTTGACCTTTCTCCTAGATATGCTACATTGACTTGTAGCACCTAAATGTGTTGGATGTCTAGGAGCAAGATCATGGTTCTTTGGGCCGAATTTTGCTAGACACCATGATAACCAATTCATCATGGTTCTTTGGGCTAGATTTTGCTGGACACCATGATAACCAACTTGTTATGGTTCTTTGGGCTGGATCTTGCTAGACACCATGACATTGTTACTACTCTAGACCACACTTAAGGTGTTGTTTAAGCTTGTATTATATTATATTAAAGTTACGGAAATTGTTTCAATTGTGTGTTATGAAAGGTGAGAAATTTAGCCTCATAGTGAATTGAATATCATATTTGAGATGATACCTCTTCATATACGTGGGAGCATAATGTGTGTGTTCTTCAAATCCTCCCTAGCTAAGAAAGGGTGTTAAAGTTGTAACTTCAATCGGATTGATTCAACCTGATGTACATTATTGTTTCGGTAAATCATTATTTCCTATATATACTTATCTATGTTAAATAATATATATTCTTGTATATCATACATACATTTATCATTGTGTATATATATATATATAAAATAGTGTATCATATATATATTATAATACATATATTGTTGTACATGTTATTATTTATGTTAATATAATATTCGTGATGATTACATTATAGAGACATGTCTCCTCTTTTATTTATATGAGATCCAAATCTGCATTTGGAACACATGAATTACAATGGTCGTGTTAGTACATTTGTAGAAGCGATCCTTGTTACTCAACAAACATGACAAGCATAAAGAAGCTAGAACAAACTAGGAATGTTAACAAAAGAATCTCTTCATAAATTATCTCAATAAAAATTGTTATCTTAGCACAAGAATATTCACCATAGCTACTCCTAGAGGGTGAAACAAAGAAACATCATATAATGTTATGGAGTCAAACACGACTTCCACCATGCCTACTCACAGAGGGTGGAACAAGGGCTTTCACCTTAGACTTCTCCGAGAGAAGAATGCATTTCCACCATACCTACTTGTAGAGGGTGGAACATGAGATTTCGCCTCAAACTTCTTTGACCACTGATGAAGGTATGCTCCTGATACCACTTGATGAAGGGTGCTCCCCTTAATACCATAAACACATAACAGAAACAGAGAAACAATCATTTGTGACAACAAAATATGAGCTTCTTATTATCGTCACAAATGTGGAATTACAGAATTCGGAATTACAATATGATAACCCAAATGGGCGCCTTCATTACAGTAATCTGCAAGACAAAGCTGCGAGCTATCACCCATAGTTATCTTAGACAATGTCTGCACATTTCTTAAATAGGCATTTTGTGCCGCTTGGAAAGGTTCTAGATACTCAAACATAATACCTAGGGCTGACAGACCCTAATAATACATATAGAGTTGACCAAATACATTTTTGACATTTATTTTGGAAGTTTTGGTCGGCCCAACTTCAGAAGGCCATAAGTCTCGAACCATTGCTCCGATTGGCTATTATCACCACTTTTCGGAAACCTCAGCTTCTCATCTACAAGCTCTAATTTGCGCAAGTGCCCATCTACTAAGTTTTCAGGCCTCATGCGGGCACATTTAGGCCTCCAATGGTGAGCCTGAAGTTTTTTATACCAAAATTGCACACCAAAAATCCGCAATAAATCCATGAATACTCATGATATGGCACTGAGCCTCAACTGGTAGGGTTCTATATCCAAGATGAATATTCACCTCTAAAATTAGGACATTCTGAGATCGTATGACTGACTTACTAAGTAGCTAGCCTCCATAGACAACAACTTTGCATTAAGACAACCCTTATTCAAACAACTGAAATGAAATATCTTTGGGTGATGTAAGATTGCTCTTACACCCAGGGTGCTCCTACATCACTCCCTCTTAACAATGGCAGCATCCTCACTGCTTTGATTATCACAAAAACAATTCAACTGATTCCAGTTTTGACCAAACAAGAACCTTTCACAGTCACATTACTACACGAGCTTGTTGTGTCTTATCAAAAGGATTTGACGCTCTCCCTCTGCTACTCAAGCTCCCTCTAAATCTTCAAGCACTGCATCAACCTCCTGACGTTGTCATTCAAGGTTGCCTACAATGCTTGCCTTAGAGAAATGCTTACACACACCTTCAGAACTTCTGAAGGACTGTCCTCCTTGACCACATTCCAAATCACACTATACAAAAAGCTTGTGAAGCTACCAAACACTATCGAAACATTGTCAAGCTACCAAATGTCAAATCCAAATTGACTTGCAATTATGCTTTTGCAATTGAAGTTTTTTGCCACATGATTTAGAAGCCGGCCTTGCAACACTGTAACCTCTCTTAGCTGACATAAATATTTCTTCACAAAGCTCCCTCTTCATCTCTGCTGCCTCGGAGATTTGCAAATAAGCTCCCTCTGAGTGGCATCTCCTTTTAGAAGAAATTGGTCACAAGACAGTCTGAGTCTTCATTCTTTAACCTGCATAACTTCCTTCTGGGTTGCATCAGGTTCTACCTCCCTGGAGTGGAATCTCTCATAATCCTTAAGCATCTTTGATCTGGGATTGATAGCTAAATAAGCTCAATGCACCCTTGCAGAGGGCTCAGTAGTGAAGAATAACCCTAAATAAAATGGCTTGTGTCCTCTTATGATAGTAAACAAAGCTTCCTACTTTGATGATTGAGAAGACAGGTCTTAAAATCTGAAACATCATTAATATGTCTGCTACAGCAACTCACAAAGATTCCAATCCTCTCATCACCATCCCATGGTAAAATTTATCCTTTAGAAAAGTACACAGATTGGATCTTTAAGAAAAAGAGTGAGGTTCAGTGACTGTGAGTGGGTCCGCATGTTTGTTTCTTGATTCATCATGAAACAGTTTTAGAGGGATTAGAAATAGTTCATAGAGTCAAACTATTCTTAAGAGAAATATCTCGGGACAAAGCTAAAAGCATACATGATACACTATTCTTAGAGATATAACATGAATTTATGTCAACTATATAAATTCATGATCAATAATAAATACTTATCTGTTTATTGCCTAAGCTTCCTCACAATCCATCAATTGTACTTTTGCCATCACATGGTTATAGTGCAGACAGAGAAAGTAAAACTTCCAACACCAGCACAACTGAAATTGCAGACTTCCCATCCATGAAAATACAGTTTGTTGACAGAGCTCTTTGAGAATCAGGAAACATGTGCCAGCAAGAGTCCATGTCTTGAACAATCAGCTCTTGAAGAAAGAGGAACAACCCTGAGAATATACCTCACTCCTGACAGATTTTCAGAAATGAAGACAACACAATTGAAGAAGAAAAGATTGATGATATCCATGCATGGGAGACATTGGAAAGGGTTAAAAGGGCTTCTTGAACCGCCAGTCCATGACCTACCCTCAAGACATCTTTTTACAAAGCTCAAGGAACACTTCCTTTAACAATTTATCAACATACCTAGTCACCAGCATACAATCATTGTATTTGATTGTGATTTATCAATATACCTAGTCACCAGCATACAATCACTGTATTTGACTGTGATCATGACCTGGAATTATGACTGTTCATTTGGGTTATCTCACATTCCAAATCTTCGTAATGGAATTTCCTGAGCCGAAGAGAACAAAAACAACATGACTTGGGATTCAAACTGAAGGAAAGACACAATAAGAATGATTTCTAAATACATGCAAAGACTGAGGTCTATCGATTTTCCAGAGTCTAAACGAATCTTCCCAAGACCCACAAAAGAAACTGCCTTAGCAAACAACATTTCAATCAATAGAGTGAACCTAATGAGCACGATCTTCCAAATTATCAAATGGATTTGCAGCACAACCATTGCCACTGCCCAAACCAACTAGTTACTCATTGAAATTAGATCATGAACAATCGAATAATCTGTTGAAACACAAGGCCAAAATTCACTGATTTCACTGGATGTAATATCCAAGACATGTTGCCGACCATTGCTGATAATACCAAAATTCTGGAGCAATGCCAAAGCCAAACAATTCTTCAGAAAGGGGCTAAACTTGACTGCATACCTATCAACCACAGCCCTAAACAAAGGCATTGAAATTGATCCAAACTAGGCTAGCACTCTTTGAATTCAAACTCAACTCCCATTAGTCATTACCATTCCTCTAGAATTTAATTGACCTATTCTGGTTCTGGATGTTTACTTGAACTTGGCTCTGATACTATGTTGAATTTTGAACCAGAATACAATGGAATGCAAACGACCAAAACTCAAAACACACAAGATGTCACAAAGTCTTATCCTGGGAAAACCCTCTCAAGGAAAAATTCCAGTCCATGTAGAATATAGATCCTTTTATTGAGAGCTCAAATCTTTCAATACAATGTTCTCAAGCTGATCAAAATATCATATGACCAGTGATTATTAACACTTAACAATCAAGTAGTAAGCCTCATAATAATTCTGGCAACATCCACTTAGCAATTACAGAACATACTAGAGTTAATGTATCTTGCAGATACTTAAGACAAAGAAATGATGAACGTACAGGTGATCATTCATAGATCAAACATAGAATAAATTTGTGTCATGCACATGATGCCTGTACAGTAAAAATGATCATAATCTTCAGAACGGGAAACTCTCTTTTGAGTCATTTCTTACAATAGAACACTATGTGCCTACACACACAGGCAACTCCTGATGAAAACTGAATATGAAACCACACACATTGATGACACATATGGTCACATAAAAGAGAAAAATACAATCGCTTCGCGTTCATAATTGAAGATGTTTAAAATTTTGAATTAGAGAGAGGTGGAACTCAAATGGTGTTACAAGATTCAAGAATTGGCATATTAGTGGATTTCTAGATGATTGATTGATTAACTGAGGAACAAATGTGTTCCTTATAAAGAATTACAAGGACATTGTTTCTAAAAGAAACAACGTAAACTGAAGATGAAATTAGAAACAAAACTGAAGACAGGATAGGAAACAGTCCTATCTGGACTGAAGACAAAAGAGACAGGATAGGAAACATTCCTATCTAGACTGAAAGATGGATTACAGACAAGTAGTTGACCATTATAGAAAGTATTTAGCTAAGGAGATAATATCTTAATACCCTCCCTTAATGGTCAACATACAGATGTCGGAACATTCTGGGATAACTGAGACCCTCCTTGGATCTACATAATGCTGAAACCAAGAAGCTTTGCTAGAAGAGTGCTATGACTCAAAATAGATTGCAATTACAAAACTTCGTTTTTGTGAAAAAAACGGTAAAACCCAGAATCTCATGCAACCTTGCATATTACAGACAACATGAAATGATTTTTAAGGAGAAAATCAACAAACCCAGAAAAAACAGAAACAAATTCAGAAGGCAAAAAATGCAGCTTCACCTTGATCAGGAAGCTCGACAACTTGTGCTGTTGGCTAGGAAGCATTTTGCCTTGCTTGGGCAGCCAAACATTTCCAATACTCGAACTTCATATGGCCAAATTTGTGACAGTAATTACACTGTACATTTTGCTTCGTAGAGCCATCCAGGGATTGAGTAGAAGGTTGATGCTGGAAAGGCTGAGAAGACTGATGGTTGCCAATGTTCTGTTGAAAGGATTTTGTAGCAAATGCTTGCTCTGAGGAGGCTGTAGAAGCACTGCTGCCAAACTGTTGTTTCCAACGATCCTGTTGCAGAAGTTTCGTGCATAATTCTGGAAACTTCAGATCAACATTAGTTGATGTAATGTTGAGTGTTTCTATGAAGTGCTCATAGGACGATGGTAGCCTTTTCAGAGTGATGACTACCATATTCTCTTCCTCCATTTTTTGACCAATAGCTTCGAGCTGATCATGGATGTCCTTATTCTTTGTCAAATGCTCTTGCAAGGACATACGTTCATCTATCATAATGGAGAACAACTGATTCTTAGAAAGAATGCCCGAATCTTGTCAGATGTTTCATGTAGCTCCTTAAGATATTTCTAGATTTCTGTAGCTGACTTTCCAGAAGGAATCTGCAGTAGCTGATCATCAATAACAAAGAGCTTGAGAAGCATAATAGCCTCTCGATTGCGATCATCAAACTTGTCCTGTTTTGCTTGGTCGGAGGTCGGACGAGTCTTTGTGCCTAGAACAAGCTCATCCAAATGATGATACTTGAAGATGGTTAACATGCGCTGCTTCCAGTGGTTATAATTGCGGCAATTGAATTGTAGATCCATCAGATTAGTCAAAGATGCCATTTCGAAGAATTCAAGTACAAACTTCAAGACTAAAATTCAATAGGCACGGATTTCAAGGCAAATTCCTAGCTGATCCAAAAAAAATCAACAGGTACCCAAAAGAACTGATACAAAACCTAGAAAGAATTTGAAGTTGGATTTGAAATCCGTAGGCTCGAAAATTGAGGCACAGAAAATAAGGCACCCACAAAAATTTGATGAAGACCCATTTGAGATCTCAAAAACCCCACCAAGAATATCTATTCAAAATACTTTTTCAAGCCCAAAAATTAGGGTTTCATAAAAAAAGTATAGGTCTTTAAAAGAGCTTCAATGACAAATGTTGTAGAAAAAATGGCAAATTTTGGGTGCAAAACAAATGTTGAGGGTTTTAAAAAACTTGGACGGCACCAAATACAACAAATCTATCTACGATCTGGAGGAAATAATGGTGTTTGTTGTGCAAGTCAACATCCAACGTCACGTTGGTTGCAAAAATGCGCCTAAACAGAGCCGCGATTCAAAAAAACCTTTTCAAAATGCAGCTAAAAACATGTCCACAGAAGGAGGAAATAATGGACACAATTTTCAGATGAGATATGTAACCAGAGATGACTAAAAAACTGGCACGATTTGTAGACGAAACTTGGGCGCGAGTTGCAAAGAAATGCCACCCAAACAAATGCGATTTCAACAGAAGCAAGGGCCACAAAATTTTTAAAAGAAACCAGCCAATTTTGACAAACTGAAATTTTTTTAAAAACACTAAAAATTCACTTCAAATTTTTATTTGAAAAAATTGTCAAAAAAAGAAGAAGGTATTATGGCTCTAATACCATGTTACAAGATTCAGGAATTGGTAGATTAACGGATTTTCGAATGATTGATTGATTAACAAAGGAACAAATGTGTTCCTTATAAAGAATTACAAGGACGTTTCTAAAAGAAACAACGTAGACTGAAGACGAAATTAGAAACAAAACTGAAGATAGGATAGGAAACATTCCTATCTGGACTAAAGACAAAAGAGACAGGATAGGAAACATTCCTATCTAGATTGAAAGACGGACTACAGACAAGTAGTTGACCATTATAGAAATTATTTAACTAAGGAGATAATATCTTAATAAATGGGTTTGTCGTTACAATAAATCATCGATAGTCACAAAAGATGAAAGAAATCTTCCAGCAATGCCACATCTGTGTGAGATGTAAAAACAAAACACTTGATATCTTCCACGTTAGCTAACACATAAGGAAACATAATAATAATATATTCATTAAAGTTGGGCGAAGCCAGATACAAGGAACTACGAGACAAATATCCTCAAAATATGACAAATTATATAGCGGCGACTAGAGGGACACGGAAGGATAAAGTCTAATCTAATGTTGAGAGAGTAGTGAATGAGCAAAATAGATTACAAAGAATAATATGAACTCTGACTCTCATGATGTTAGAACCAACCACAAATATTAGTAAGTGTTGTTTCAAAAGGAATAATTTGGCACACCACTCTACTTCTTGCTGTAAGAAAAAGATGTGAAAGCCAAATGGAAGTGATAGTGACTGAGAGCCAATCAAAATGGAGATGTTGAGAAAAGAAGATTCAAACGATTCTGATTGAGAAGACTGTAATGTTGTAAGTGCACAATCATGTTTGGATGCCACTATCCAAACATATAAGCCAACTCAGATCTAATGAAATTAGATACATAGGTATGAATAATTTCTATCCCTGCTACTAGAACATTAACACTATGCTCCACGAGTACACATCCCCTGCTGAATTTCCCCCGCTCTCGTCTCGTAGATGGGAATTTTCTGTCCTCAAATTTGCTTCCTTTTTCCCAAAAAAAAGGGGATGTTTCTGAATCGATGCTTCGAGAACAATAGGGTACAGGGGGATGGCTAGAAGTCCGTAGGGAGGCTAGAAGTCCCCTAACTGTTCCGGGGACTTTTAGCCATCCCCTATGTCTCAAGCCATTTTTGGACTATAAAGGTTAAAAAAAAGAGACATTTTTAAATTTGAAAAACAAGGCTGGCTTGTCCTTAAAGACACCCGAACCACATTTAACAATACAGAAACCTAATCTAAGCATAAGATAACCATAAAATGGAAAAAAAAAATCATTTTCACATTTGCAAAGGAGAAAAGCAGCAAGATGAGGAGCAACTAGTTAAGGAGTGAACAGTAGTTGAAAGAGGAGTCTATGGCATCAAATTTAGACTCTTAGACATACCACCTTCTGATTATGGATAGCATTATATTATTGCAAGCTCCTACGTATATTGTTTAGTAGTTTAGTTATAGTATTTACATTTTAAGATATTTACGCACATCTGATTATGGAGTTAGACTTCTATGTTATTGTTCACTCTTAAGTATTTTAGTAATAATAGGACATCCATTGTTTACATCTCAATATTTTATATCATTTCATGCATGAAACTTGGAGCCTTTGGGCATTTTTGCTATATGTACGCCATATTTTTACAATGAAAGTATTTGAATTTTGTTAATTTGCTATGTATTGTGCTTCTAAAATGTCTATGGTGAATGGCTCATCAATGTATTGATATGCATATTTCAATTCTCGCTCTATATAAAACAATTCTCCTATTTTTTTAATATCGTCCCCTAAATTTTGGCTTTGATCTATACCCGTACCAGAAACACATCCCTGTCACGGAAATTCCCTGGAAATAGCTTTAACATTTTTTACCTGGCAAATCACCTTCAGATTAAGATTACATGTTAGTGCAATTTTCATATTCTGGTTTTAGATTATTATACCTTCCTATCTGTTTTTGCCAGTTTGTATTTCTCGAAACTGCATTTTTTCTTATTTAGTCTTTTATTGTGCATCATTAGGTTATTTTATTCATTGAATCTAATTTTGATCCTAGTGGGGCTTCCTTCCGATTTTGTATATCAAGAAAAGGTGGACAATCCATTACTTTCCATCCCATACCTACATCTTGGTTATAGTTCTTTGTTTGGGAGATAGGGAGCAAAACCCAATGGGTTATATTTATGAGGATATGGGTAGGGCCGAAGAGTGCATCCCAAACAATTACAAGGGGGACAAACTTAAAATGATCGCATATGGGAGATCATTGTTTAAGGATGGAAAAATGAACTTCACCAACTCATTCATTCAACATGCTACTTTCTCAACCCCATTTTTTTCTATTTAAATAGCTTCTTAGATCTAATGGAGAGGCCATGAAGGGCCTCAAGACTTGCATTAAGAGGATGACACCCTAGGTTAAGATGAGAAACCTCACTATTTAAGACTTGCACAATTGAAGTGTACATAGTTCTATAGAGTGGTGTAGATGTGAATTAGTGTAACAACCATTTTTTACCAATTTAAACTTTATCCACCATAATATTATTATTTACCAAGTTCCAAGAGTCATGTGTATAATAACACAATAATGCAATCATGCATAGGAACACTTCTTCAATTATCTCCTTAGTTACTACTTTGAATCCGTATGCGGATGCGGGTATGAGAACCCGGTACGTGGATACATGAATTTTTTCTTCGAGGTTTTGGATGTGTTTAGGTACACTTTGAAGAGCAAACGATTATACTGAGAGGGTGGGGAGGGGGGCTGAAACTACTTAATAAGCTAAAGACTAACTAAGATGACCCTCCCTGGATCTACAAAAATGTTAATGGCCAAGAAGCAAAAATTTTCACATGAAAAAATAGAGAAGGGTGTCCCCTTTTTTAGAATGTTTTGCAACAAGAGACAAGAGCTTGCCACTAACTCTTTCACTGAGATGAGTCTGCCACTAACCCTCCTAGAGTCAGCAAAATATCTGCCCTGAAATCATTATAAAATATCCAACCTGATGTTGGATAACGAAGCCGCTTTTCCTCGAGACTAGAGACAAATGTTGAGAACAACTAGCACGATTTTTAGAAAAAATCGACAAACCATCCAAACTTTGCAGATGAGCAAGATACCCCAAAATGGACTACAAACAACCACAATTTTTAAGCAGAAAAATCGATGAAAACCCAACACGGTTTGAGAGGGGAGAAATTGATCAAAACCCAACATGATTTTTGAGGTGGAAAATCAATCAAAACCAAATAATACAAAGCTTCCTTTTTTTATGAAAAACAATAAAACCCACCAAATAAATTTTTAAGAAAATTATAAACCTACAAAAGAATCCCACACAACTTTGCGAATTACAAAATCAGAAATCTTTCAAAGGAAAATATTATGAAAACCCATTAGAAAAATTTTTAAGGGAAAAATTAATGAAAACCCATCACCAAATTATTTTAGGGAAAATTTTATGAAAACCCATCATAATTTTTTAAGGGTAGAAAAACATGAGACTTTGCATGGTAAACAAACACATGTTGATATAACAAACTTCTTTTACATGCAATCCTAAAAACTCAGAGACTTCTGTTGCAACCAAAAAATCATCAGATCAAAACTGTTCACTAATCTTGCGATTTTTAGCAAAAATCCTTGAATATAAACCACAAAAGTTTCATAAAATGCCTCTAATGATTTTTATTTCTGAAAATCGAAAAGCAAATTTCTAGGAAAAATTCCAGATCAAAAGAGGCTCAAATTTTTCTTAAAAAAATCACCAAATTTTATGAAATCCCATTGACTTGCTCTAATACCTTGTTATGGTAAATTGATGTTGTTGTAGTTGTATTTAATAGTGGAGTTGGAAATTCCTTAAATAGATTTACAAAGACGATGTTTTTAAAAGAAACAATTGTGAACTAAAGATGAAAATAGAAACTACTTAATAAACTAAAGACTAAGATGACCATTAGAGAAACATCATAATATTCGAATACACACTTGAACCTTTGTGGAAGATCTTTTTGAGATAAAAACTCATCAGTCTTGATAAGTGCCATATTTTGTCACAAACTGTTGGATTCATTTTTTCATATTTTATAGCTCTCAAATAGATCACTCTATTATAGTAGTTATTAAATTGTGGATCTTGATTGTCTCTGTCTTCCATTGCACCAAGAGATATCATTCGTCCATGTATACCTTAGAAACTAGGTGAATTTCTTAGTAATCTTAAAATATGCATAATTTTCAACAGATTTGTTTTGGATTTCTCTAATGCAATCAGAGTTTCCCATGGCTGTTGTGCAAACTGAAACTTGTTGGTTGCAGTTGGATGGAGCAAATAGGTTTAAGTTAAACTACCACGTGATCAAGCTTGGAATTTACTTCTGATTATTTGTTGACTCCTTTTGAGGAAGAGTGCATGATTTCTATCATCATCTTTTTGTAGATGGATCTTGACTTACATTCATCATTTATATTATTCTTTTAAACTAAACAATGGTTTCCAATTGGGGGCTATAGATCACATTTCCAAAATTATCTTGGTTAGTGAACTTAAGTTTTTAAAAATAGCTGATCTTAAAGTATGAGTTTCGTGCACTATACTTTTTTCTCTTCCATTAGAGCTTTTAGTTTTTACTTTATCTTCTTTAAATCCTTTCTCTCTATTGCAACTTGGATAATGTTGGCTTTTGATTGAATAATAATGAATTCCCATACAAAGGCCTGACATGCACATTTTTGGTTATTGTTTTTAACCACTGTATAATGTATGCTTGTTTTATAGGTGATGAATGTTGGAACATCAATTGCCCGGATTGGTTTTTATGGAGCTTCAAATCAGAAACTTTGGTGTTTGACTCACATTGAAACACTCAGGTCAGAATTAGTCTACTTGGTTACTTTTTTGGGTAAGTAAAATACAAAATATGAAAGATCCCTGTGTAAAAACCCTCCTCAATTATCATTCATTATTCTAATATAGCAATGAGCTCTAATGTTCATAGATTTGTAATTGTAACTTCTCCAAACTTAAGGTAAGGCATTTTTTTTCCACATAGCAATAATGTTGATCAAACCAATTCAGTTTGCAAGGTACGATTTTCAGATTGTTCACTTGTCGAATGAAAACCAGAAGTCTGAAAACTAATTCACACACTAAATCTGAATTTTATTGCTAATGTACTCCTTGCTGGTAATACAAATTGCTTGCATCATTATTACTAGTAAAGAAAATTCAAATAACATTCACAAGGAACCTGATTATTTGCCCAGATTTTTCAGTATTAAATAACAGCCCCAAAACTGGTGCTTCCTTGTCCAATGTCTTCAATATTGACTGCAAAATAGACTCGTACTCTCAAAATCGCCAATCCCAATGCCTTCGAAACCAGGGCTGAACCCCCAAATGCCTAGAAATTACAAGCCACTGCCCAGAAATGGCTAATGTAGCCTTGCTGAAGATAAACAAAGCTCCCACTATCAATTCTCAGACCCACGATTTTAATATTGGCAGCCAGATTAAATTTGTAGCTGCTGGTAATTAAGAATTCAGGCCCCCTTGCAGATGACATGGGTATTGGATTGGACTCATCACCTTGCAATATAAAATGCAGTCATAAATAAGATCACTGCTGCTGTAATATGAGACAGCAGCCTCCAATCAAATCACTCGCTTCCTTCAATAGCAGATCACAGATAATTATTGCCTTCACAGAGCCAAACAATTTCCCATAATTATTCTTTTCCTTGATACCAAAAGAACAGTAGGAGAACAGAGCAATCTTACTCGCAAATGCAATTCTTAAACTACCTTCAGAATTCAATCTTTCAGCAAGACAATAACTTCCAGGCACAGGAGACACAGTTAGGGAGATATAATAAATATTTAGAATATCACAAATCACTATACCTCAGCAGTGAATTGCCCACTCAACTTTAGACCCTTATACCACAGCAAGGGCAAAGAAATCAGAACTCAGGAAAAAGCCACAAAGGCAACAAAAGAAAATTAATTTTCAAAGCATGCTTTTCCCAATGAAATGAGCTCTCATTTATAATCTTTCATTGGCCAAAGTTTTTAGAAAAACTACACTTCAGAAATTGTGGAAGTTTCCCAAAAGAACTCAACACTAGAAACTTTCGAACTTGTTTCTTTAGAAATATCTCTTCAAGTCATTATTATAATAATATAAACACTATTATAATAATACAACTCAATAAATAATAAATAAATAAGAGCCCATGCAATTCTTAATCTGATTAACTGCAGCTGACGACCAATTGCCGAGCCACCCACTACACTACCAAAAATAGCAACTACTGTAAATAGACTTACTAAAAATAATAAATCCATAACTGAGACCCCCAAAACGCCCACTCAGCTCACGAGGGTCGCTATGGTGAACCGACTTGGCCAACTGCAGGAACTTGCTAAAAATCGGGACATTACACCTTGTTAGGTTTCCAAGGCAGAAATTTGAATTGTTTTCTCTTATTTACTTGGCATTTGGGAATGGAAGCTATTTTTTTGGCTTTTTGCAAGCTTTATAGTTAGGATTTTGTCTTTTCTGATTTTTTTTTGGATTTTCAAAGAAATAGAAATAGAAATGCAATAAACTGCTAGCAACTAAATAACAAATACCTATAAATGAATTGGCACACCACAAAGTAATAAATATAAACTCTTATTCCAACCCAGCTAATGCTAACAATATGTAGTAGAGCTTTTTATCTTAGATCTGTACAATCAACAAATGAGAAATTGAGAAATTTTGACAAAAAGCCAATCTGAAGGTGACCCAGCTGAAAATAAACTGCTGTGGCGTCCAACTTGCTGGAAAATAGTGAATTGCTCTGCTACCTAGACCCCATATCCAGCTCGAAATGGTATTGGGCTGGCAAATGAATGGTATGGCTGAGTATAAAGTACCCCCACAGCACAAAGTCAAAATTTTCAACTCCCAATCTGAATCAGACCCCGCATTCAGTCCAAACCCTAGCTGAAACACTGAATTTTCTCTCAATTCAAGGTGTTTGCTTCTTCCTGGTGATGAATGACCCAGCTATGAATGAAACAATTTCCTTAACTTATCTCCATGAATCTGATCTGTACTTCTGAGATGAAACTTCTGCCTCCTCTTTCATCCAAAACAACTACCACATCAATCACCAAATTGCTCTAATCAGCTGATGATTCAATGTAATTCCTCTCTAAAGGCAAGCTGGGGGTATGTCCAGCCTGTAAGTATCAAGAGTTTTCTCTTGAAGAATGATAATGCTACAACCCTGCATAATGAGAGCTCAGCGGATACCAATAACCTAGATCATGCAAATTGAGGCCCAAGCTTCTTTTTTTAGATGTCCTCCAAGCAAGTTGACCATTTAAGGGTTTTCGTCTTTTATCTCTATCGACTTTATTAAAAAAATGCCTTCCCCAAGATTTCGTTGACAAAAGCATTACTTCATATTATTTTATTGGTCTCCCTTTTATACAAAACAATTAATGTCCATACACCTAGGGAATGGGGTCATATGATGCAAAGCCAAGAGGATTCCAACTCAAACTCTAAATATGACTCTGAAACCTTGAAAGAACACTCAATTTGCTACATGTTCCTAAAACCCTCAAATGCCCTCAAAGGTACAAAACTTGATCTACCCTTTGACTACTTGTTCCAACACCTTGGTATGCCTCCTTGGACTAGAACAAACTTTTTTCCACTGATCAGAAAACCCAACAAATAGATCTTGCACAAAAACACATTTTAAGCCCTCAACTAGGCCTATCCTTCAATTAGGTCTTTTTTTTACTGATTTTTGCACCTTTCACCCAAACTTTCTAAAACATTAGCCAAATAAACTATACTTTTGGATAGCCTTTTGGGAGTACTCTAACATATGTTAAACTCAAATACGGTCCCTTTGGAACAACTGTATGGACTAGTGCTGATTGCATCAAAATTAGGCCTAAATAGTCTTCTTTTACAGAGCAAGGAACCTATAGTTTTAAGATCTGACCTTACCACTTTGTACAATCTCCTAGTATTTTCCAAAACCCTAGTTACTAGATTTGTGCATCCGGGCCCCGAACCAGATCTAGGTCCGGATTCGCAGACCGGTTTGTTCTAGATTCATGTAGGGTTTGAATTTGACCCTGTGGGTTTGTCCAAATTCCCATGAATCTAGACAAACCCATAGGGTCAAATCCAGACTTTGTGCTTATCCATATGAATCCACGCAGGCCCAGGAGAATCCAACACAAATCCACGCGGATTAAAACAATCCGACGTAAATCTCCAAGGACTCGTAGGCCAAACTTGGAATAAGTACACATGAATCCATATATATATATATAATGCATATATATGCATATGTGTACACACACACTCATGAATCCTTACGATCATAGTGGGATTTTTTTTCACCCTTTGGCCACCCCCAATGTGAGCCCAGTTTCATCTAGAGTTTCCTTGACTCCAAAAACCCTGGGAGCTAAAAACCGTAGAGGCCATGGAAGCCTTTGACACTTGCCCTGGTAAAAACCCTAGGAACAATACCAATAACATTGAAGATAGTCATCAGGACACCATTAGGCACCAAACCTGTCGCTCCAGTACATTGGCGAAGGAAAGGGATAAGAAAGCCATTAAAGACCTTGCTAAGAAAGAGGCATTCTTGGCGGACATTGAAGAAACAAAATCTGCAGTGAGCTTGAAAGTCCCTCATGTAAGGAGACCCTGAGCCTTGTGAGGGACCCTTCCCCAACTCCTACTATCAATCCCTCCTCTTCTCCCTCCCCTCGATCCCTGCAAAATACTTTCAACCCTACCCTTCCTATGTCTCCATTGCTAAATCTAAGAAATGCTATGGTGGATAGTTTGGATAAAGGAAAAATAGGTGGTGGTCTGGTTAGTACCCACAAGTACCAAATTGCCAGCCTCAACATGTCCTTGAAGCAAATGATGGAGGAGATGGAGGAGGTAGGTTTGTGAGTTTGAATCTAAACTTTTACATTCTTGTTGTTAATGTGTTGTTAAAGTGCTTCTAAGAGTGCTATGATTGTACCACGAGCTTGCACCCTCTTGATACTACTTATTTAAAAAACAATTCACATACAAATAGATGAATATAGTCATTAAATAAAATCTTCAATGTGCACATGACAAAGATCATATTAACAAGATTAAAAATGTTTAATCAATCTTATTTTGGTGTTGTGCTTCCATCGAAAGACACAATATTTTAATGTTATGTGAAGTGAATGATATATATTATGAGGATATATCTTCACTTGCTAATCACTTCATATTTTGTGTTTACTTTATCATGTTTAATTTTATCTGTATTCAGACTTCTGTAATATCATCTTACATTGTCACACATGATTTAAGTTTGCGTCTACTTCTTATCTACATTAAATGTTAAATAGAGTTTTTAATGTACATATCACCAAGACCTTTCAATTTAAATTTGCAAGATAAAAAAACATTAAAATTTATTTTTATTTTGGTGAGGCTTCCATCTAAAGATAGCATTTTATTGTTATGATAGTTGAGTGGTCTATATTCTGAGGCTATATTTTAGTTAGCTATGTCTACTTCATATTTAAGCTTAACTTTATAATGATCTAATTTTGTGTCTACTTCTTTTGTTGTTTTTTGCACTATTGAGTTGTTATTGTGAAGATTTATTGATTATTTAGTCCTAACAACATTTGATGGTCTATCATTTTCTATAGATATAGCCTTGTAAATTAGTTTCCTGAAAAGAAATGATCCATATTCTTGGCTAAATGGCTTGAATTTATGGCTTGAATTTATGTTAAATTAGGCTTTTTATCATATCATTGCTTTGCTTGATGAATATGACAATGCTATTGTTGACTTATATTTTACAGTCTCATTACTAGAAGTGAATAGGAAATGTTATGTGTAGGCCATCTTTTGTTTTCCTAACAATTTTTCATTTTCTCAAGTTGTACGAAAACCCTTGGCTCAAAAGCTTAATGTTTATAATCCAATATTGCACCAAGATGTCCAATCTTTGTGACATCAAAATTTTGGTCTTATGATTATCCAAAAAGTTGTTTTGTGTCTATCTTCTACTTCTACTTTACACGAGTCAGTACTTTGATTGAATTTGAATGTTCGGTTTATTAGCAAAACAGTTTGAATGAGACTTGGTTTTGTACCTTGAATCTTAGAAAATGCATAATATATGCCCATTTGACTCCAAGTGTTATGAGAGATGGTTTTTCTTTTATCGATTGATTATATTTTTATTTGGATGATATATTTTTTGATGTTTGGTACTTGAAAATATTTACAGTCAAAAAAATGTTTTTTTATCCTATTGGAATGCAAACACATTTATTGCAGTTGTTTTGAGGTCTTACTAAGTTTTCAAAGATTTTAGAGCTGTTTTATTTATTGGTAAATTTTTTGCTATTAATTAAAGTTTCCAGAAAATGTAGATATACTAATATTACATTTCAGCTCAAAATCCCTCTCTGCAAACCAAAAAATTTGAGATTTATTGACAATTTCTAACACCCCTGTCATTTTTGACCGAACCCCAACTTTTACAAAAATACCCTTTATCAGACAAGCCACACCTATGAGCACCTATATGTACCTATATGTAAAGGATAGTATATTGCAGTTATAAAAATCATGTTGAAAAACATTTTCAACAAGTTAAATGGCTAACATGACTCAGAGCCAGCAAAAAGGAAAAGTCTGCATTTGTTCAAAACATTTGCCTCTTTTACTATCTCTAGTTTGATAGTCTCATGTCCACAGCCTCAAGCCTCTTCATTTTCTTGCTTCCAAAGGGACGACCATGCCTTCTTTTCTGGCCTTCCTGCATGGGAGGAAGGTCATCTTTGTGAGCTTGAGGTTCCTTTATCTTGAGATAGTCCTTGATTCCTCTTAACCCTATATTTTCCATTGCTTGTCAAACATCTTTGTTACCGTGTGCAATCCAAATGAGGAACAGGTGCAGAGGAGAGCCAATGCAGCCCACTTGGTATTAGTCCCCTTCAACGGCAACCGTCCCCAACCTTGTACTTGTTCACGCCAAAATCTCCTCCAAACCACCTAGTCATTCTTCCTGAATGCATTTTTCATAAACAAATCTAATGTCTGCCTTCATGCCAAGCTCTAGGCACAAGCCCATGAACAAGGAGGCATTATGCACATCTGTATGATATTGATCCTCTGCTTGCAAGTAGTCGTCACCTAGAACCACTGTCACTTTGTGTAGGAATTCCCTGTCTTTGAATGCAAAGACATTCTTCAACCTATTGGTGGTGACTTCCCCAAAATGCCATTATGGATTTCAAGGCTTGAAGGGAGAGTTGGTGAGCATTTACTGTATTGTTGCAGTCATCAAAAGCCGCTACTGAACAGAGCTAGAGACACAAATTATGGTTGC
This sequence comes from Cupressus sempervirens, assembly GCA_028749045.1. Classification (NCBI taxonomy): domain Eukaryota; kingdom Viridiplantae; phylum Streptophyta; class Pinopsida; order Cupressales; family Cupressaceae; genus Cupressus; species Cupressus sempervirens. The sequence continues at coordinate 191,946,811 of CM053785.1, forward strand.
CTGTTGAGAAAAATGTGAAAAGTGACTACACTTGCATGGTGCTATCTCTCCCATCCCACTTGGACCATTTTGCATTGGGCTTTTAGTTATGGCTTCACATTATTGTTCGCAACTTATCCTCTGTATTTGCCTTAAAAAGTCCTCTTGTCAACTTGCAGACAATCCCAGAGGTTCTCTTATACCATGCTGTCAACATTGTCGACTGACTCAACTGCCAATTGGAGATCCTGTTAGTATCATATTTCTCTCTTTTAATGTGGGAAATTTTGAAATTTTAGAACATTAAGAGGACGCATGTGATATTTTTACAAGTTCATTTAATCTCCAATTCTCAAACTTACCCTTAATGATGGTGTTTGTGATTATTTAGGAATCACCTTCTAAGTGTATTTGTAGGGTCACCGCTATAATTTCACCTTCTAGATTAAGCTCTACAATCACAATTTGTGATAAGTCATAGTCAAGGAGATGACTTGCACAATATTTCTCCATTATATTACTAATTAAAAACCCAGCAACCACAAAGGGAACGCAAGTGCATACATATATCCATATAGACTAATATTATTAGTTAGCTAAATACATTTAAATTCAAAAATACAATTTCCTATGTTATTATCAGTTTTATCAAATTTGGTTCATAGGGATGGAGTCGTGATAATTTTGACTAAGCCAACCCTACTAAGTCTAAGAGCGGAACTTTGGCCCCCTTGGCCTCGATGGCAGGACAAAGACATCCATGCAAAATGGCCTACTTAGTAGGATGCTTGTCTTGATTCCTTATCTATACTCATACCTAATAGTTGAATGGCTCATCATAATAGAAATGGTCGGGAGATTGTAGTGGGGCCATTGTCTTATCCATTCAAAGCCCAAGAACTGGACTTCAATCCTCTAGGCCTTGGTGGTAGGACTTTGAAACCCACTAAGGTGGCTTTCTTAGATGGCACCCTTTTACTTGCTTACCAACATCTCTTACTTCCACCCATGATGAGATTTGATGCATTAAGTAATTAATTATTGTACCTAAATAGTGTACATTATTGTGAGTTGAATTATGCAGAGATGACTTATGTTTTCTTATTAGATCAAGGCTGAGATGGACTAGATTACTGTTATCACTAACTATACAGTTGAAAGTTGAGACTATCAAAGAAATAGAAGACTGAAATATGGATAATATCATTTTCATCTTGAGTTATATCTGTTAATATCAGTGCTCTGTTGACAATAGTATCCATAGAGGACATGCTTATTTGTAATACTATGCAACATTTCTTCTTATGTTTAATTTTGTTATATTGAGGCATCCATAACATTTGTTGTGAGGTTTTCATACCATCGCCCCATCGAAAATGGGGACCTCCTCTATCTGTTTTGGCAATAGGAGTAGTGGTCTTAGTGATAGTTTTCAAGTTCCCACGTCCGAGGGATTAGTTTGGGCAACTTTGGTTTGTTGAAGCTAGTCAGGGGTGTGAGTAAGAGCCGGGCTAAGCTAGTCAAGGAACTTAAGTTCAAATCAGGGAATTTGTGATGAAATGAGTAAAAATCCTTCAAAAATCCTTGTTCCAGTTATATATTAGAGGCAGCATTGGCAGACTTAGGGCATGTTCTTTAATATTTTGTGTCCGCAATCACCATTAGCAAGCTTTGGTGACAATCTATGATCTTCTCAGAGAGCTGCAATATCAGATTTGGTGTAAATTTGAATACATGCTGCTGCTACAGGTTCCTTTCGATAATATCAGACTTTATTGGTTGCAAAAATACTTGGGAATTCATGTTTATCAGCCTTGTAATTGGTCATTAATAAGAAATAAGAAATTGTGTGCCAAGGGTTAAATGAATTGTTTGTATCCATGTTGCATGCCAAATCTTTGCATTAATATCTATGAGCTGTAGGCACTATTTCTTACGCATTGGTCTTATATTTGCATTAGAAAACCAAAATAAATGGCATCTGCATTGTCGATATTTGAGTAGAAAATTTAGTTATCATTCTAAAGCGCATCTGGTATCATTTTTAGCAAGAACAATTAGACTAAAATCTGAATCAACAAGCGAAAAAAGTTTCATGACAATTGTTTGACGATATTCCTTGGGGTTCAATTTGGTAACATAAAGTTAGTTTTTGCAAGAGATTACAATGGTTAAGTTAGAACAAGTTGGGATTCTTTGTGCTCATATCACAACATGTTTATTAATCTTGTACATTATTGATGGAAAAAGGTGTTCTAGGGTGGCTCATGAATGTTCTAATCTTTTATATTGTGGTAAACAACAAGAGCGTTGAAAGGGGGCTTCAAAAACATAACAGAGTATTATGTTCAAATTTGTTGGAAAATAGGACTACAATATTGGTATGAAAATTCTAGGCTATGGTGTCGTTATAGTCATCTGCAAACACAACATAGGCTTTGAGACTGCCCGTACTGAATTCGATCGCCAATTTATTTGAGAACATGTAAAGCCCTTACAAAAGATGATTGCCACTTCATCATAGTTGGGTGGTCTAGGAAAGAAGCCCTAATTAGGTGGGGAATTCCATCGAAGGCTAAATATAGGCAAGAAATTGATAGTGAACAAGTACTGCAACGAAATCAACGAAAATGGTTTTGAAAATAGAATAAGTGCTTAAAATTGTTGGGAAGGAAGCATGTTGAGTTCATTGATGTGCCCTTACTAGATATGGAATGGTGTGAGCTAATTTGTCATTCGACTCAATGGGCGTTCCAATGTGGACCTTTATGGTGGCTTGAGTGCAACTTTTTGTATTGTATAGTATCTCTGTTGTTTTAGTCAAGTAGTGAAGCACACACCAATGATGGGCCCTAGGGGGCACCTACATTCTCATGGCCTTGGTCAACAAGCTTTCCATTTAAACCATCTTGGAACTCAAACCGAGTCTTTGAGTCAAGAGCATAGTGAGGAGCATCATGGAATGATGACATAAAGAAGCCAAAGAAGCGATTTGGAGGAGCTCCCAAATCTAGTAATTCTATTTGATCCCAAAAGAAATATCCAATTTGTGAAAGGATTTGAGATGTAAATAATCGTTGGTACAACTGTTTGGCCAAAATATCATCCAATAATAAAGTGTCTTAAATAAAGCTGTTTTCAAGTGGCAATATGTAGTGGAAGCAGAAGAACAAACAAGAATATGTCAATATTGTTGAAGAAGATGACTCGTAAGTAGTGGAGAATGTAATTTTTGCCCAATGCTCTGAATGTCAAAGTGAAGAAATTGAACCAAGTGTGGGTAAAGAGTGAGAGTAAATATGGCTTCCTTAAGGTAGTTGAATGTCCCGGTTAAATAATGATGTGCATGAATGGATTAACAAAATTATCACAGTCCCTATCTACCATGAAGCAAAACCTTAGGTTCTTGGTTCATAGCTTGGTTTTGATTTCACATTTTGACCTACGGCTCATATGGACCAGCTAGGACTCAAATGTAGGACTTCCATTTGCGGCTGGAGTGCTCTTTCAATTCAACCTAGCCTTTCTTTGGCCAGCTCATCATCAGTCTGGGTGTGGATTATTTCCAAGACTTACAAATCCAAATTTAATGCAAAGCAGATAAGCCTTGACATGGGCCACCACTCATGTTTCTCGACAAAGCTAAAATATGATGTTATAGCAAATTAGGCATTGACTAATATGAATTGAAAATATTCCAACTCTATGGTTTTACTTCGATTGCCAACAGTCAATGTGCCCACTATTGAAATTGCAATTCCTTTCTTCTCTCATAGACTTAAGAGATTGAAAAATGTTTTTTGTGCAAAATTATATCCAATTTCCAAAAGTAATTTGTTTTTCTTAATCTTTCATTGTCTGTAATCCTAGATGAGTGTTTCCAATTCTTGATGAAAGCTTGGGCAGATCAGGAACATTTTTGTTTAAACTTTAGATGGAACATTCGTTCTTGGCATCTTCTATACATTATGTGCTGTCTCAAATTTGGGTCATTAAAGCCATAAATGTAAGAAATGCCATTTATTTTGTTGTTTTCATTACTAAAATAGTAAAGAAATTGGTGATAGCAAACATTTTAGATGCTTACAATGTCACTAGCAGTTGTTTCCTTAGCAAAGATTATCCCTTGAGCAAAGAAGGGGATGGGGAATCAATGCTTTGTTGCTAGGTTAGGAGGATAAACTACCTTTGTGCCACTTGTTCCCTTGTGAAGAGGCAGATGGTGTGCTGCATGGATCAAACTGGATAGCTAATGCCTTATTATATTTGAACTCTATCCTTTGTATTTGGAGGCTTTCACAACTTTATTTATAAAAATATAGTGAAAAAATAAACTCAAGTTGGATGATACTCTGATATTTCTTAATCCATATTTTGCATAAATGATGTGGATATTAGAGATTTGCAACTTATATGTAAATGATGTTGATGTAATTTTACATCATTTAATGGAATTTTTTTTTAAAAATATTATATTTGACATAACAATAAGAGTAAATGATGTGGTTGATTAGGTCTGACAAATAAGAGAATAAATATTGGTCACTTGAGGCTTTCATAGGCACCTATAGGTGTGGTTACTAGTTCTTAATTTTTTGTCTGATTTCAGTTTTATAAATATATAATAATCATAAATTTATTTACCTATCTGAATGATTCAAACTTCATGAAGACTGAACCTTGAAACTGATGTTGTTCTGTAACCTTCCCAATTGATGTTCAGGTTTGATTATGTTTTGTTATACTTTATAAAATGAAGCCTCAAGAGTTTATTTTAGTATGCTTTCTTCATCAATTCATATTTTAATAATAATTAGCTGCAACTCCATTATTGTTCATATGGTCGAAATAATGTTTTTTGAATAATGTTTATGAATCTCTTCTACATTCTTCAGCATTTGGAATTTGGAAGATGCATTGCAAGAGGCAGTGTTTGGTGATGCACGCACAACAGCCTCTGCCAACTGGAACCTACCACATGTAAGAATGTTTTGTCTCATGTTCTGGTATCTCAGTTTTCCATGTTACAAGAGAAGATCTTTTTTTATAAAATAGTGTTATGTAGGTGATTCTTCTCATAAAGCATCATGAATAAATCAATGCAATTTGACGGTCCATCTATTTGTCCTCATCTTTCTTCTGTTCAGTTTGGTGTACATTTGTCATTTATATTAAAATAATGTCTCCTAAGTTAGATTACTTCTATATTTAATGGTCACTTCTAGATATTCTAAATATCTTGTATAATGGATTTTATATGTCATTTGTATGTTTCTCTTTAGAAACATCTCTTGTAAACCCTATAAGAACGTTTCGTTCTTTGTAAATCAATCATACAATTATCAGAGCAACAGACAAAATTTCTTCGAAAATTATGTAATCCTCTAGTGAATGATTTTTTTAAAAAAATTGTTATTATTTTCAAAAAAACATCACATCCTATCTTTGTACGTGAATGTTTTTTTCTGGTAGTTTATTTTATGGGCATCAACACATATTTTTTACATTCTGTTTTTGTGCTTCCACATTTACGAAGGGATTCTACCTTTGTTTGTAACAGGTTCAGATGGCTTGTTTTTTCTCGTGCTCAACCTCTTCTATGCTAGTAGCTTGATTTCCTGCCCCCTTTCCTCTGCGACATACGGGGCTTCAGCCCTGAGACTTCCATTTTTCATGGCTTTTGTTCTTCATCTGACATTACAGATATTTTTCGTGTTATCTTTCCCATGTTGTTTGAGCCTTTTTTTTGTGTGATTTGGGCTCGTTTCTCTTGCTCAACAAGTTGTCCTTCTTTATACTGTGGTATTTTGGAAATGGACAACACTTTCTTTGCTTTATTGGAGCTTTTTCAAACCGTTTTTCTGCAACTCTGTGATCTTGTCTTTGCTTCCCTTTGGACAATATTTAGTGTTATTTGAACACAACCTCTTTCTGGACTCGTCTCTTACTCGCAGCTAGGGATTTCACCACTTGCAATTAGTGATTCCCCAAATTTTGTGTCATTTTTCAGAAAGGTTCCACAGACCCGACTAGGGTTTTTATGAAATCCTCTTTTTTTAGCCAGATTTGAAGTTTGATTGCAGGTTTTTGGTGGGTTTTTCGAGACCTTAATTAGGTTGTCTTCGGATTTTTCTGAATGTCTCATATTTTGTGCCTCAAATTTTGTGGCAGCCAAAATTTTATGTTATTTAGAAATTGGTGGGCTTTTTGAAACCTCAACTGTGTTGTCTTCGTTATTTTTTTTGGGTGTTTTGATGTGGTGCCTCAAATTTTGTACCAGAGGATTCGCATTGTAATATGTGCCTATATCTATCCTGTAATTAACACATTCAAATTTATGTGTTCAGCCATGTAGGCTTTTCCCTTTTCATACTTTGAAAAGCATGCAATGGCATCTTTTAGCAACATTGTGTTAGAATGTAGTCAAATTCAATGGCTGAAACTACAACACTTGGAAGCAGCACATAGTGACAATCTTTTAGCACAGATGAAGGCAAAGAGAAGGATAATTTTGATGAACAAAATTGAGAAGCTATTAGACTCATAGTTTCTTCATGACTCTTGGCTAAACATCAATTGATTCATTATTTTATGCCTTGATGGTTTCTTTGATCATTTTGGTGTTGTGTGGAGCTTATGTTTTGGAGTGTTCCTTTACAAAGCATGTTGTTGTTTGGTACAAATAGTTACTCATAGTGTTTTCATCATAACTATTGGAATTGATGTTTGTATACACATTTTGGTGTGCTCAAGAGTCTCTGCATTGCTTGAGGTGGTGTGTCCCTTCATTTGTCTATTTTGGCTGACAAATTTATTGGGTGACTTTGGTATATATTGTTTCACTTAGTATGTATCTCACATATATGAAAGTTCTCAAGCATGTAAAGTAGGCAATTCACATTTCTTTATAATGGAAGTGCAAACCACTTAGACAAGTTGATCGAGGAGTTGCAAATAGTTCATAACTAGTAGTTGCAAATGCCTGATGCTATATTCTATTTTGGTTACACTTTTTATCTCAGTAGTGATCCTTTTTGTACTTTGGGGCATAGCTACTCAGGCAGTTAGCCAACTGGTAGTACCCATTCATCTTCCTAGCAGTTAGCCTTATTTTATCAAATCACCTAATTGATGTCTCCTTAATAGATCTTGTTTTTCATTTCACTAAAATTAGTTTCTCTATGGTTTTACCTAGTTTGGGTTTCCACATCATATCTGGTGTTCATTGTTTTGGTGTACTTGTGTTCTTAATGCTTATCATTTGATGGTGTATTGTTATGTATTAACCAAAATATCTATACTAGTAGTGGATGTATGTTTTTCTATAGCCAACATTTGAAATGTTTTTTAGTGTGAAATATCTGATTCACCCTTTTCTCAGTTATTTAGCTTGTTTAACAGTTATGTGCATAATTCCACATTACACAACATTAACGTTCATCAATCTATTATCTGCAAGAAAATCGACAAGCAAAAACTTCCAACAGAACAATTTTGAAGATCTTGTACATACGAGTCAGTAAATTAGGAAATGTTTAGTGTTTGCAGTGTAATCCAACACCATGGGCTTGCAAAAAAAGTGTCAGAACACCAAAAGGGGCAACACCTTTTTCTCTTGTATATAAATTGGAAGCAGTCCTAGCCATCTAAGTCGAGATTCAATCCTTGAGAGTATTACAAAGAGTTCTCTTAATGAATTAAGAATATAGAATATCAAGGACTGAAGAGCTAGAATTACTAAATGAGCGTAGACAACGTATGTTTTATTACTTGAAATTCTATAATAAGAGAATGTATAAATGATACAACAAGAATGTTTTCCATATAGTATTTTGGGTTTGAGATCTTTTGCTTGTACAGGTCTGACAGTACAGACCGTGCTTCCTCTTAATAGTAATATATCTCTAATGTTGGCATTTAATGATATGTATATCTCTCCTATAGGTGCCAAGTTAGGAAGGGTTATGTCCCTTGAGGGACATACCCTTTAGAAAGGATAAATAAGTAGGTTGTAAATGCAGATTATAGGACACAGTTACAGCAGTCTGCTCCTATAAGCATTTTATATCCTGCAATTTATATCTTAGATTCTCTATCACAATAAAAAGTTAAATATTCAGTATTGTATCTGCATTATAATAAGCACTAATTTCATGAATATTCATACTACTTAGTAGATCATTCTCAACATATAAGATTGGATTAAAAGTCTGATTAAGAGATAAGGATTTAGCAGAAACTTTACATGGTATCAGAGCTCCAGCAATCGGACCTAGGCTCTGCTAAATTTCAGTAATCAGACTTTGTACACATCAAGCAACAATCTTCTATCTACCATGGCTTACACAATTAGACCCGAGGACAGGTTTGATGGGAAAGAGCACTTTGAAACCTGGAAGTTCAGAATCATGATGATTCTTGAAGAGAACAATGTAAAACAATTCATTAATGGAGCATACAAACAACCCCCAGTTGAACCTTACAAATCCAGTTGGAGCAGAAGAAATAGAAAAGCTATTCAAATTATCTTGGATGGAGTTAAAAATGATATTATACCTATGCTTACAAAACATCAAACTGCCTTTGATATGATGAATGCATTACGAAATACCTATGAAGTAAACAATGCAACCAGGGTTCTTGCACTAAAAAGGCAACTGAATCACATTCACATAAAGAAAGAAGAATCAATAAGTTCTTCCTTCTTAAGAGTTGTTGGCATTAGAGATGAACTATCAAGCATAGGAACCATCATTAGTAATACAGAATTAACACTTATGGCTATAGATGGATTGCCAGATTCATGGGAGACATTCACACAAGGAATAAGTGCCAGAGATTAGCTCTCGAACTTTAACATACTCAAGAATGATTGTCTTCAAGAGGAATCTAGAAAACTAAAGAAAGGAGGGAAACCAAAAGTAGAAGATGAAGAACTTCACGTTCTTAATACAAACTACTATAAAGGCAAGAAAAAACATTTCAAGAAGAAAAAGGGAAATCAAAAGAATGGAAAGCCCAAGAAAGATCTATCTAAAATAAAGTGTTTCAAATGTGAAAAATTTGGACACTATAGATCTAATTGTCCTGAAAATTCCAAACAACAAGCAAATTGTACAAATGTCATTAGAGAAGAAGATACTTATGTGTAATAACCGCAATAGGTTATAACTTCTTCCAACACCAAAAATCTTTATACTTAAGTTGTTTGACATTTCGTCAAACACTTTGCAAGCAAGGGTCCTCTGACTGATATAACTTTTTCAAATTGCTCCAACGATTCTAGTTTCGATTTGCATCAAAGAGAATGCTTACAAAAAGACTCCAAATTGTCTAAAAAATGACCCACCATGAATGTGCAACTAATTTTGACAATATTCAATACAAATATGTGACTTAAACTACTTGCAATATGCAGCTACAGCAATTAGTAATTATGACAATTACTTTGGATGCAACCTAGGATGGCATTAATGCACTACAACCAAGTGGCATTAATAAAAACACTTAGTATGCAAAATTATAACATTATTTATGCCAAAAAGAGAGCTTACAACCAATTGATATTTTGTCATACAATTGGAATGCAAACTAATAAACTGATCATCAAACTCTAGGGTTGCAATATAGATAGTCTAAAAATTACAATGCTCTTTCAATTGCAAAATCCTAGCCTTCCTTTGATACCAATAATGCCAAATGGTAAACAAAGACAAGTACAATATGAAAATAGTGAAGTGCTGAAGCTATATTTTGTACTTAGCTGAAAACCTACATTTTTCATAAAATATGCCAAATGAGAAGTGAAGAACCTGACTGTGGATGGCTATAATATTTTCCTTCAATGCTGCCCCTTCTGCTTGCTTTTTTTCGACCTTCTTTTTCCACTTGCTTTTTTCCGGATTTGCTTTTTTCGTTTTTCTTTTTCGAACTGCTTTTTCGGATTACTTTTTTCGGAGCTGCTTTCTCGGATTGCCTTTTCGGCCTGCCTTTTTTCGGTTTTGCTTTTTCGGCCTGCTTTTTTTTTGGTATTGCTTTTTCGGCCTGCTTTTTTCGGACTGCTTTTTTTTCGGTTTTGCTTTTTCGGCTTGCTTTTTTCAGACTGCTTTTTTAGCCTGCGGACTTGCTAGAAATGACCTCCAATAAGTTCGGCCCTGCTAAAAAAACCTCCTGAAATGCTGGAAATGGCCTTGGGCCCAATGATGCCCTAACTGAAGTGACTGAAGTATCACCTCCAAATGTGAAACCCTTCAGAAGATATTTCACTTCCTCAGTTATGCAAATCCAAGGGAGTTTTCGTTCCCAAAGATCAACTGACTATCTGAAACCACTTGGCTCCACAATAGACTATGTGACTGAATCACAATTTGATGTCAAGAGAGAAATAAACAACTGGATGATTAGAATGAAGCCCGGGGTGCCTATTTATTCTTTTTCTCCACTTTCTCTAGAAACTTCTAGAACATTATTTTATTTTATCTATTAGTGACTTTATAAAAAATATTTTATAATTCAAGTCACTTTATTAAATTAATTAAATATAAAGTTACCTTTTAATATTTATTTATTTGATAACTTTATAAATAATTAATTTAATATCACTTATTTATTTAATTAAAATAATTAATTAGTCATCCTCATAAAATATTCATTATTTTGGACAACCTAATTAATTAAATTAATTAAATCAAATTGCCTCCAAAATGGGGACATGACATTATGATCCCGAGAACCGTGTTTTGTATTCCTCTCTATCAAATGAAATTTCAAATAAAGCATGGGTAATTGATAGTGGATCTTTTAGACATATAACGAAATACAAAGAAACTCTAGATTCTTTATCAGAGAAGGTTAACGGTGAAGTTACCATTGGTGATAACTCAGCACACTCCGTTGAAGGAATTGGAAATTGAATTTTGAAACTAAAATCAGGAAATACTTTTCTTCTTAAAGGTGTGCTTTATGTACCAAGGATTAAACGAAACCTAATCTCAATGACAACACTTGAAGATGATGGACACAATGTTGCATTCATGGATGACAAAGTATTAACTTGGGCCAAGAACTCTTCCATCAAGAAAGCAAAGTTAATTGGTCAAAGAAAGGGATATTTGTATGAATTGAATACAGAATCTAGTCGATCCATTCAAGCCCTAGTCCATGACGCTGAAGATTCAAATGAAATATGGCACAAAAGATTAGGGCATCTAAATTTTAAAACTTTATCAACTATGGAAAAGATGGTTACTGTTACCCAAATTAAATAGAGACCACCCTAGTATTTGCAAAGGGTGTGCTCTGGGTAAAAGCACCAGAAGTCCCTTTCATTATAATACTAGGAAAACAAATAATGTACTAGAATTAATTCATTCAGATTTATGTGGACCTATGTCTGTTCCTTCTCTTGGAGGATTCTGGTATTATATCTTGTTCATAGATGACTTCTCTAGGAAAACATGGATTTACTTTTTAGAATGCAAGGAATCAGAAGAAATCCTACAAAGATTTAAAGAATTCAAACCATTAACTAAAAATTTTTTAGGACATAAAATTAAAGCCCTTAGAATTGATAACAGAGGAGAATATACCTTAGACTTGTTTAAAAGATTTTGTAAAGAATCAAGGATTAAGAGGGAGTACACTGTTCCTTATAACCCAGAGCAAAACAGGGTAGCAGAATGAAAGAATAGGACAATTATAGAAGCTGCTAGGGCTATGATTTTTGACCAAAACCTAGAATATTATCTTTGGGTAGAAGCCTCTTGTACTGCTGTACATATTCAAAACAGAAGTCCTCACTCCTATCTTAAAGATAAAACACCTGAAGAAGTATTTACTAAAGTAAAACCCAATATAAGTCATCTAAGAATTTTTGGATGTCCTGTATATATCCATGTTCCAAAAGAAAAGAGAACCAAGTTAAAAACTTCTGGGAGGAAAGGTATTTTTGTAGGGTATAGTGAAACTTCTAAAGCATATAGGATTTTTATACCTAGACAGAAAACTATTGAACTTATCAGAGATGTAATCTTTGAAGAAGATCTTGCATTCAAAAGAGCCATAAGTTCTGATGAACCTTCTCCTTGATCTAGTTCTGAAAGAAATAGTGAATCAGGGTCCCAGAGAGAGAACTTAGAAGAAATTGAAGATGAAATTCAAAATATGAACTTTGAAGACAATTCAAAGAAAAGACCACTTTGGGCCATTAAAATAGTTGAAGCAGCTCAAGACTTTGCTGCACCTTCTAGCACAGTCAGAGGAAGCAAAAGACCTAAAAGATTCTCTGGTTATATAGCTAACATAAGTGATTTATCCAAAATAGAGCCAACCAATCCCTCAGATGTTATTAAACATACAGCTTCGAAAGAAGCTATGATAGAAGAATACCAATCCATCATGAAAAATGATGTTTGAAAAATTGTTTCAAGACCTAAAGGAAAATCTGTTGTTTCTTCCAAGTGGATATTTAAAATAAAGCATGCTGCTGACGGTAGTATTGAGAAGTATAAAACCAGATTTGTAGCCAAAGGATTTTCTCAAAAAGAAGGGATTTATTATGAAGAAACCTTTGCTCCTGTTGCCAGATATACCTCTGTTAGAGCAGTCTTAGCAATTGCCGCATGAAAGGGATGGAAGGTACATCAGATGGATGTGAAAACAACATTCTTAAATGGAAAGATTTCAAAAGATGGAGCAACCTGAAGGATTTGAAACTCATGATCCTAACACTTTTGTTTGCAGGCTCAAGAAAGCTCTCTATGGGCTTAAACAGGCTCCCAGGGCCTGGTACAAAAGAGTTGATAAGTATCTCACCAGCTTAGGATTCTCCAAGAATGAAACTGATCCAAATTTATATTATAAAAGAGATAAAGATGATATGGTAATTTTGATACTATATGTTGATGATCTACTAATAATAGGTGATGATCATCTCATAGATCAGTGCAAGAAAGATCTAACTAGAGAAATTGAGATGAAAGATTTGAGACTCTTTCATTACTTCCTAGGACTGGAAGTATGGCAGAATTCTGACAGTATCATACTAAATCAAGGGAAGTATACATCAGATATTTTAAAGAAATTTGGAATGTGGAATTGCAAACCTATGTCTTCTCCAATGGAGACTAATCTACATAAACTTAAGGAAGCAGTTGCAAAATCACCATCCATAGATTCTGCTCTCTACAGACAGATGATTGGGTCTCTTATGTACTTAGTAAATACAAGACCAAATATTTGCTTTGCAGTTAATGCCTTAAGTCAGTTTATGTGTGAACCGAAGGAGATTCACCTAGTCGTAGTTAAACACATTATGAGATACTTAGAAGGCACTCTTAATCTCAGACTCAAATATGAGAAAGTTGCTTTAGACTTACATGGATTCACTAATTCAGATTGGGGTGGAAGTGTTAAAGATAGGAAAAGTACTTCAGGATGCTGTTTCAATTGGGGACCAGCAATGATATCTTGGATATGTAGAAAGCAGTCTTTAGTAGCACAGAGTTCCATAGAAGCTGAATACATTGTAGTAGCAATGGCCTCCCGAGAAGCAGTATGGTCGAGGAAGTTGTGGGATTATTTGGGCAAGCTATGAATCCCACGATTATTCATTGTGATAATCAAAGTTTCGTCAAGCTCTCAGTGAATCCAGTTTTCCATGACAGGTCCAAGCATATCTAAATTCCTTACCATTATGTAAGAGATATGGTAGATAGGAATTCTGTAAAATTGGAATACATTTGAACTGCAGATCAGATAGCAAACATGCTCACCAAACCTTTATCTAGAGTGAAGATAGAACACTTCAGGAGGAGACTTGGTATGGTTGAGTTGTAATCCATTTGTACTCTCTTGATTATTAATAAAATAATTTTATTTTGTCAGGCTATTGATTGTTATGGGCTCCACCATTTGTATTCATTATTTTAAGAGGTGACGATCTCTAAAAATAATGAACACTTGTATAAAACATTATGAGAGGTGACGATCTCTTAGATAATGTGCTAAATAGTAGAGTTCTACTGTAAGATCTAGATGAGTTCAAGATCATATTGTGATGTTGACATTGCTATGTTCATGGTTAACAAATTGGATAAAGGAAAAATCTTAGTATTCTCCAAGTTTATCCTGTATTTTGGTAGATCTTAAAACTCAAGATCATGTTGTGATGTGGAAATACCAGTTTCTATGAAATCATAACTTGGATAAATAAAAAGATTACTCTTCAAATTTATCTTGTATAATATCACTAGTAGTAGTGATTTGTGACATCACAAGTTTAGTAATATGACTTTGTATCATGTGTTCTATGATACCACATACTAAGAAGAGACAGACATATATAGAGTATTAATTCTTGCTTATTCATTTGTATTGGTGTTGCTAGATATAATATCTCTCTATAGGATTATCAGGTTAAGAGGGAGTGTTAAGAATATTAACCAAGATAAACCTATAGGTCTAACAGTACAAACCGTACTTCCTCTTAATAGTAATATATCTCTAATGTTGGCATTTAATGATATATATATCTCTCCTATAGGTGCCAAGTTAGGAAGGGTTATGTCCCTTGAGGGACATACCCTTTAGAAAGGATATATAAGTAGGTTGTAAATGCAGATTATAGGACATAGTTACAACAGTTTGCTCCTATAAGCATTTTATATCCTACAATTTATATTTGAGATTCTCTATCACAATAAAAGGTTAAATATTCAGTATTGTATCTGCATTATAACAAGCACTAATTTCATCAATATTCATACTACTTAGAAGATCATTCTCAGCATATAAGACTGGATTAAAAGTTTGATTAAGAGATAAGGATTTAGCAGAAACTTTACATTGCTAAGAAAGAATCCTAAAAATCAACGACACAGATAAGATAAAATAATGATATTAATGTCCAACAAGAGACCAACACAGGGTCCAAGGGATTGGAAGAAACAACAATATTAAAAAACAACTAGCAGGAGCACCAAACAGTGTCTGAGAAGAACAAACAAGAAAGCAAAGAAAGTGAACAACAACAAACGAGAGGACCAAATATCCTTTCTCGATAAAAAGATGTCTAGGGCCAAAAGATAAGGCTTAGGGTGACCAAGGGTTCGGCTCGTCTTTAGGTACCGCTGTCTGGTGAAACCAAGACGAGGCCTAATAGATTTGGTATGACTAGAGACTAGTGTAGCTAGTGGCCGCTTCATGGCCCTGGAAGGGACATGGGCGGGAAAAATGTGGTGTTGAGTAGATCTAAGGCCTGGCTCTAAGGAAACTTGAGCTGTAGAGTGGTCACAGAGCTGCAAAGTCTCTTGGAGGTAAAGCACTAAACATCGCTGGTCGGAGTAATTGAAAAATGTTGAAAGGGATTTGTAGTCTATGAATAAATAGTGGAACCTGCTTCTAATCTCATAGTATATGGGACACCAAAAGATGAAATGGAAGGAAGCGTAGGGAAAAGACATTGCCGATGACACTACGTGTGAAGGACAATAATGTCTAAACCAAAGAACAAAGTAACATAAGTGCACAAACCATATTGGCACCACGATAATACAATTCCACCGTGGACAGTACTCCCCAAGTCGCCAGTACCAAGAATATTATAACCAATAAGGTCAAATTACCAAACAATTGTAGTCTCTAGTGTAGAGGTTTCTCATCTAATGAATAACAACAGAGGATTCAATACTAACAAAATCCTGAATAGGAACACTAGAGATAGTGGAATAAGATAAGGGAGAGGTATGAGACTTTGAATAATTCATATAAGTTGTTGATTATAAATAATATAATAAAATGATCAATTACCAATTTTTTTGTTAGAAGAGACCAAGCTGATCTTGGTAGAGAGTTGTCATGATGAGTTTCTCTTTAAGGGAACTCATAGAGATCAAAGGACATTCTTCATGAATGTCGAGATACGATAGCAGAATCCTGGGAGAGATTTATAGAGAATCTCTTAGGGACAATATATATATTGTAGTGGTTAATTATATGCATATGTCAGAGATAAGAGGCTCGAATAGAGGTGGGATCTCTACCAATCACTGATCATTAATGAGTGTAATCATTAATAAAGATCCTACAGGCCTTAAGGAGGAACTATGCATATGACATTTACCTAATCTAGAATTGTTTCTCATTAGAGGTTTAGGTGAATTGGAGATGAGTACCTCCCAAACGATTAGGAGGGGTTAGTAAGGGATAGCATTTAGATTCATATTTGAGTTACTTAGCGTTTCTAATATGTTTTAGGACTTATATATATTTTTTATAATGTTCTAACAATTTGTTGCAGGTTCCAACATTCATCCCTTAAGCTAGCAGTGGGGACACTACATGCTACTTGTAATGAATGCTCCATATATTAATGCGTAGCATGGCTATCTTGCCTTTTGTGGCTTAAGCTTGCATATACCTTCAGTTGCTTTCACAATCTTGTACTAAGAATTTGGTTCAAAATCCTAAAATTGTGGTGTGGAATCAGTTTATGTCTTAGTCCTAGTACAATCATACCTAACTAGGGGAATATTCCTAGAAATACCATTAGGTCATTGTCGTCTTGGTACCAATAATCTTGGTAATCAAAATCAATCAGTAAGATCCCAGCTGTGAGTTATTTTGCCAATGGACAGAGGTGTTTCTTAGTACTAACATAGAACGCAAGGGTGTTTCTCAACACTAATACACTCAAACAATTGTGTTTCTCAACACCCACACAACCAATCACTATTGTTTCTTAAAATTCAATAAATGAGCTATAATCATAAGCGCAACAGAATATCAAACGCACCCAATTAATGGTGTTTCTCAACACTAACAACAATCAAACATCTACCTAAAAGTAGACATCAAAACTAAATTGACAACTAGACAAAAACTTGCTTGAGCTATGATGACCATGCTTTTCCAAGTAACTTGAAGATTTCCACAGACGAGAGGAATGAGAAGGAAGTTATGAAATTTTCTTTATTTATTATCTGTTATCATTAATTTTCTCTTGTTATGTCTTCCAAGCAACTCAAGGACGTCTATGGACTAGAGAAGCAATAAACGGGGCGTAATGTTTTATTTGATATTGTAGCATTTTGTTTCGATGATCCAAAAGCATAAAACAAATTGGGTGTATGTGCTAAGAGCCTACATTTCATGTGGCATGTTGCACATACCTTGACTCTTTTTATTTGAACACCATGATGAGGTTGGAGAAATATCCTTGTCCTTTTTCTTGAATATTTCTTAGTAAGGTGCAACTAACATAATATGTCCAAGGATATGAAAGATTGAGGGTCATTGCGGACATAACATCCTTCATTTCACACAAACATAAGGATCTCTTATGTTTTTGGGTCACACAAGACACACTCAGGTCATTTGGGTTCTTCATACCTTGATGCTTGTGTTGATTTGCAATATCAAAAAGAAAGCAACACTTAGGTCCTCTTGGCTTTTTTCGCCCTAATGCTTGTGTTCTCTTTCAACATTGAATTCAACTTAGGTAGTATTTCATATTCTCATATTTGCTACTTCAATCAATGAGGGTTCCACTAGCCTCGACGTACTCAATGATGAAAAATAACATATCTACATGATTGGTAATTGCCCTAGTGGTCATAGCTAGTGCATTCATTTTAGCATTGTATACACCATGTTGCTTTGGTGAAACGTGCTTAATAATATCATTTTTTTGAGGTGGAAAATCTATATTAAATTGAAATCAAGTATGAGATACTAAGTCCAATCTGGTAAAATCATCCTCTAAATCATATTCATGATTGAGTATCTTTATCGTTGGTATCAAAAGGATTTACATCACATGTTAGTGGCATCATTACATTTTGTGATTCATAAATTCTTTGCATCCATTGCATTATCAGATTATGTTACATTGCATTTCATATCAGAAAGGAGTATAGAAGCACATAAAGAGAGAACTCGTTGCATACATAAAGATCAATACATACATACCATGTGTAAATTTTTTTTTTTTTTTAAATGCATCTATAGCATAAGCATCATAACACATTAGATAAGAATCAAGTAAGTTGCATCTCATATATATATTAGTGAATGACATACAATGAGATCAAAATGAGACATCGAATCGTGTCATCAATATATCAAAAATCTCAGTGAATCAAATTACATCAAGTGATCATCAAGGGGTCAGTATATATCAATATATCACCGATATAGTTAGTGAATCAGTATACAAAAAATAAAGAAGCAGAGTCTCAGATCAGTTCTTGTTTCCACCCTTTGGACTAGATAGAGATAGACAAGGCGGAGGAACATTTACTCTGGTAGGAAGGGACAACACCCTCACATTGGAAAAAAAACTGGAATATGGGGCACTCTCTAAGAAGGATCTAGCACAACACCAATATCAAGACCATACTAATAAGATGCTCTGTGACCCTGTCATACCCCTGTTTTATTAATAAGATTTGATAATAAATCAATAAATTATAGGTTATTATTAAATTAATTGTAATCATAATCATAGTAAGAAATCATAATAGTTATTGTGTAAATAGATAAATAATAAATAATAAATAAAATTACATAGTATATTAAATGGTAATGTTATTTATTACCATTATAACATAATGAAGATATGCTATATTAAATAATTACAAATAAAATATTACCATCTAAAAATATATATTGAAATTATCCAATTAATTGTTATATATTTAAAGAATAATAGAACAAATACTAAAAAACATTAAATGAGTTGTGACTTGTCCTAGCAGGCTCGACTTGTCCATGGTGTAACATATATATATATATATATATATATATATAGGTCGACAGTTGAAGAATAATCTCACACAATGGATATTAATAAAAGAGGACAGTTGGGTAATAAGGGGAGTATAGAGAGGAGGTTCTTAATTAATCCGACATAGGTTCTTAATTAATTAAGAGGGAACTACTTGGCGAATAGAATGTAGTCTTCTTTCAATAATACTTGTGTATCTCTTTTGCATTGTACTAACCATTTTCATAGGCTCTTTCAAACAAGAAGGTTAAGCAAGAATCAACTTAGGAAGTGGGATTCTTACAGACCCTAGTGCATAGCCCCACATTGCGCTCAACCTCATTCAAATGCTCAATGATCTCTCTCAGTGATTGACTCCTTGATCCGGCGATCTTTCTTGATTACTACCGTTATAGATAGCTTCTATTATTATCTATTTGTAAGCTATTGTAAATATTAGAATGTTTCTAGTATTTAGTTAGTTGTTAGTTAACTGTTGGCTAGAATAGAATGTTTCTATTCTTCGCAGTCATTTCCTATGGAAACATCATTTATTCATTTGTAAATTCATCTGCGCTATGCGCCCAAAGTCTCTTTTTTGTGGCCCTTTGTCTAAAAAATACGTTTGTATAAACCTTACTTTTTGCCATGTTCTGCAACAAATCAACAAGCCATTTTTCAAAATTGCAGTTGGCTTTTTAACAGATTTTTAATCCAAATCATGGTCATTTTTAACATTTTTTATTTAGGGAATCAAATAGAGTTTATGCCAGTGTTTTGATATCATTGATCTCAGACTCATGCATTATTGCCTAGGTGTTGAGGTTTGGCAACGGTCTTCAAGTATATTCATTTCTTAGTCTAAATATGCCAGGGCTCTATTAGATAAATTTCGTTTGCAAGATTGCAAGCCTGCATCTACATTCATGGAAAACTGTTTGAAGTTATCAACCAAGTCAGATACTACATGTAGGCAATTAGTAGGCAGACTCATCTACCTCTTTGCTATTAGACTTAATATCAGCTACGCAGTCAGCTACATCTCACGTTTTATGACAACTCCTAACACTGATCATTGGATGGCAGCAACGCATGTGCTTTGTTATGTGAAGGGCACTATAGATTACGAACTTCTTTACTCTCGGAGTTCTAATCCTAAACTTAATGGGTTCACAGATTCAGATTGGGTAGGCCTTCTTGACAACAAAAAGTCAACTTTTGGATGTGTTCAATTTGAGATCTGGTGCCGTCACATGGACTAGTAAGAAGTAGCAAGCAATTTCTCTCTCCTCTACATAGGTTGAATACAAAGGGACAATTAAGGTAGGATGTCAAGTTGTTTGGCTTTGTTGAATGCTTGGTGACATGTAGATGTCACTAGTAGGACCGACCACTTTGTTTTTTGATAACAAAGGCATTATCAAGTTAGCACGGATTCTAGTCTTCCATGAATGAACCAAGCATGTGGGTGTTCATTGGCATCATATATGACAACTAGTTGAAGACAAGACAATAGACTTGCGGTATATTCCTACAACAAATCAAACTACAAACATTCTCACCAAGCCTCTTGGTCCTTGTAAGTTTATCAAATTTAGAGGACAACTTAGTGTCATGGATAGATTAACCATTAAGGAAGGGTATTACGATAATAGATAGCTTCTATTATTATCTATTATTATTTAATGGTTATCTACTTGTTGGCTAATTGTATACTTCAACACAATTGCCAAGAACTTCTCAGATGAGACCCTTATACTTCAGCAAGGGCTCACAAGTCAAAAATCAGGGAAAAGCCACGAAGGCACAAAAAACAAATATATATTCAAGCATGCTTTTCCCAACGAAATGAGCTCTCATTATAATTTTTTGTTGGCCAAAGTTTTCTAAAAAACTCCACGTCAAAAATTGTGGAAGTTTCCCAAAAGAACTCAACACTTGAAATTTTCCAACAGACTTTTTTAGAAATATCTCTTAAAGTCATTATTATAATAATATAAATATTATTATGATAATGCAACTTAATAATTAATAATAAGAGCTCATGCAATTATTAAACTTATTTATTGTAGGTGACGAGCAATTGCCTAAGCCATCCACTACATTGCCAAAAATAGACCTATTAAAAATCGTAAATCTATAGTTGGAACCCCCAAAACACCTATATTCTATCATGAGGGTTGCTATGATAAGCTAACTCCATCAACTGTGTAGACCTGCCAAAAATGGGGACATTATAGTCCTCCCTTCTCAAGATTGCTTGTCCTCAAGCAATCCGACATCATACAAAAACCTCCATTGGGATCCCATAAGAAGCAAGCGATGTCCTTGTCTTCACTAAACCAATAGAATGTCAATACCATCAACAAAACCAACAACATGGCCTACAATATAACGTCAAACACTTGTACCAAAGTGTCATTTGTGGTCAAATCCATAGAAGGTCCCATTATGTCCTCTGCACTAACCCAATCATTTTTCCAATCATTGGATGTAGGTACAAACAATCTCTGCACAACATACGAATCCTACACAAATCTGAAGTAGTACGGACTCCCCATAAAATATAACTCATTGCATTCCTCACTAGAATCCTGATCATCTCTAGTAACTCTTGTAAAAGATGAAGCCACAAGAGAACTAGGTGTAGTATGTGGTTCTTTGTTGCTCTCAACAAATGCACTCACCTCCATTGTATCCACAACGTCCAAATCCTCATTAGAATCGGCAAATATAAAAACACCACCAACTACCACTATAGGAAACTGAATTGTATTTGCAGATGGTGTAAATTGAGCCCAACTCCACTTAGGTGAGTGATCATTGTCAACCTCAAAATCAATAACATGCGCACTATCAACAACACACACCTGAACATCTAAGGTACTACTGTTAAGTGCCTCACTAGATGGCTCATTTATCATAGAAGTAGCTATAGGTTTATCATCGCACACACTTACCCCCATTACCACTGCATCCCTATGCGAAGAAGTACACCCTCTGTACGTATAATATCTACCTAGAATGAATCTTCTATCGCCATCCATAATGTCGGTAATCAAATCACAAAATCAATCTGAAAATTTTCAAAGTCGGCACCAATAATAACTGACCGTAATTCCTGTAGGCTGGCAGGAAACTGCTCTGATACCATTGTAAAAACCCCTATCCGTTATAACTTGAGCAATTCCAATCTTCACTAAATTTTCACTAGTTCTTCCTCACAATCAAATGTTTGGCATTTTTGTCAGCTCATGACCTACTAAAAATAGTAAATCTACAGCTGGGACCCCCAAAACACCTTGTTAGCTCATGAGCGTCTCTATGATGAGGTAACTCCATCAACTGTGTAGACCTACCAAAAATGAGGACATTACATGTTAGTTAACAGTTAGCTAGAATATAATGTTTCTATTCTTGACGATTGTTTCCTAAGGAAACATCGTTTATTCATTTGTATATATTAATATATTGATGACAAGCAAGTATTTTACCAATTAATTTGTAATATCGGCTAATTGAGCCTCAAAAATGGATTCTCATGTTTTCAACTACATGCACTTTTGTCTACACAATGTAAAGGAAGTACTAGTGGTGCCTATCCACCTCCCTGCTCAAGAAGATCATCCTTCCTCGCTCCTCCATCTCCACCTTGTCTGTGCAACTAAGCTTATGGCGAAATCGGTCTAGGATCTCTTCAAGGAGTAACGACTCTCATCCTTACCCTGCGTTGGTCCTTGTCTCCACCTCCTCCACCATAACTGCCTCCATCATTGCCACCACCACCTTAGAGATTAGCAATTACCAAAGGATAAAAGGAAAAATGAATAGATAGTTACATCAAGCTAGTTGGTCATTCAAATCAACCTCATGGTTGTTGGAAATCTAATGGAGAAGTGAGACGCTAAGAGAGGGGGTGAATTGGAATCTCCCAAAACCTTTTACCACTTCAAACATAACCCATATAAAACTTAATTCACCACACACCTCAACTTTAACCTTAATCGCGCATCGTCATGTAATAACATGTAATATCAAATCGAACATCTAATAACATGAATAACACACATAAACAAGTACTCAACACATAACACAAGATTTGGTAATGGAGAAACCCTCCAAGGTGAAGGTTAAACTGTGGTGGGGATGACACCCACAAAATCTTCACTACTAAAGTAACAAAGTGCTTGTTAGGGCTACAATTTGATCAATTCTGATGATCTAACTTGTGAGGGGTCTTTTCTATTGAAAGCTTATGACTGTTAAGTCTAACTTTACAAAAGGATTTTAACATCATAATTGAGTACTCTTTTAAGAGATCTACAATAGGCTTGTTAGGACCACTTTGTTAAGAGATTCACCTAATACACTTGTTAGAATGCAACAATACCTTGATCCTTTTGTTTGCGCTAGGATGCTGATAATAGATCTTCTCTATCCAATAGATAATCACCTCACTTTGATTGATTCACAATATCTCCTCAC
Organism: Cupressus sempervirens; assembly: GCA_028749045.1. Classification (NCBI taxonomy): domain Eukaryota; kingdom Viridiplantae; phylum Streptophyta; class Pinopsida; order Cupressales; family Cupressaceae; genus Cupressus; species Cupressus sempervirens. The sequence continues at coordinate 191,970,038 of CM053785.1, forward strand.
TACACTGCTTGGTCGCCTTCCTTTACAACTTGTTGATTCCCCTTATGCTTCACATACATGAATTCCTCTAACTCACAACAACATATTCTGTCTTGAAACCCTTCTTAAATAGTCATCTTTAGAAGCTTCTAGATCACAATCAATGATCCACATTCATCCTTTTTGCCGCTACTTTCCAATTTTCCAATTGGTGTATACTACGTAGGGATTAATGAAGCATAACTACATGTGTAATTACGTCCTTGATGAGCTCCTTGAACTTAGAAACATGATTCATGCTCGACAAAACAGTTTACATGGGATTTTTTGCCATTCCAAACTCAAATACAAAACACTATATAAGTTGACACATAGACTCGAACACTCGGTCATGCTTGGTTCTTCATGCTGTCCCTTGGCTTGAACTGATTTCTATGAATTTCTCGGCTCAAATATCACTCCGTAACAAGTGAAATGCTCAGCGACTGTATCTACCTCGTGTTGCCTCACTTTTCATCCTGTACCCGAGTAGTAAAAGTGATTACTTGTGTCTTAGTAATTTCCTATGTGTGTTCAAGACTAGGTCTAAGCCCCCTTAGGTGGAAAAAGTCTTCATCGGATTTTTCATTTTCCTCTCCTCCACATTTCATAGCCGGGTGGTTTTTCCTTTATGTGGAGGGATTTTGCGAGTAGCTTACTGCCTAATCCAATGGAGATTCACGTTGCTCATGCAAAGATTATTTACGGAGTTATATCTGTTTGAGGCCTGTCATTTTCTCAAATAAGAATAGAAGCTTGCGGAAATCCAGACTTCATATTTGCCTCGGCGGGTTTCCAACCCTTGAAGGCGATTTCCCACAAAGAGCACCAAATGATGCAGTTAGATCAAATTAAGAAAATAATAAGGCGCCCTATGGAAAATTCATGTTCCTTTATATTTATCTACCTCAAGGAATGTTCAGGATTCGTCACAACTCTTATAATCATTCCAAGCAGAAAACTCAAAATTGACTTTTCCTGGGTGGGTTTTCAACCCATGAAGTGAATTTTCCGCAAAAGGCAATTTTGAAGGAAAGGAAACAAAAGGTGGATCCCTAATGAATATTTGCACTCCTTTTGGACATCTCTGAACCCAAAGGAAACAATAGTCAAAAGGTAAAGTAAAAGGGAAGTTTGGGTGAAGAAATGGAAATTGTCTTCTCCTTAGCGGGTTTTCAACCCATGAGGATAATTTTTTGGATTTTAAAGAAAATCAAGTTTGTAAGCAGATTGGACCCACAATTTGTGCATAGAACTTCTCAAGATGATGATAGGATACATCCTTACCATTGCGGGAAAGAGTTATTAAGCAAAGTTCAACTCAACAGATATTTTCTCACGGAGAACTCTATTTGTAACTTCCCGAAACTTAAAGGGAAACGGGAAAGTCAGTATGGGAAGATAGAAAGTTATTGTTGGGTCAACGGAATAGTGAAAAGACACCTAGATATCCGTCAAAACCATGCATTTACTGTTCCAACGGATCTCTCCTTCAATTCATTCGTGTGGCACGAATTCTAAAGATCAATGGATGAATTGCAACTCCTCTATAGATGGAAACATGAATAGTTACAAAAACTACTGCTCTTTCTTGAACTATTATTCTGTTAATTTGCACAACTTTTTCAAAAAGCCAGTATTTGTGCATTTGCTATTCTTTTCTTTTTCTGAATTCAAAATTCATTCTCAAACAGAAATGGCAACTAGATTTGCAAGTTTCGACGGGTTGAATGGAATTAAGTCTTCATTGCAGAATTTCATGGATACTTCTCTCTTTTTCTATGATATGCAAGATTTTCAGAAGAGAGTATCGGAGCCAATCCATCCCATTACTGAGAAGCTTCGAGGATGTGGGCTTGTCGAGGCAGTTGGTTTTCCTGTTGTAGTCCAGGCTCTGGAATTAATCTATGAATGCACAAATCATTACAACTGGACACCAGACAACTTGTATTGCTAGATGACATAGTGTTGATCTTCATTGATAGGCAAACTGTGATGAATTGCCTTCAAGTTCCGGAATAGGAATTATTTTCAGATTTGACATTTGGAGGAGCCATTTCCGAATTCTCTGCGAAGAAGATGATTTGGAGAAAAGAGATCATGCAATCATGGTTTCAAAAACCATGGAGCGCCAAGAATAAGGTTCCTAAAACTCTATTTTGGACTAATCTCAAACCTGAGATTGTCGACATCATGGTCCTCTTACATAGATTGAAATGTGAGGTTGAAGCTTTAAACTTTGTTGAGCAATATTTGTTTTTGGTGCAAGTCATCTTGCGAGCCTCAAACAATCCACAAAATCGAACACTATGAAGATTCAACATTTTTCAAATACTTTCATCTTTGAAATAGCTGGGTTAAAATCCAACATAGAGGCTGTCATTGAACAGTTGGACGGGATTGACAAAATCAAAAAACAATAGACTGAGATGGCAACCATACACTCTTCTCTAATTGCAGAAACGAAACAAAAGGTGAAATCATGGGCTTCACTTTGCACCAATACTAATACTACTACCCCGAGACTGAGTATAAATAAGATTGTTCAAGGTAAGATTGATGACGAGTGGGTGCGGCGGGCACGTGAGCTCAACTTGCGTGTTTGTGGTCTTACACCCACTTCTGACCCTACTGCTACTGGACATTCCTTTCTTTCTGATCAACTTGGTATCTCAGACATTACCTTGGATAGATGCTGGTTTGGTACGGCGGACATCCTTTTTATCAGATTCTTCTCTTTTCAAGATAGGCTTCGTGCCCTTAGAGAGAAGAGAAAGTTATTTTTGCTCCCCTCGAAAATTTATCTTGACAAAGATCTTACTAAGGCACAGGTTATAGAATTCAAACAAGCTTGGGGAATTGTGGCAGATGCTAGGCATGTTGGGAAATGGGTTGTTATTAGGAATCTTAGAGTGGTGGTTCGTGATTCTCCTCCTATTGGTTGGGTAGAGAGGACAACCTCCAAACCGGCATGACAGTCCCGACAATAGTCTGACAAGAGGAGACCTCCTCTTCTTGTCAACTGCTGGAATGGTAATGGTTTTTTATGGTCATTACTCGGTCTTTTTCAGGATGTGGTGGGTTCCTCAAATATTTTGGCAGTTACTGAGACTCACAAGAGCCCTATGCGCCCTCTTCTAGGTTATCTTGGTTATCAGTGGCTGTCAGTTTGCAGGGATAAGGTCCGTGGGTTTGGGGGTGTTGCTTGTTTGGTTCGAGATGATATCTTCAGTGTTACTTTAGTTGTTCACTTTGACGCTTATGCTAGATTTACGTGGATCTAGATTGGTCGGCGGAAATATCAACAGAGAGATTTTTATTACTATTTGTTATTTTCCACCGGCCTCCTCTCCTTATGCCATTTATGACTCGGGGAATGGAGATCCCTATTGTGACCTTCATGAGAGTATTTCACAGTTCAAAGCTTTGGGTGATAGTATTATTCTTGGAGACTTCAATGCTTGAACCAAGGATCTTCAAATTCCTTTACATGATCGTGGCTTTGATTTGAACTGCACTTTCGAGTTAGATCCGACTACTATGGGCCTGCAGCGCACCTCAAAGGATGTTCTTGGATTGCTCTAAGTTTATGGCCGTCATCTCCTCCAGCTCTGTGAGTCTTCTGGGTTGTTGATTTTGAACGGTTTATCCTTCTTGGATCGGACCTCTTTACTTGCTGGCCGCACTGTGGTGGTGTGAGTGTTGTTGACTATGTCATTTCCTCTCATTTCTTTATTTCTTCCATTTGCAGTTTCACCTTTTCACGTCTCCCCTTAGTTGATCATGCTCTTCTTAGCATTTCAGTTTGCGTTTCACCCCATTTGTCCCCGCCTTCGCTCTACTCGGCTAGTACCATCTCCCTCCCTACCCGCTTTCATTTCCCTGAGAGTGATGGTGAGCTTTTTACGTATCACCTTAGGAGATTTTTGACACCCGCTAGCTTTAATGAGTCGTTTGCTGCCTCTAACATGTTTGATTCGCTTGCCTCTATCATCTGGGATTTTGCTCTCCTTTCTATTCCTCACCGTTCCCCTTCCTCTCTCAGAGCTAAGCGTCGAAATACCTGTCCTATGAATAAATGGTTTGATGTTGATTGCAAAGCTTTCCATCACTTTGTTCGTGTCACCTTTGAGGCTCAGTCTCCTACCTTCACCCATTTGCGCCTTTCGTACCTCCATTTTCTTTGTCATAAGAAACATTTCTTTGCCTCCATTCAGTGCAAAACCCTTTGCTTCATGCTTATTCAGAATCCCCAAATCTTTTGGCGTACCCTTTTTCCTCGTTGGTCCCCCTCGTCCTCCACTCTCGACTACTGCTCTTTGACCTCCCATATTACTATGCTTTACGACATTCCTAGGCAGCCACCTCTCCACTACACTCGACCTCCTTACTGGCGCTTGTTCACCTACCCTAGTATTATGGAGGCCATCAAATCTTTGAGATGTAGCAGAGTAGCAGATGAAGAGGGTTTCTAGGTAGAACTTTTCAAACTTTGTGCTCTAGTTCTTGGATCTTACCTTCCTACACTCTTTAATAGAGTGGTTTGCACTGGGTTTCTTGATTCCTGGTCTAGACATGTGGTTTACCCGATTCACAAGTCTGGGCCTGCTTCTGATCCGGTTAACTACAAAACTATTATGATAAGAGACATTCCTGCCAAACTTTATGCCACTGCTCTGAACACCATGTTATCTAATGAGCTTGATAGAAGAGGTTGTAGGGCTAAAGGATAGGCTGGTTTTCGGGCAAACTATCAGACTATGGATCATGTGTTTACACTATGGGCTTTTCTGATCCAATTCAGAGCACCATTGGGGTGAAGCAAGGTTGTCATCTTTCTCCTACACTGTTTGGTTTGTATATTGATGAGTTGGAGGATTTCCTTCTAAAATCATCCCAACCCGGAGATGGGTGTTATTTGTATTAGATCTTGATCTCCATTCTCCTCTTTGCTGATGATGTGGTTCTCTTGGCTTCTTCTCTTGACAGCTTATAGAGACTCCTCGATGGTTTGGCTTCTTTTTGTGTTCAGCAGCAGCTTGTGGTCAATTTGTCTAAGACACGAGTTATGGTCTTTAACTATTTAAAGACCTCACATCTTCATTTTTTCTTTCAAGGACAAGAGGTTGAGATTACTCCCTCTTATATGTATCTCGGTGTGAAGTTTTCAGGACCACGTTTTAGTTTGAGACTTGCTATTCAGTCCAGAGTCAGTAAGGGTATGGGTTCCCTAGCTTTGCTAGAGAGACAATGCTTCAGGGATCATTTTCAGGATATTTCATCCAAGTTGTCCCTTTTCGACTCCTTGGTTCGTCCGACAGTTCTCTATGGTTCAGTTGTTTGGGGGCCTTCTCTTATTACTTCTAATTGGGCTTCTATTGAGCGGGTTCAAACATTGTTGTTACGACGTATCATTAGATGTCACAGACTATAACATACAAATTTTCATAAACAAATTTTATTCTCAACTTAAACTAGTTTCACAAATAACTGAATTCATTTCACATGACATTGATTTATACCATCTGATTATAACTAAAAGAAACTCATTTCAATCTATCTTACATATTTACGAGAAACAAAAGAGATATTTAAGTATTGCTAACTTTTAACTACTTCTAAATATTCAATTGAAAATAAAGTGACGACTGTTCATAAAGTAAATGATTTCTCTATCTTCAAATGAAAATAACCATCTATTCATTCAGGGGTTAAAAGAAACATACAATATAAATGAAGAAATTTCTTTAACTCGTTGCCCAAGCCTTGACATTGGTGAGAGAAGCATTGACATAGGCTTAACCTGCCAACCGTGGACCATTACTTATCCCCACATATTCTACTTTAATAGAACGGTCCTCCCTACCTCGGGATCGGGCTTGGGATGTTTATAAGCCTAGCCATCAGAGTGGTCAGGTGGTTTGAAGTCCCATCAGTTATTCTCCAAAATAATTGAAGCGTCTGGACAATCAACAAAGATCACATGTTCGGCATATCTACCTAATTCTACCCTAGCCAAGGATTTCAAATTGAGTCTACAAACCTGATCTCCACCAACTCGACTTGACAACATCTTACATAAATGGAACATGCATGAGCTATTATAGTATTTCTTTAGTATATTATTTATTTGATCTGTTTTCTTTCTTATTTGTGCAGACTCCCTACACCTCCTCACCATTCAGGCCATCAAGCCGGTGATTCCCAGGTGCTCATGAGTTCTTTTCCTTGGATGTTGCTGTACACCTCTTCACCGTAACATGCATCATTATTGGTTAATTCCTTGGTGTTTGGTTACATGATTTCATGTCCATCTTTGTGTGATATGAACATATATATGTATTTATATTTTAAATTCTGAATCTGATTGATATGCTAAAGTAACATCAATGTTTATCAGATTCCATATGTTATAATCTAGATGTTATTACTTGGGATTCGGTCTGAAGTAAATATATTTCATCATCATGAATTCTATGCTTCAATACACAACTAATACGAGTGATGTAATTTATTGAATGAAAATGCAAACATGTTTCTATGGTATACACATTCAACTCTTTTACTCCACATGAATCCAACAGACTTAGTATTATACACAATGGTCATGTGTGGTTCAACAGACTCAGCATTAAAGAAGAATATACACTATGGAGTTATGTGATTCAGCAGACTCAGCATTAACGAAATATTTATAAACAATGGAAACATATGAATACAAACAGACTTAGCATTAAAGAAAACGTAAATGGCATTACTTGCTTCGGCAGTACTCTTACTCAGCTCCACAGATATATCCTTGAATGCTCTGAGGTTGGTTATGCAGACTTAATGATTCTGATTTCCGCAGCAAGGGATGTGGGAAAGAAAAGAAAATGGAAGTACAGTAACTTCAATAGGAAACAAATCTCAGATACTTAGAGCCACCAACAACAGTGAGAAAGAAAGAAGGGTGACTTGCAATACGATTAAGAGACTCAATAATATAGAGAGGAGCTTGACTCTACGACTTCCTTCAATTACAAGAATCCATTCAATAGCCATTCAAATCGATTAAAGAGAAAGAAAAGGAGGGAAGAAAAGAAAAAAAGAAGTTAAAGAGTTATATTTATTATTTTATTATTATTAAATATTCTTATCTATGTTCATGTGTACGTATTGATAAGGTGGCATCTTTAGATTATAATTTATAATGTATTGGTGTCACCTTGTTTTTATATACATATGTTTGTATTTGAGAGTGTCTAATGATAATTAAATAATAAATTCTTCAATAATTCTTTTAAAGGTAAGAGTTATGTTTAATTTATATTATTTATATAATGTTTCTTTTATAGCTCATGCGGTTTCACTGTGTAACATGTTGTCAAATCCTAGTAGCCTTGCCAAGGTAGTCTTAGGTCAAACCTATCGATTCTGATGACTGAACCATTTGACCATCCCTTTCCGATGACCCCATTTAGCAATGCTTCCCCTCTCTCTTCAGTCTTCTTCCTGTAATCATTCAAAACAACATTTTCGCCAACACATCAATTCAAGATTTATAAATTGTTAATTCAAAATCATCTAGTGACCATTAGAGATTTCATCAATGTGAGAATAACTAACTCTTTTCACATGTTCATGAAAATATATATATTTCAACTAACTCATTTCACATGATCGGAAAGAGATAAATTGATACAATGGCTATAATTAACTAACTCACTTTCACATGATTAGGAAGAAATAAATTGATACAATGGCTATAATTAACTAACTCACTTTCATATGATCATGAAGAAATAAATTGATACAACGGCTATAATTAACTAACTCGCTTCATATGATCAAAAAGAAATAAATTGATACAATGGCTATAATTAACTAACTTGCTTCAGATGATCAAGAAGAAATAAATTGATACAATTATAATTAGTTTAAAATTTAGGGCAAAAATTTGGGATGTATCACAGACTCACCCCTCACAGCATTGTCTTGGCTGGGTTTGGTGCTCATCCTCTCAAACTTGCCGTCATTTTTGACTTGATTTGGTTTCTTCATCGACTTCGTGGTTTTATGGAGACATGTGTTGACCGGCATAGATACTCTCATTTGGCATACTGTTCTTCAGTGGAGATTGTGAGATCTGACACTTTTGCTAGGTCTCGATGTTGGTACGCTCAGGCCACCTCTTTGTTGGGTTCGATTGGGATTGACATTGATCGTCTTTCTCCTTATCAATTTTCGCTAGATGCTCCTGCTCATCTTCTCCCCTTATGTCAAGAGTTGAATGAGCATGTCCGACAGGATATTTATAGACAGTACATTACCACTACCTGGAGTAATCCCCAGGGGGGTCTGCAACCTAGGATGGTCTTCTATGCTAAGCATTTTCTTGAGATTTAGGATGGTATTGTTGTTCGCCCTGCTTATCTCTATTGGCGCTGGAATCATGCCTTATGGTTTTCTCTAGGCTCATTTAGAGTTGGTTCTCATCGCCTCAGGGTTCAGACTGACCATCATATGGATCAGGCTAATAGATTATGTTAGTTATGTACTTTGGCGAAGGTTGAGACTGAGATCCACTTCATATTTCGTTGTCCTCTTTACTATGAGATCAGAGGGAGATTTTATTGCCTTTTCAGACACTGTTCTTCTCTTTCGGTGTTCTTCAGCTATATTGATCATCGGTGTCTTGCACTTTTTCTTCAGGAGGCCACCCATCTTCAAGAGATTACCCTGCAGTCTTGATGGGGACACAACCCAAGAACAGAATGGACCCAACAGAAAAGGGAAATTATATTAACTGAAAAAAAATAAGCTAGTACAATAGTACAGAGAAAATAAACTTCAAAACATGCCCTAAGGGCTTACAATAGCATAAATCTGGAGATAATTTCTCCTTTCAGTACCTCCTCTCAAACTCCACTCCGAACTGCCTTTTACAATGCCAGAAATCTCCTTAAATAGACCCCGGAGGGTTAAGAACTAGGAGTACATTCTAGAAAATGCTAGTAGGCATCCACCGACCAAATAGAAGGTTCCAGAAGCTGCATTAGAAGTCGGTGCAAATCTAGAAGAATCCAGAAATGGTAACCGAACTTCCGGGAGGCATAACTTTTGAACCATAGCTCCGATTGACGAACCATTTACATTTTCGAAAAGCTCTCGAAGCGCTCTATAGCCCTACAGAAAAACTTTGCTCGTCCCCCATTTTTTGGCCCTTTTCGAGGTCATTTAATGCCCCTAACCTAACTTTGAAGCATTCTTAGGAGGTCTCCAAAACCCGAAAAACTGCAATAACTTTCAAACCGTGGGGCCTTTTGACCTGATTCTTTTTCTAGAATGCTCTAAATCACAATTACATTCATCTGGCCAATTCACACCTTCGAGGTCACCAAAATGATGGCCAAATTGCATGCTCCTATTTTTTCAAGATTTTCTAGCACATTGATAGTTGAACTGTGAGAGTTGGAACCTTTATTTGACCCAAATGGGTGTCCAAAAATGAAAACACATGAAACAGAAACTAAGTCTAAGTACATTTTTTTTTGGGTGACACAGGATTGCCCTTATACCTCTGGATGCTCCTGCATCAGACACCCAGGGTAGATTGAAAAGTGACCTTGTCCTTTTATGAATGGTAGAGGAAATCCCAAATGGGAAACCTCAGTTGCTGAAATCCAAGTTGAGTCCTCGATCGGCCGTCCTTTCCACTTCACCAAATACTCTTCATACTGCCTATTTCTGGTACTCCTACCCACACGATGATCTAGAATGTCTTCTATCTCCTTCTTAGAAGCAGGAATTGGGCATGACTCTAACACCAACTCCTCATCTGCACCATCATCATGATACTCTGTTAAATCTGCAATGTTGAAAATGGGAGAAATGTGAATACCATTTGGCGGCTCCACTTCATATGCATTTCCTGAGTCATGTTTCTTCAAAATTTTGCAAGGGCCAAATTTCTTCATTTTCAGCTTGTTGTAAGTACCAGCTAGAAATCTTTCTTTTCGTAAGTGCACCATGACTAGATCCCCTACTTGGAATTCCTTATGTCTTCTCCTTTGATCAGCCCTAGCTTTATACTTTTGATTCATCTTGATAATGTGTGCTTGAACCTCCTCATGTAGACGCTTGATATGTTCAGCAAATTCTTCTGCTTCAGCACTTGTCCTCTCCCCTTGTTCTATCTTCCTCAATTCTGGTGCAGTCCTTGGGCTATTCCCATATACAATTTGAAATGGTAATTTTCCAGTACTCCTATTTATAGAGTTATTGTAAGCAAACTCTGCTTGTGGTAGAATCAAATCCCATCCCTTGGGCTTATCCCCAACTAAACATCTCAGCAAATTGCCCAGACTCTTGTTTACCACTTCTGTTTGGCCGTCAGTTTGTGGGTGATGCGTGGAACTGAATTTCAAGTTTGTTCTCAACTTTTTCCACAATGTCCTCCAGAAATACCCCACAAATTTAGTATCCCTATCAGAAACTATACTCCTTGGAAGACCATGTAGTCTTACCACCTCTTTGAAAAACAAGTTTGCAATATGGACAGCATCATGAGTTTTGTGGCACGGAATGAAATGTGTCATTTTGGAGAACCTATCAACCACCACGAATACTGAGTCATTACCCCTTTGTGTCTTTGGCAATCCAAGAACAAAATCCATACTTATGTACTCCCATGGCCTCGATGGAATAGGCAATAGCTGATATAGGCCAGTATTGTGACTAAACCCCTTGGCAACTTGACAAACCTGGCAACTCTGTACAAACTTCTTCACATCTTGTGAAATTTGAGGCCAAAAATAATGTTCTCTAAGAATGGCAATGGTCTTATCTCGACCAAAATGTCCTGCCATCCCTCCACTGTGTTTCTCCTTAATTAGATTTTCCCACATGGAACTCCTTGGAATGCACAATTGACTACCTTTGAACAACATACCATCCTGAATCAAATAGTCTAACCACTTGGTTCTATCTACAGCAACAGGTTCTTTACAAGCTTTCCAGGCTTCAGCAAAATCAGGATCCTCAGGGTACAAATTCTTGAGTTCATCAAACCCAACTACTTCAACCTGCATTACTGTAAGCAACAACTGTCTCCTACTTAGTGCATCTGCAACCCTGTTAGATTTTCCACTTCTATGCTTCAACACAAATGTATAACTCTGCAAGAACTCTACCCACTTCATATGCCTCTGATTCAATTTACCTTGGCTATTTAGGTACTGTAATGCCTGATGATCAGTATACAAAACAAATTCCTTTGGCAATAAATAATGCCTCCATTTCTTTAAGGCCTGAACTATTGCATAGAACTCTTGATCATAAACAGAATACTTCTTCTTTGCATCATTAATTTTTCACTAAAATATGCAATAGGCTTACCTTCTTGGCTTAATACAGGTTGTTCTGTTACCTTCTTCTTTAGCAATTCAAAACTTCTCGCAGCTGCTACAGTCCATTTGAACTCTTTTCTATCCCCTCTTATTGTATCAGTTAGGGGTGCACATATGCCACTGAAATTCTTAATAAACTTCTTGTAAAAACTAACCAGACCATGAAATGATCTTACCTCAGTAGCAGACCTTGGAGTAGGCCATTCCAAGATGACTTTTACCTTCTCCGGATCCATTTTGAGACCTTCAGGTGATATAACAAACCCCAAATAGACTAACTCCCTTTTTGCAAATTTACACTTCTTCAGATTAATTAACAGTTTCTCTTCCCTTTGCCTTTCAAGGACACTACGAATATGCAATAAATGTTCTTCCAAAGTCTTGCTGAAAATTAAAATATCATCCAAATAAACAATAACAAATTTTCTCAAGAACTTCTTAAGTACCTCATTCATGAGCCGCATGAAGGTGCTTGGGGCGTTCATCAATCCAAAGGGCATGACTAACCATAGCACAACACATATGCTGATGTTTCATGCCATCTAAAAACTTCCTTTCATCAACAAGACAAATCTTAGCACTGCTACATACCTTTTCCCCTTCCTTTTTAATGGGCTTCAATTTGTGGCGAACTCCATCCTTTGTCAGAGAGTATGTGTTTGCATGTCTATCATGTACTGCATGTCTATCAAACTGCCATGGTCTACCCAACAATAGATGGCAAACATCCATCGAAATAACATCACAGAGAACTTCATCATGGTAACTCCCAATTTTGAATTTTACTAAACATTGTTCACTTACCAGGACCTTATGATCATCTTTTACCCAAGCAATCTGATAGGGCTGGGGATGTTTCTCCCTCTTGAGCTTCAGCTTAGAGACCATCTCTTCTGATACCAAGTTATCAGTGCTACCACCATCAATGATCACGTCACAACATTTATCCTCACACTTGCATCTGGTACGGAACAAACTCCTCCGTTGTCCTAGTTCATTCTCACCACTTAGTAGGACTCTTTCATTTACCAAGGTCTCTCCTCTTTCTGCATCCTCTGAATGTGATGATTGTGCATCCTCATCCACATGAGCAACCCTAGCTTGGCCCTCAGCTCTCCTATCTGTCCTTCCTTGTCGTTGAGGGCATTCAAAGGCACAATGACCTTCTTAATTGCAATGGAAACAGGTACCACGGAAGCCTCCTCTTCCTTGTCCACGTCCTCTACCTGTTCCTCTCTGATTTCCAAAGTCTTGGTCACGAGAGCGGTTGAAACCCTCATTCCTCTGGTTCCTGCTAGTACCCTCATCTTCATTTTTCTTTTGGGTTTCATTGCGGCCTCCAGATGACCTACCGCTTCCCCTTCCTCCTTGACCGCGCCCTCTTTGTCTTCCTTCAAACCTTTTATTTAACTTCTCTTCAACTCGTAGGGCAAACTGGTATGCCTCTTCAATGCTGGTCATTCTTACCAGACTTAATTCCTCCTGGATGCTAGGTCGCAACCCACTGATATAACGAGCAACCTTCTCCTTATTTGCTTCTGCATGTCCTGTTCTAATCAAGAGTCGGTAAAATTCCTCTGTATACTCTTGGACTGATCTTCCTGCTTGCTTTAACCCATGCATCTTCTTAAACAAATCAAGCTCATAGTCCACAGGAATGAACTGCTTCTTCAATTTGTCCACCATGCGATCCCATCTTGTGATCTTCTCCTTTCCTCTTCTGTTTCTTTCCAATTGGACCTCTTGCCACCAGATTTTGGCATGGCCTTTCAGTTTGGCCTTTGCAAACTTAACCCTATCTAGGTCCCTGATATCCTTATACTCAAAGTATTCTTCCAGTTCATTGGTCCAATCGATCAACTCATCTGGTTTCAGATTTCCTGAAAATACACCCACTTCAATTGTAGGTATTTTCCCAAACTTAGTAATGGCCCTAAAAAGCCTTTCCTCTGCATGATTCACAACTTCCCCGTCAAATTCCCCTTCTGGTTCCATTACTTCTTCTTCATTGTCATCCTCACTGTCATCACCTGCGGCGACATTTGCTCCTCTACGGAGCTCCTCTTGCAATGCCTGTACCTGCCTTTGGTGGGCTCTAACCTCCTCAAGATTAATAGCTCTGGCCCTTCCACCACGCTCTCTTCGTGGAGGCATCTTCTTAACTCAAACCCACAACCACACAGTCCTGGTGCAAACTGCCTCACAGTCGGCATTCTGTCTACACACTCAGGAAAACCAGCTCTGATACCACTTGATGGGGACACAATCCAAGAACAGAATGGACCCAACAGAAAAGGGAAATTATATTAACTGAAAAAAAATAAGCTAGTACAACAGTACAGAGAAATTAAACTTCAAAACATGCCCTAAGGGCTTACAATAGCATAAATCTGGAGATAATTTCTCCTTTCAGTACCTCCTCTCAAACTCCACTCCGAACTGCCTTTTACAATGCTAGAAATCTCCTTAAATAGACCCGAGAGGGTTAAGGACTAGGAGTACATTCTAGAAAATGCTAGTAGGCATCCACCGACCAAATAGAAGGTTCCAGAAGCTGCGTTAGAAGTCGGTGCAAATCTAGAAGAATCCAGAAACGGTAACCGAACTTTTGGGAGGCATAACTTTTGAACTGTAGCTCCGATTGACGAACCGTTTACATTTTCGGAAAGCTCTCGAAACGCTCTATAGCCCTATGGACAAGCTTTGCCCGTCCTCTATTTTTCGGCCCTTTTCGAGGTCATTTAATGCCCCTAACCTGACTTTGAAGCATTCTTAGGAGGTCTCCAAAATCCGAAAAACTGCAATAACTTTCAAACCGTGGGGCCTTTTGACCTGATTCTTTTTCTGGAATGCTCTAAATCACAATTACATTCATCTGGTCAATTCACACCTTCTAGGTCACCAAAATGATGGGCAAATTGCATGCTCCTATTTTTTCGGGATTTTCTAGCACACTGATAGTTGAACTGTGTGAGAGTTGGAACCTTTATTTGACCCAAATGGGTGTCCAAAAATGAAAACACATGAAACAGAAACTAAGTCTAAGTACATTTTTTTTTGGGTGACACAGGATTGCCCTTATACCTCTGGATGCTCCTGCATCAAGTCTTTTATTTCTCAAGGGCATACTTTAGATCAGCTCATTACCACCTTTTTCTCTCCCTTGTCTCCTCCACGGGGTTTGAAAAGGCCTTCCACTACTTCTCATTCCTGGCTAGTCAGACATTGTACCAATCTCTCCAGGTAGTGACAGTCCTATAGTAGTTCTTCACGGCATTCTAAGACTATGGATAGTTCACGGGTGTACCTCTCTATTACTGATTTCTTTGTGGCAAGGAAGGACCCTTCGTCCTTACCTTGTCTTTTTTATTGTTTGTCTCTTGCTTTTGTTTCTTCTCAGTCACCGTTTGGTGCTTTTGCTTTAGCCGACTCTTCTGTTTGTATGCTCAGTCCCATAAACCGTTTTGGTTTTTCATGGACATTAATATTTTTATCTTATCTTATTTGCTCTGATACCCAATATATTGATTGGGCTCACAAGGTAAGCGAGATTCTGTCCAATGCTCTTTGCAAAATTCTACAACACATTCTACATGTCCTTGTTGATTTACATGTTAGCTTCTGTATAATTATGGCTAGGCCTCCCAAGGGTGGAAAATTTTCCTGATGATGTGAAGTCTTATGAATTCTACCCATGTTTACAATTGAAAAATAGCTATGCAGAATAAATGAGAATTAACGATGCATTCAACATGAGAATTTGCAGGGAGCTACAGGGATGCCCAGAGAGGAGATTCAACTCTGAAGCCATGGCAGCCATTAGCCAATTTGGGAGTTATTTCATCTAGTTTTCATCCTTTTCATATTTGCGTCTTGCAACTTTTGATGGTTTTCCCTTGAAGTTGCCGAGATATCCTAGTGAAATGATCATGTTGATCAAGATTGTGTGGCAGGCAATCCAAGTGAATGTGCTGAGCAGGAGTTTGAGGAAGAAAGGGTACGAGTTTCCTATGAAGGTGAGAGCTTTCAGTTGTGAGTCCCATCTTGATGCAAAGAACATGCTAAAGGTATTCGAATCGAAATATAAATTGGAGATGCATGAGGTCTTAAGACCTATGTTTGATCCGAATGGATATGCAAGGGAGGTTTTGCAGATTGGAAGTGTGATCAAACACATCACCACCATTTAAGGCTACTGGGCTGATTGCAAGGATGAGTTCCAGAGCGGTGATCGTGCTTTCGCCAGACTTACAGTAGATAAAGTGAGGATGTATAAAGTTAATATCAATGTTGAGGGAGTAGAAGATGATGGATAGAATATGTACAGTAACACCTATCTAACAAAGCTAAGAAATACTCCTATTAGCTCAGAACCTTATGAAGATGTTGGAGAAGAGCTAGAGATCATGATGGCCTGGATTATTAAAAGGATTGAGAAGTGGGTTGAATGGACCATAGCCAGAAGGAGTTGAAGTAAAAGCACACCCGCTTAAGCTTCTCCAATAGTCGCAGCAACTTCCTCCTCTCAAGGTGGCACATCAAGTGTAACCTTGGTTATCACTCAAGGACCGGCTCAAGCATCAGGCGGAGGTGATCAACCTCCTGACAAGAATATTCCTTTGGCTAAAACTTGTCATGATGGCACCCCCCCAGTGGTTGGAACTCCAACAGAAGCCGAGAAGAAGAAAGCAGAAGATCCTAAAGATACTATAGCCACTCCAATCCCCTCACCTCATAGTAGCCCAGTTCCATCTGAAAGTGCTACACTTCTCCAACCGAGTAGTCCTCAAGTGTAGGTAGTAGATTTAAGAGATGGAGGAAGTAGTGACAGCGAATCCACTGAATCTGATGAGGCAACAAAGAAGACTTTGGAGGCGGAGAAACGCCAAGATTCTTCGAAGCTCATTTCACAAGCCCCAAATAATCCCTTCTCTTTGACCTCGAAGGCAATCACTTTGATCAAGAGAAAGATGTTTAGCATAGATTCCCTTGGAATAGCCTCCCAAGTGATAATCACAGATTCATGGTTGGAGGATACTCTAGATAGGGAGAGAAAAAGGAAAGATGGAGTCCCCAACAAGGATACCTTATCTCTTGCTATCCACTCCGGATTGGCATTGAGTAAGGTTAAGAAGCAAAAGACTTTGTCCATTCTCGGACAAGATCCCAAAACAGGGCACCTAACCATGGAGATAGCAAAACCCACCAAAGAGGGAAAAATTGAGGATATGTCTACTGATGATTTTAGCTTGCATTCAGTGGATCTCGGGGAAGCCAAACACGATACCAGAGTTGGCTTATGGAAGTCAACAAATGAAGTGATTGAAGGACAACTAGAGAGCCTTAAGTTGTCAAAGGTCTGGATGAAGGTGGAAATACAAGAATTGAATGGCTTCATCAGGCAATTGGTCACCCCGTTGGCAAGCATCTCCGGAATGCCTATTACTAAAGATCCCACTGCTGCAAATGTTCAAGAGCTCATCTCTCAACTCCAAGAAGACATATTTTGAGTAGATTGGTAGAGAGTGATGCCGGAAACTCAAGTTGGAGGGACTCTCCATTACAGAGCAAATTGGCAATGCTATATTGAGGCTGGAAATAGATGAGGATAATATTTCATCAAATAGAGCCACTTTGGCCGTGGAGAGAAGAAAGAGTGAAGATTGTGTCTCTCTGTTGAAGATGATCATTCATATGAAGACTAAGGAGGCTGTAGAAGCAAAGAACCTGCCTAAAGGAGATGAGCCTTTATTTGAATGGCTTCAGAGCATGCAGTTCAAGTTCGAAATGATCTTAGCAGCAGAAGAAGGGCGTAAGGAAACCAAGGCTAAAGTGAAGAAGGATCAAGACAGAGATTACGAACTCTTGAGAGGTCTACATACAGATTCACAGACTAGTGGACAAGGAAAGGGAATAATTGGAGTAGCCGTCATGCAATCAAACTTCTCCAATTACATAGATAGTCTGACGAGAATATCTTCCGGTCACCAGAATAGAATTTTCAAACTCCAAAAACTTGGTGGCTGTATACACGTGGCCTTGGAGAAAATACAAGATCGTTTGAGTGCTATCAAGGATTTGGCTAGAGAGCATTCTAAATGGCTCTTGAGATATACTAATGTACATGTTCATAAGCATGAAGAATTAATTCCAATCATTGTAGCCGCTAAGGCCTATAGGACAAAAGCAGAAAAGAAAAAGAAGGCGAAGTGATTCTGTTAAAGATAGGATTCATTAATCTGTTTTGTAACTTGTAATAGCACTTGTGGATATTTTATGTGTTTTCCAAGTTACTATACGAATGCATATATATGAGATATAAAGAGGCATGTCTCTTGAAGAGACATGTCTCTTTACTATATTAACTTACATTAGTTATAGTTAGATTACAAGTAATATACTCTCAAATGATTATAATGATTTTAAATATATATATATATATCACTCTTAATATAAGTTAATTATTCCATATATAATATTTGTCACACATTATATATCTCATATATATAATATAATTTATCTATTAGAATTATAACATTAACACTCCCTCTTAATGAAGAAGGATAAAACACATAAATGTTACACCATAGGCAATATTTCAAAAATAATACATAAAGGAAATCTTCTAAGATTTCCAGTATATGATATCATATAAGTATTGGCCTATCAGAATATCAACATATGATATTTACCAATTACTATTTGATATCATATTAGGTAACATGAGCATTGGCCTATCAGAATATCAATCAAATGATATTCACCAAGTACTCTGAGTAATGGCCTATTAGAACATCAACTAAATGATATTCACCAAGTACCTAAAATATATCTATGCAAACAACTTGTAGATAGTTAAATTAATAACATCTAATGCCTAGTTGTTGATTTATAAGATAAAGCCTTTCATGATATATTTCAACATTTACACAAAATGTATATCATGATACAAGTTATTGTAAGGTCGTCACCTTTCAATAACTTCTAATACAAGTGATAATCATTTAGAGGTTGTCACTTCTTCATGATGTACATAGGGGACAAACTCATACATGTATGACATCAAAAGTTTGCATGAAGTCTCCACGAATACTATCATGTGGTGTTGTCACAACATTCACCATAAAACATATCAGAGAATAAGGTTTCTCCCTCTTAGTTTGATATCAACTTTTTTGACCTCTTAGCACAAGGTTTTTTCCAATGAAGTGTCAGACTTCCTCTGAATCTGTTATCATTCTTCTAACCTCTTGGAAACAAGTCATGTCATGCTTCCCTAATTCAATAAGTATCTTGATAGCATAAGGCCTTCCAACTTAGATACATGAAAGTTTATCCCATGAATCATTGTGCTTTAACTGCTCTAGTTTCTAATCTAATCATTGGAAAATCCATCTCGACATGGTCTACTCCCTCTGAATCAATACAATAAAGATCATCAAAAGTTTAACTAAAGCATATCTTATATCTACTCACCCTCTTTGTCCAAGGTTATCTCTATAGAATTGTCAAATTCCTTCTTGATATAAAAGGATACTAATAATCTCAATAAAAAAGGATATCTTGCTTCAAGAGCCTCATGATCATCATTCCTCTTCGTCCAAGTATATCTTGCTTCAAGAATTTCATGATCATCATATGACTAATGCTTCACTCTTCTTTTCCTGCAAGAACATCTAAGAGAAAACAAAAAAGATCAAGGCACATAGCTTCTTATAGTACATATGAAAATACAAATCAGATAGAGACTAAAGTAATACTCAAGGATATAAATACTTATCTACACATCAACTTCCTTGATACACATTTCTCCAATAAGAAAATGCCTTCATATAAGAAGTTGTCAAACAATGGGAAGGGTACATTGGTTATATTCCCCCCTACAATGTAAAATTCCCACTTTCTCCATTTGCCAGTCACTATCAAGTTCAATGAGAGACAATCATGTATGAATGATATCACCTTCTAACTATGTTAGTCATCAACTCAAGTCTCATGGTAGAAATTATCAAGTTCTTTCTTTAATGCAATCTCTTATGCTTCTTGATCCATCTTAAAGGAATTTCAGAGAGATTTCAAATAGTTCAACTAACTATCCCACACGGATATACCAATGATAAACATGCAAGGTTTTCTATCCCTCCTTCTGAGTTGATTTTAGCTTGATGGAATGACACTCTTTTAAATGCATCTCCTTGGTGTGATTAACTTAAAAACATGTGTATGTTGCTATCGACCAATAATCTAGGAGAATGTATTCTACCCTCTGGTACATCAAATGTGTTACAATTTTCTTCTCTATTATGCCTGATCAATGATTTGT
Source organism: Cupressus sempervirens (assembly GCA_028749045.1). Classification (NCBI taxonomy): domain Eukaryota; kingdom Viridiplantae; phylum Streptophyta; class Pinopsida; order Cupressales; family Cupressaceae; genus Cupressus; species Cupressus sempervirens. The sequence continues at coordinate 191,989,769 of CM053785.1, forward strand.
TGCTTCCTTAAGTCCGATTTACATATTTGTATATTGTGCCTTGAGGAGGCTTTATAAACCATCGTCTAAAGAATTTCCTCAGTGACCTCTATAGCAGGGAGACCACTGGCTATATCTTTGCGTATCTCTAATGGTTGAATTTCATCTACATGCTCGCTAGCCACGAGCTATAAAAATGCTCCATTATATTGTCACTTGTTATCTTCTCTATAATCTTCGATGACACTAAGAGCTTTCAATGGTTATTCCGAATAGTAGATTGTAATTTAATTTTCATGCTTTTCCCATTCCAATAATAGTAGATTGTATATTAATCTAAACTATTGTTCATTACATGCAATCTTGAGCTATTTTGATTTTAGTCAAAGCTCTGTAGATTCGATGACGTGACACCCCCAAAAACTTCCATTTCTCAGACATCAGTTTGGCATGGGCCTATTCATATGATTTTCATGCTACGTCCCTTAAACACACTCTCAACACAACAAGTTTTCACCCTTTTCACTCGCATGACATACCATCTCTTAAATAGGAACCAATAAATTTTCTCTGGATATGAACATTTAGGAGTCTTCAAGCATCTCACCATTCCCACAATGGGTTTATCAGTTCTCTCATTCGCACATATAGAATTTGCGCATTCAGTAGAAAGTTAAATTTATGACCAGGAGAAACTTATCTGTCATCAAAGAACTATTGAGATAGCATTCACAGAATATGCAGATTGAACCAATAGAATTCATAGATAGGTTTCTTGATGCCCAGTAAGAGATACAACATTAATAATCAACAAGCCTTTGATGAATCACTCCAACTCTAGTGACATTCATTTATGCAAGGGGTTGTAGTCCCTAAAGTTTTGATGCTGAAATACCACTCACGACACTTGAAAAATATATTGATCACCAGTAATTCCTTTCTTGTGTGTTCTCCTTTGAATGTTGCTGAAGATGGAATATATGGTGATTGTCGATGATTCATAGACCTTAGCCACCTTTCCCTGCAATTCTTTTCATGTTCTATATATTTGTATTGTCATCAAAGATGGTGTTGTATGTTGCAAGAAACTTTAATCTCTATTTGTTGTACGAAGTTCTAAGCCTCGTAGTAAATGGTTTCGCTTGAGAATAGACATTGTCCAATAGAGACATTCATTCCCGTCTGAGAATCACATCCTAAATAATACAACATACCTCTAGGAATGAAGTATCGTTGGATACTACACGGACTATTAGCTATATTAGCTGAAAATCTTCTTGGACTTGGTATGAAATTGCTGGGCCATTGGGTGGGGGTTTAATAGACCAGATCTGCAAATTGATAGACATTTGTTGTTGTATACTTCTGTCCCAGACATCCGTACCACTTAAAGGGTTAAATCTGCATCCTTTGAAAGCTCTGTTGTGTCATTCTTCGATGTTAGATGCTGCTCTTGAAAGGTAGTTAATATAGTATTGGGCACTGCATCAATTTCTGAGCATTCTTTTATCTATTTATTTTTCTTTTGACTACCACAGTTTTCCATTGATAGTTGCACACTCTTCCACATAGGTTGCTTTAAATGATAACCTCTAAATGCTTAGTTCTCTAAGCTTTCTTGGACACAAATCATGCACACAGTCACCTTGGATATCCTTAATCACCAAATTTTGGCTTCTCCCTTGTTTCAATGCAACTTTCATTTACTTCAATCATCATTGCAGAGTAATTACAATTTTCTGGTACCAGAGTTTTAGAGTGTAAAGTCTTTCTTCGATGATCATGGTCTTTGCATTAAAGTGTAAAGCTATTCTTCTATCCATGTTCCTACGAAATTTATCCTCTTGATAAATGATTCTCCCATTCATCTCTTCCCTCATGGAAGAAGGAAATAATATAGATATGCTTCTATGTATCTGCATCAAATAAATTCATAATTTGGTTCGGCAGAATCAAATGTTACAGGGATCCTCTTATCCATTTTAAACCAGTTTCGATACTTGAAGACTGCTATCAATGATTTATGCTATTCCCATCTTCGAAACATAAGAACAAAGTAGCACTTCGTACATGTTTTCTTACTTCAGTAATCTCTGAATAGGTGTTCATATTCCATAATGCATTATAGATATTGGCACGTACGATGTGCAACAACAATAATAAATCTTCAGTAGTATGAAAGTTCATCAAATGTCCAACCCATATAGTAATGGATATTGATGATATTATTATGATTTGTAGTGTTGTGGTTGTCTTAACAGGTGGGAGTCGACCTGCTCTAATACCATGTTAAAGATAGGATTCATTAATCTGTTATGTAACTTGTAATAGCACTTGTGGATATTTTATGTGTTTTCCAAGTTACTATATGAATGCATATATATATGAGATATAAAGAGGCATGTTTCTTGAAGAGACATGTCTCTTTACTATATTAACTTACATTAGTTATAGTTAGATTCATATTCCGCCCCGTTCCAAATTTTGATGTAATCATTGTAATCAACAAACTGGCTTCTTGCCATTTGTCATTTTTGAGAAGATGAATTGGTTAAACTTCTTTTGTAACAGTCGTCTTAGAGTCCTATATGTATTGGAATGAAAGATTAATAAAAAGTCGGCGAATTTTGGTGTGAAATACTTGATGTTGCAAAGTCAATTGAATGGTATTTTGTGTCAATTATTTTCTATTCCATTCTGTTAGTTGTTAATTGTTTGTTTTCTCTTTTATCTAAATTAAAACAAGGAACGAACAGAGCTTCATTCCCTTGTTTTGAGGCAGCGAACTGAATATGATAAGTATTGTCATCATGGGTTCAAGAGAGACCCCTTTAATGTTTCCTTCTAGTTAATCTTTCTTTCTCCGTATTTAGTTTCTCGCTGAATCAGTTAGCATTGGTTGTTATGCAATATTGAATCTTTAAGTCTTATGAGTTCATAAGATGGGTGAGTTCATAATTTTAATTTATCTTCTGAAATCTTTTCTTGCCTGAGTTAGATCCTATATAGGTTTGGCTCAGTGTACCTCTCCTGTTTTTGGGTTAAGAACATACCCCTTTTTAGATTTAAGAACAAACATAATTCATTGCAAATCTACAATAGGGAGTTGTACCTAATAATTCAGAGGAAAGTTGGTCTTTTTAGAAGCAACTTTCCAACTGTTGTAACCATATATATGTATTGGAATGAAAGATTAATAAAAGGTCGGCGAATTTTGGTGTGAAATACTTGATGTTGCAAAGTCAATTGAATGGTATTTTGTGTTAATTATTTTCTATTCCATTCTGTTAGTTGTTAATTGTTTGTTCTCTCTTTTATCTAAATTAAAACAAAGAATGAACAGAGCTTCATTCCCTTGTTCTTTTCTTGCCCAAGTTAGATCCTGTATAGGTTTGGCTCAATGTACGTCTCCTGTTCTCAGGTTAAGAACATACCCTTTTTTAGATTTAGGAACAAACATAATTCATTGCAAATCTACAACAGGGAGCTGTACCTAATAATTTAAAGGAAAGTTAGTCTTTTTAGAAGCAACTTTCCAACTATTGTAACCATATATTGTTCATAAAATTTGGGCACCCAAGAGTTAAATAAAAAAGAATAATCTATTTAACAACACCTCGCACATACTGAACTTGTATACTTCTTCTCTTTATAGCTCAGCCTCTAGTGTGGCTCAGTCACAGTGTAGACCGACCAACTTTGCCTTGTGAATGACTAAGTGTTTTGCACTAATAGACAATACTAAGATTGCCTTTAGGGTCAACAATCTCCCCCTTTGTCATTAGTGGCAAAAACAGTTATCATGATCAAAATTTGACACAATAAATACTTCAAGACATTTAATCCCCCTTAGGGTGTACTCCATACCTATAGCTCGGTCATCATATAGTACGCTGTAATTTGTTTTTTCAAATTCTTTTCCAAACATCTTTTTGTTTTCAGTTTTTTGTTCTGACTCCTTATTACTCAAGTTCCCCCTTGTAATTCTTACATGTTCAGCTCCAACTCCTTATTACTCAAGTTCCTCCTTGTACTTCTTAGACATAATATACATAACTTTTTCATTTCAAAATCTGCATACATATTTCCCCCTTCATACTCTTACTTGATCATATGAACAATTCCCCCTTGTTTTTGTCACTTATGCCAAGTAGTGACATTCAATTGTGGCTTGGGGATTATACCAAACTCATTCAAAAATGGGTGGTACAATCTCATCACAATAGCCATAGTTTTATCCCAATTATTCTTGAGTGTCTCAGGAAATTGTCTTTCAATCTCCAATCTGGATGCGAGATTCACCATGTTACTGCTATAGACACTTGCTGACTTTGCATAAGATCCTTAGCATCCTATAAATGTCTTTGCATAACTTCCAAATGAGGTAATAATAATGCTTGTATAGAAGTAACCTCATTTCTGGTGTTGCACTCGTGTAGCAATTTTGATTGTTTCCCCTATAAAAATCTTATCTTTGAGAAATGTATTGAACTAAAACTAGGATCCAAGTTCAGATCTGATCCTGCAACATTGCATATTTCGGAAAATAATGTATTGGCACTAGTAACAAATTGCTCCAAATCAATAATTAGATTGGAGAGTTCAACCTTCTAAATTTCAATTTCATTTGCAACCTTTTCTAGTACTCTTCTCAATTTTTCTTTTTGACCACTACATGAATTTCTCTAGTATGTATATTAGGGTCATTCAGCCTCTCCACTATTTTGATTAGTTGTTCAATTATAGGGGCCTTCTCATCCAAATATACTACAACAACAGTATCAATAAATACATCTTTGATATCATATAATATTTGCCTATGTTGATGCTCTTTTCTCATATCCTCTTGCTTTGCCTTCCTATCTAGCAAGTCACTTAGTGTTCTTTGGATGTGTCACAAGTAGGGATCACAATCTCCTTATCAAGAGTAACATGTTTACCTCTATAGCTTGTGGTGACTACTGTTGTCCAGCATTTTGTCACCACAAAATGTTGGTAACAGCACGAAACTTTTCCAAGCTAGTTTCGTGTCTCTCTAAGTTTGAATTTGATATTCAATTGCTTAATGTTGATCGATTGATCCATTTCAATTCGAATATCAAATTGTTTTACTGAAGGCCTTTGTCAAGTCGTTTTTGTTTTTCTTTCTGTGGAGCCTTTGCTTGATTTTTGAAGCCTTCAGAGTTTGTTCTTTGCTTTTGAGTTTGTGCTTGCTTGTTTTTGGTCCTTTGAATTCGCTCATCTTATGCCTTTCGTTTTCCCCTTCGATTCGGTCTAACCTAGAGGTCAATCGGAGTTGTTAGTCAAGAGATATGGTCATTTTAGTGCCTCAAAAGTGGACATTTTAGGTGCAACAGCACGAATTAAAAATATGATGTTATATTTTCATTTTGACATTCACTTTTTGAAACTATAACATTTTACTCACTTTTTGTTATGTTTTAAAGTTACTTTTCATTTAAATTTATAACTTAAAGTGACTATAGTGCACTTTATGTTATAATTTTAAGTTTAGTTACTTTTTAATTTTTCACTTAAAATGACTATAGAACTATATAGTTACTTTTTAAATTTTTTATTTTTTAAATCAAATACTTATATAAATGTCACTTTAACTTAATGTTTATGACTTATATTGATTAATATAATATATAAATATTATTTTTGATCCATATTGTTGACATTTTTATAAAAATAAGTGAAATGCATAACTTAAAAGTCTAAAAATTGACATTTTATATGCATATGCATGTAAAAAACTATGAAAAGTGGAAACTTTTCATGCTAATGCATATAAAAATTCATTTTGAGGACCTTTTTCAAGTCATTACATCAAAAGCTTTTAAAGTGGACCTTTTTGATACAATGACATGAAAAGTTGAGTTTTCATGCTTGTGCATGAAAAAGGTGAGATATGTTTATAAAATATGTAACTCCAAAAAGTGAGATTTTGGAGACTTGCACATTTTAAAATATGTAATGGGCTTCAAAAAGTGAGATTATAACCAAAGACATTTTTTAAAACATGCAATTGCATCAAAAAGGTCCTATTTTACCTTATTACATGTTTTAAAATATGCAATGAACACAAAAATGTCCTATTATGTGAAGAAAACATGTTCTTGCTCCAAAAACCTCCTATTTTGATCATAACTTTTGATTCTCTTCATGGATTTGAATGAAATCAATTGCATTCATCATGTTTTGGAGAGGTGATCATTTTGCCCTCATCAAAAATCAAGTTATTGCACCCAAAAACGTGTTTGAAACTTCAAGCTAGGGCACGTTTTTTGCATAAAAATTCATAAATTTGCCAAATTTGATCATGTTTTTGCATGAGATCAAGTCGTTTTTACCTTTTTAGGTGATTACAGTGGTTGAGGATCATTATTTTGGTGTTAAATCATCAAAATACTTTACTTTGAAAATCACATTTTTTGCTTGTTTTGACAAAAACGGCTCAAGAACTTTCAAATCTTTAAAAATGGGAATGAGGAGCTAATTTAGGGGCACGTTTTGTGATCTTGCATAATAATCTCCTTGTTTGCTGCCCTCTATCATTCGGATTTTGGAGATTTGACAAATTCTCATCATTTTTGAAGAAAATTTCAAAGAAAGAGCCTCTTTCCCTTCATTTTTGGCACATATTCATCAAGTAAGTGGACTTCTTCTTTCTTGTGTTTTAATTCATGCTTATCCTTGCTGATTTGATGCTTGAAATCGTTGGATGGATGCCATTTGTGAAAATCTTTGCGTTAGAATGTGCATTTTTTCTTTAAATATGAATTTCTTCTTCATTTTGATGTCTTTGGTTCTTCCCCAAGTTCCAAATTCGAATTTTATCTTTGGGAGTGCATTACATCTTGGCATGTTTTGAGTTGTTTTCAAAGGTATGTTTTTCTCTTGTTTTGGTTTTGTGTGCTTGTTGCCGGTTTTTCTCCATTTTGGAGAAGTTGCAAGTTTTTTCCCAAAAACTTGTTTTTCCTTCACTACATGTGAAAGCATTACCATTTCATTTCACATTCCGTTTCCATGTCATTACATCTCACATTTCATCCGACAAATGCGATTACATGTTTTTCACTTCATTCGCCATCCACACATGCATGTAATCTCATTTTCCGTTTCCATTTTCATCCATCTCATTTTTCACTTCCATTTGCAAGATACGATTACACAAAATGTCTTACGTGTAATTGCATCCAAAAGGTCTGATTTTGATCAAAAGTCATATTTTGAAAAGACAAAAAAGATGTTATTTTTGCTTTCCATGAATTTTAACTTCTTTCTTCCTCCAAAAGTGACTATATAATTCATTATCTCACCTCCATTGTTTCATTTCCATCTTCGTATACGCATTTGCACTTACATGAATAACTACATGTTTCCACCTCATAACATATTTTACATGTTACCCTCCATCCGCATCCGCATATACATGTAAAGTATACACATTCGCACTTACACCTCATTTCATTTTTTCACTTTCCGTTACATATTGCATTTACATATATGCATGCTTCATTCAATAAAGCTTTGAAAACATTTAAGTCACTTTTGAAATCAGCAACTTTCACTTTGCACGCATTCCCATGCGTTTCACCTTCGCGCATTTTCATTCCATTTTCCATATTCATACTTCCATTTCATTTCATTTCACATTCCGTTGCATATGCATATGCATATGCTTCCTCTTCAAAAGTCACTCATTTTCGAATCTTCACTGCTGCTCTGGAATTCACTTACATGGAGATTCCTTCTGACGATGTATTTGTGTTTTGGAATTTTTGTGTTACAGTACAAGCACAAGAAATGTCCTCACCTTCCAAATCCAAGAGCAAGATGAAATACCAATATGACAAAGAATTGGCTCATGCAGTTTCTTCTTCAGTTACATCTGTTCTGGATAACATACTAGACACCAAGATTGGTCACGTAGATGTAGCCGATTTTCTACAAAGGATTGAAGCTCCAGCTACGCATGAGATGAAATGTATTAAAAGAAGCAACATCCATTTCGTTTCTACATTTCCCATGGCGGCCATAAAACCTGATTTTGTCTACGAATGTGCTCGGCACTTCACTCCTAAGACAAGGAATATCAAAGATGTTGACGGCAAGGTTATTATTAGACTTGACCTTGAAGTGATTGAACAAGTCTTTAAAGTTCCTCATAAATCAGAATGTGTTGATTTGACCAAAGATTCCTCATTGGCTTGTTGGAATGAACAAAAAAGTAACTATCAGAAGTATGTCAACCTTTATTGGTTAGACAACAAAAGAAGTAATTTTTCCAGGTGGCCAAAGACTTCATCTGTCCAATTTTAAACAGGAATACAAGGACCTCATCATTCTTCTCAACAGAATCTGTGGTCTTAAGGATTCTTCCAACTTTGAGCCATGGATGTACAAATTTATGTTTCAAATCATAGAGAACAAAGAACATGTCTTTTGGGGAGAGCTTATTAGTACTGCACTCTGTCAGCAGATATGCAATGTAGGAACATCAGTACCTTTTTACACGAATTCATTTTTAGTTTACATTGCTGCTGCTATGGGGCCTTTTTTGAGGCTTTCCATCAAAGGTGATCGTCTTCAAGTACCTGTTTGGGAATACTATGACCAAATTACTTTGGCTAACAGTAAGTATCATTACAGAAGAGTCCAAGATGCTTTCTTTGGACATTACAGGTGTCTGTTTGACAAACAGTTGTGTATCAAAAGAGTATCTAATGCAGCATGGGAAAAGGTAAACTAGTACGGCTGCATTTTTCTTCAATTTCCCACTTTCACATATTTGACAGTTGGGTATTTCAAAGGAGAGTCATATACCTTACCTAGGTATGCTACAGATCGAATTATTCTAATGGAGTTAGCAAGACAACTCATAGACGTGCAGAATGATCAGCATGCATCACATAGGCCTGGATTTGGCATCACCTCAGCTAGGCCTTTATCTATTGGCAATTATTCAATTGTTTCTGTGCCTAAAGCGAAGAATATGGAAGCAGAGTTACAATTGATTACATTGAAGAGGTTTAAGGCTAGATTTGACTTTGATTATCGAGAGATGAACTCTTAGATAAAGAGGGCTTATACTCATGTTCATCACATTGAAGACATTTGGATTGATATGAGAACAGAGCTTGATATTATGAAGATGGATTATTGCAGGTTAACCTTGCAACAAATAATCGATCTTAATATGTTGGAAATCCCTCCAGATTTCCAAGTTGAAGATGACGGCAACATCCTTGATCTAGAATTTCATCAAGCTGGTTTTGATAAAACGTGTCCTTTTCTTATTCAATGGCAACAAAAAAAAGGTACATCTATTATGGACAGGTTTCAATCCATCTTAGCAAACATTAACAAGTGGTTGAAAAGTAAAGGCTTAAAAAGAGTAAATCCTAAAATGGGTCTGGATTGTGGAAGCTTTGGTCCTCCTGGTAGGAAGTCACAACTGGAAATTATAGGGAAAGATGGTGCTTCATCTTCAAATGTCAGGAATACTCTCAAAATTAAATTAAAGGGTGGAAAAGGGACTAAATCATCCCAAGTTCCTGAACCAATTCAAGAATCAATGACAGAATCAGAAGAAGAATTGGAAACAGAATCCGAGAAAGAAGATTCAGATGAAGAAGGAGAAATAAGAATCATATCTCCTCCCAAGCCTGCACAAGCTTGCACATCTTCTCCACATGAAGAGCCCTTTTTGCATGAGGTTGATGATGATGTAGATTCATTTTCTACTATTTTCACTCACTCTATTCCCGTCTCAGAAGTTAATACCATGGCTCTTCCAATTTTATCTGTTGCTCCTCGTGTTCCTACACATGATCAATTTGAACACTTAGCAAATGTGTTTGAAGATTTTCCGACTCTTACTAGTAGTCAAGTTTCCCAACTTGATACATCTTTGATAGGATTTGAACTTTTCATGGCAGAATCTTCACAACATGTTCCTATGCTTAGAGCAGTGCAAACTGAATCTTGTTCAGTCACTATAGATATACAATTTGGATCAATGCCAATGGTCTCCACTATGCTTGCTTCTATAGATGAAAATTTCAGCCTACCTGCATGGTTGAGTAGAATAACAACGAAGAGAAAGAAGGTGGTTGTTCCTCTTGACAATCTTCCTGTGAAGAAGACTAAATCCAAATCTCTAAAGGACAAGATTGTTTTTAGAATTTTGGTTGATTCTGACAAAACCAAGTATGTTGAGGTTGCTGAGCCCTTAGTAGATAAACCTGTTGAAGAACTCACTAGCTCTGATTATAAATTTACTAAGGTTGAAGTTGGAAGGCAATCTCGTTTGAGTTCTTTGCAAGATGCTCATGATGCATTGGCAAATGTATCAAAAAGCAGTCATGAGCTTTGGGAAAAGAAGAATCGATTGAAACAGGAAATAGCTCATTTGAATGAGGTCATCCAGAAGCAATCGTCTCAGAATGTTGTTGCATCACAAACATCTAAAGAAAGAAGGTTGATTGAAGTTGCTAAGTCTTGGATACAGGAAATCATTGTTGAAGGAGTTCGAGCTATCACAAAAACACTTGCACTTCTAAAGCGTATCAAAGAGATTAACAAAATGGAACTAAGCTTAATTTCTTCTTTGACTCAAGAAGCAGATAACCTGAAGGAAATCCTTGCGGATTGGGATGAAATGATAAAATTTGATCTAAATGCTATGGTCTCATGTGACATTCTTCCGTCATGTGAAATGTTCTTCAGATTTCAAGGACTCATTGGTTACAAGGAAGAGACCTTAAGAAAGTTGATCACAAAATTGCAAGTGGCTCTTGAAGATTGTCAAGCAATTGAAACAAGCCTTACTTGTGATTTGGAGCAATTGGGATGCTATGTTACTAATAATCTTGATAATCTTTTGGCAACAGAGAGAGTGAATTCAAAATATACAATCAAAATCAATGCTGATGTAGATTTTGAAGAATTTGGTTCGCACACAATGAACAAGTTTGTTTTGTACAAATCCTTGACAAAACACTTGTTGGATAATACAACAGCAAATTCTAAAGTTGTTCAATTAGCATATAAGAATGCAGTGAGGATTGAAGCCATATCAAAGACAATGGAGATTGCTGATCTTCCTACAATGTGTGACGTCATTGTGAAATTCAAAGCATTAAGAAGCAATCTTTAAGATTGTTATGTAATTTCTATTTCATAGTTGTTTAAGATGCATTACATGATAAAGTGTAATTGCATGTAATGCGAATTGCATGTATGTAAAAGATGTAATGCGAGTTGCATGTAACCCTTTAGTTTTTGTAGTTAGACTTGGTCAAAGTTGGTTGAGTTGCTCCCACTTTTTCCTCCCCCTTTTTTTCAACTTCTTTGCCTATATAAAGGAGTGCCTCTCTCATTGTAAAATCATCATTATCTTTATACAAGAGAGCTCTGGAGAAATTGTGCCAGGAGAACTTTATTTGTGTAGCACTATTTTGAGAGAAAGTGAATACAAAGGAGCATTTGAGACTTAACTTTGATTAAGTGAAATTGTTATTTGTGTGATTGTAAGCTGTGTCTATAATTCATTCAAATTACCTTTGATTCGTACTATCTTTTGTTATTGATATTGTATCTTGTGATTGATAGAAAAGAGTTAAGAAACAATTGAATCCTGAGCTTTGATCAGGAACAATTGTGAAAATCCATAGCTAGAAGCTTTGTCTGTGGCTTGTATTTTCGTTTTAATTCGTAAAATAGTTAGATTGTTATTACTTTTAGGAGTCTTTGTGCCCTAATTGTAAAAATTTTACCACATAGAAGTACAACAGGACTTAGAGCCAAACTGGTATGTTTTGGCTAGCCTTTGAGTTAGTTAAAATTTATCGGTATCACTGTTTCCAGCTCGTGATAGAAGTGTAATTAGAGATTCACCTTGCCCATTATTCGCCCTACGAATAAGTGGATTCTTTCTTGAAAGTTAAGAAGAAAGGATAATAGTAACACCCAGTTTATAAATTTCTCAATTTTTTGCTTACCTTGAGTTGATCCAAGGAACAGTGAGAAGGGGGAGCTTTCCCTTTAAGGTAGGAGAGACTCTGTCTCACACGCTATGGCTGGTCATCCTATTTTGCAACTGAATTTTTACCTAAAACTATCGGTTGCAAAATATCCACCCAACAACTACTTCATCTTTCTCTTCACTTTCTTGCCTTTGGAGTCTAGTGTGCTAGAGCTTAGCATTGTTTGTTGTTTATCTTGTGTTTGTACTTCCAAACTCTGCCTTTGTGTCTCTTCTCTGGTCTCCTCGCCTTCTGAGGCACTTCATCTTTCTTTTTCTCCTCAAGTTTACTCTCCTGCTGTGCTGATTTGTTTTTCTTCTTTTCACTAATTTTGAGTTCATTGGTTGAACTCGGTTGTCTTGTGTCCTTTTCTCCTTCTTGAAGAGGTCCTGAGGCACTCGGTCTTTCACTAATAGCAGATTGATCTGCTTTACCTTCTTGATTGTTCTCATTCGTCTCACTCTTTGTATTTACATTGTCATTTCCCTCAGTGGCATCATCTTTTTGTTCTGGCATTTGGGTGTCTTTTCCTTTAGTAGCCGGTTGACTCTTTTGCTCGGCTTCACTAACATTTACATTCCCTTGACTAACATCTGGACTTAATGAAATAACAGGAATAGTTGGAATAACAGGTGCTGAGTCTACCTATTGAGTGCTCACCCGTGTGTCAATCTTAGGATAATCCTTCACTTGCTCTAGCATAGGGTTTGGATTCAACAATATCTCCTGTGCTAACTTTAATTGTGGAGCTTCCTCCTTTTTCGGTTCAGTCTTTACATTTTCCTCATTTGTTACATCTTTAAGTGGACTTCCCTATAGTTCATCTTCAATTGTGACTATGTCAATCTATTCTCCACCTTGTTGAACAATATCCCCATTGAAATCTTACGTGATATCCAATTCAACAGTCTCAAGCCTAACATGCTCTCCCTCATCCTTGTTCTCATCATCAATCATTAGTCCATAAATTTTCTTCCATATTACTTTACTCTCTCCCACTACATTTTCTATTTTGCTTTTCAAAATTAGAAATGTTTTTCTTTTTGGAATAAATTTACTGTTATACCCACTCATGGCTTTTGAAATTTGCTCCCTGCTTAGTTAAGGCATATAACATTTGCAAGTATGTCATCTTTGATCTGCCTCTGAGTCTTTAAAGCATATTTCCATCTTTCATCAATCCCATTGTACAATTCATTAGGTATCAAATTAACTAGCTCCAATGGTGTATACTTAAAAGTTGCCATCATATCCAAAACTACCTCTTCAACCTTGGCTCTATCTGTAGCGTTCAGTGTATCATACTTGATAAATTTAAAACCTACCATACTTGCACTCCCCCTAATGTTTTCACAAAACTCATCAATAGTCGAGGGTGGCTTGTGAACTGCAATTTTGAATTGACTTGTGTCTTTGGCTCAGTTTTCTCTTCATCACCATCATCATTGTCCTTAGGTATTATTACTTTTCTTCTTTGATTCTTTGTTGGTTTGCTTGACTCGGCTTCTACTGAGGTATTCTTCCTCTTTGTCAATATTTTTCTTTGAGCAGGCCTTATAGCTTTGGCTTAGTCACTGCTACAATAACTTCCCTTGTCCTTTGTCTTGTCACTCTTTGTGTAGTGGGTGTTGGTTCCCAAAACCACAGATTGGAAATCCAAGAGCTTGCCAATTCTCCTACAAGATTCTACAGTTAGTTATGGCCAACGAATGAGAATCACCTTGATTCCCCTGTACTTTAGGCTTTGCTACATCTAAGTGGGAAAACCTTACCCTAAAACACTGACTGCTACCTCTTCACCCTCCACCTCCAATGACTTCTCTTCCCTGACCGCTTCTGAGATCCCTGTCAGGCTTTGAAATTGTTTGACCTTTTGGCCACTAGTATCTAGGAGTCTACCCTCCTCTCCATTCCTCACCGCACTTCCACATTCCCCCTTGGCCCTGTTCATCAAAAATCCTGCCCTACGAACCAGTGGTATGATGACGACTCCAAGTCTTCCCACTATGTGCTTCTTTTGCTGCTTGTTCCTCCTCCTACATTCAGTTGTGTTCCTCGTACTATCACCTTCTCCGTCATAGGAAGCAGTTGTTTGTGGCTTCACAGTGTAGATCCCTCTATGACATGTTCATTTGGCACCCGAAAGCTTTCTAGCATACCGTTTTCCCCTGCTGCCCTCCCCCACCTTCCACCATTGAATGACACTCTTTGGTGCCCCATGCATCCATTCTTTATGATATCCCTAGTCGGCTGCCCATTCACCCTACCCCTCCCCCCATTGTCATTTGTTCACTCCCTCCACGATTTGTGAGGCCGTTAGATTCATGAGATGTAGTAGGTCGGTCGATGAAGACATATTTCAGGTAGAGCTTTTCAACCACGGTATTTCGATTCTTTGCTCCTTTCTTCCAGTACTCTTTAACAGAGTGGTTTGTACTGGGTTTCCTATTTCTTGGTCGAGACATGTGATTTACCTGATCTACAAGTCCGGGTTGGCTTCTGACCCCGACAACTATAGCACCATCATGATTGGGCATACCTTTGCTAAGCTTTATGCCACAGTTCTGAACATTATTGTTACTAGACAACTTGACAGGAAGTAGTGTCGTGCTAGAGGGCAGGCTGGGTTCTATTTTGACTACCAGACTGTGGATCACATCTTGACACTACGGGCTATCATTGAGGTGGCTAGACATCGTGCTATGGAAGTCTACTATTGTTTTGTAGACCTTTGCAAGGCTTTTGATTCCGTTCCTCGAGGGGCCCTTTTTCAGAGACTCAAGGACATTAACACTTAAGATATTCTCTTGGCTGTGATCATGAGACTCTATGAGTTAGTGGTTGGCAAATTGAGGACTTCGGATGGCTTTTCTGATCCAATTCAGAGCACTATTGGGGTAAAGTAGGGCTACCACTTTCACCCCCTATATTCGATATCTACATTGATGGGTCTAAGACTTTTCTTAGAGAGGCCTACCCGATTGATGGCTGCCACATACACCCAGTTTTGATCTCCATTCTCCTCTTTGCCGATGATGTGGCTCTTTTAGTGTAACAACCAATTTTCCCAGGTCTTAAATTAACAATTAACATACTTAAAGTAATACAGTTATTACTTCAATGTCATTGGAAGACTGTTAAATCAAATTTGTTCATATGAAATTGTTTGACGGTTAAAATGAGTTAAACAAAATTTCTTAACTAAGAACTTAAAACACCATCAATAAATAACTATAGAAATTAAAATCTACATACCATAAAATTTGAAATCAAAAATCATTGTAGGGATGCTTTTGCAACACCCAGGTTAGTCCACAAATACCAGTATAACAATATCAAATAACAACTACCATCCAATACCGCTATATCAAAATCAAATGATGATTACCATTAAATACCACTATATAAAATTAGGGCATCACATACCACTGTATCAATTAGGGCATCGATTACCATTGGATCATTTAGGGCTTTAGATACCACTGTATCACTTAGGGCTTCAATTACCAATGGATCATTTAGGGCATCAGATACCACTATATCAATTAGGGCTTTGGATACCACGGAATTCAATTAGGGCTTCAGATACCACTGTATCATTTAGGGCACTAGATACCACTATACCATTCCTTTCCTTTTGATTGTTTAACTATGGCAATAACTCAAGATTAGAAGATATGCTCATATTTAACAATCCATCAGATAAAACTATCTCTCACAACTAGGTGTAAAATAATAACTGTAATGATGAAATAAGTCAATTAATTTTACCTTCTTGCATATGCATCATAAAAAGTAAAATACTTGTTACTAACAAACAATTGAATGTATAGCTTATCTTTGTCTGTTGTGCATCCAACAACTTGGGGAGAGGTGAAACATTGTCAGGGGCTTTACCACCCAACCTTGGACCTAATCTTAATCCCCACACAATCTCCAACAAGAAAGGCCCTCCCTACTCGGAATTGGACTTGGATCATCTATCATCTATTGAGCATCCTAGTATCTAACCACACCACTAGACTTGACAACAGGTGTTACATTAATAGAATCATGCATGAGCTATTAAATGATATTATTCTAGATTCGATGTATCATATCTGACTTTTATTTTCTAAGTCATTGCAGACTCCATCTCACCTCTTCACCCTTTCCATGGCTATACAATTGGTGAATTATAGGTGTTCAGATCTCAGAGCAATCGGCTCTGTCTATTGATTTCCAACAAATTCATGATTAACATATATGTTCTAGCTTATCACAATTTATGATTTAAAAAAAGGATATTCTTAAGGATTGCAGAATTTATTGTTTAAATAATTAACTTAATCATATCTGATTTCTCTTCTGCGTTCTTGCAGATTCATTCCACCTCTTCACCATTTCATGGCTTCTTTGCTAGTGAATTCCTCGATGTTAGAGAATCTATAAGTATTCAGATTTTGTTCGAAAATTATGATAGCATGGTTATTAATGTCGGTTCATACAATCATTTAAGTTTTACATCTATCATTTAAATTCATAAATGATGTTTAATCACAAGGATAGTCAATGCAGGGAACCAACAACGAGGTATTATAAATCAATCTTAGTCTAACAATGCATAGTCGGCTATGGTCAGGCATTCAAATCAGGAAAAGAAGTTATGTATATGAAAACATATTTGCATTAATCTCAGCTTTATCAATATGTAGCCGACAACAATCAAAGAAAGAAGAAACTATGAAACACAAATGTATATGTTATTTTTCTTGTAGCCGACTATAGTTGGGCATATGGTTAGCAAAAGAAGGAATCTGTTGAAATATGATTGTATTTAATCATGACCTATGATTGTGATTACAGTTGGTCTGGACGTGGCTCCTCCCGTCCTTGGCTGGAACCCCTGTTGGCAAGTTGTTTCACCCGCTAGCTCTGAAACTTGGGTTGTGGAATGCAAAACGTTGGTGGAGCAAGGAAGAGAACAGTATGATACGAGGGTGTGGACAAAATGAAAGATTGGACTGAGAAGGAACTCACGTCTTGAATGATTCACACGACTTAGAAGGAAAACGTAGCAAACATGTAATAGGTTGATGGTAACGCAGATGCTAAGGCAAGGCAGGCGAAAATATATGGAAAAGTGCCGGATTCCTTTCATGGCTAAAATAAAAGGAAGGTTGTGCCTTCTTGGCTTCTGCTGGTTATGTAACATATGCCATTTCAATTTACCAAGTAATAAATCAATTATGAAAGAGAGGGAAGAAAGAATTTAAATAAAGAGGAGTTGAAAAGATTATAGTCGATTCAAATTTCCAAGTATTAAATCGATTATAGACAAGGATTGAATAAAGGAATGGAAAGAGAGTTGGAAGGTTATAATTCGACTATTATTATAATTCGAATGTTATTATATCTTGAATATTATTAATATAATATATACTTGCATACGTTCATGTAAGTATATCAATGGGGTGACATCATTATATTAAGTTATTATAATGTAATGGTGTCATTTCATTTTTATATTTATATGCACGTATATAAATATTTATTATGATAATATAATGAAAGATAAATTAAAATCCTTGAGGTACGTATTATGTTTTAACTCAATTATTTTATGTTTCTCAAATTATTTATTTAAATAGCTCATGTGGGTCCTATAGATGTATCCTGTTTCAAGTCGCTAGGTCCTCAACCCATCTGCCTAGTGATGGTGATGCTCCTGTGCCTAATTCTTTTCTAACAATGCTTCCACCCCTTCTACGTGTTTTCTGCAAGGAAATTCTTTGTAATTAAATTATTTTATCATAATAAATTATTTAATCATAAATAATCATAACGGTTAAACATCTTCTCAATTCCATGAATTAATGATAAATGGTCAACTAATTTGTTATCCTCACTTGAAATTATAACAACCAACCATCTTATCATTTCACAAGATTATAACAAATTAAACAGCCAACTGACTTCATGTGAACCTCAACGCCTACATTTTAAATTAGGTCAAAAATTGGGATGTAGCATTTAGTTGCCTTCTGGAGGGGCTCCAATGTCTTATTGATGGGTTAGCCTCTTTTTGTGATCATCGTCAGCTTGCGGTGAATTTGAGCAAGACTCGGGTAATAGTCTTTAATTGTTTGAAGACCTTTCATCACTTTAGCTTTCAGAGTCGGCCGATCGAGATTCTCTCATATACTTATCTTGGGGTCAAGTTTTTTGGCCCCTGCTTGTAACAACCCTTAGCCGGCTAGAACTAAATATTGTAAATGAGAACAATCTTGGTATTCTTTTGTTTTATTGTATTCTGATTTTTTATGATATTTTGTGGAACATATTTAAATGATATTAAAACTGAAAGAAGCATAGAAATTAACACTCAAATCCACTTCTTATTCCAAGAGGCATATACAATGCATAATGAGTTTGTAACCAATCAACTTGAAAGTATTAAGAACCGGATTTATAACTGCTTAACTTTAGCTGGCTCTCAATGTGATCTGCCATGTGCCAACTCAATAATGTGCAGGCTGCCACTAATGGTTGGTTACCCCACATGAATGCATGCTATCGACACTAGTATGACCCATGGCTAGTAGGAAATGCCCAGCTGTCTGTTAGGTGTGCCTAGGCAGCACACAACCACCCCAAAACTCTCCAACAGTGCACCAATTGACCCACAATTTTCCTAGGCAGCAAATCGTAGTAAGCCTGGGAGTAGATGTCCAACTCTAAGGTAATTGCTTGATGCGATTTGATTGCCCACATTCCCTGCCAGCAGTCTACGACAGTTCCACAATCCAGTTTGACCACCATCTGCAGTCTCCAAATTATAAAGACCCAATCGAATTCAATTCCCCAATCCAACTTCCACAATAAATTCAATTCTCCAAGCCATAGTGTAAACAGTAGGAGAATTTGCACATCTGCTATACTTCAGCAACAAATTACAATAAGAAATATAATATTTCAAAATATTCTCCTTAGCTACAAAAGACACAGTAGGAGAATGTTGGCCAATTGTATGCCTCAGCATAATTGCCAATAACTTCTTAGATGAGACCCTGATACTTCAACAAGGGTTCACAATTCAAAACTTAGGAAAAAGCCACAAACGTACAAAAGAAAATATATATTCAAGCATCCTTTTCCCAATGAAATGATAAGCTTTTGTTGGCCAAAGTTTCCCTAAAACTCCATTTCAGAAATTGTGGGAGTTTAAAAAAAAACTCAACTATAAAAACTTTCCAACTTGCTTTTTAAGAAATATCTCTTAAAGTCATTATTATAATAATGCAACTCAATGATTAATAAATAAATAAGAACTCATGCAATTTGTTGCTTTATTAACTGTAGGTGATGACCAACTACTGAAGCCACCCACTGCATTGCCAAAAATAGCAATTGTCGAAAAATAGACTTACTAAAAATAGCAAGTCTAGAATTGACACCCCAAAACATCCTGTCAACTCACGAGGGTTGCTATGATGAGCTAACTCTATCAACTGCATAGACCTGCCAAAATCGAGGACATTACACCCGTCACTTTGAGGCCTGCCCAAGGTTGCCAAGGGGATGTGTTCACTCGCCCTTCTTGAGAGACAGTGTTTTTGGCACCACTTCTAGGACACTGAGTCCAAATTTTCTCTTATGGATTCTTTGGTTAGATTGACAAATTTATACGGCTTTGTGATTTGGGGACCTCTTCTTGATTCAGATTGGGCCTCGGTTGAGCTGGTCCAAACCCTTCTCCTCCGCCTAATTATCAAATGTCGCAGGTATACTCAACACAGTATTATCTTGGCTGAGTTTGGGGCACATCCTTTCAAGCTCAGCACCATCTTTGATTTGGTCTAGTTCATCCACCGCCTTAAAGGCTTTGCGGACTCTACTAACAGTCACCACAGATACTTCTACCTCGCTTACTACTCCTCAGTTGATATTGCCAGTTCTGTGACTATGACTAGGGCTCATTGTTGGTATATCCAGGCCACTACTTTATTGAGCTCGATTGGGACTGACATCGATCATCTTGTGCCTTACTAGTTCTCTTTGGATGCCTTGACCCATTTCCTCCCATCTCAGTAGGAATTGAATGGGCACGTCAGATTCGACATTTACAGATAGTACATCACTATGACTTGGATTAACCCCCCTTGGGGGCCTGCGCCCGCGGATGGCCATCTACTCGCAACACGTTTTGGAGACTAAGGACGAGATTATTTTGTGTCCCTTTTACTTGAGTTGTTGTTGATGTCCTTCCCTTTGCATCTCTCTAGGTTCATTCAGAGTCGGCTCTCACCGGCTTCAATGCCAGAGGGATCACCACCTCGCCAAAGACGATCAGGTCTGCCGCTTTTGCACTTTACTGAAGACTGAGATTAAGATCCATTTCATTTTCAGGTATCCTTTTTACTATGAGATCAAAGGTAGGTTCTACTGTTTATTTAGAGATCGCAAATCCTTTGCGGCCTTCTTCCACTACCATAATCAATGATGCTTAGCGTTCTACCTCCTTGAGGCTTCTCAGCTCCATGACCACACTCTGCAGCTCATCTATCCCCAGTGCCAAGCCTCGGATCAGCTCATCACCACCTTTTTCCCACTCACGTCTCCCTCCAAGGGCACGGAGCGGATGCTCACTGCACCTGTCTCCATCCTTCACTAGATCCGTCAGACCTCGTCATGGACTCATCAGACAGTGGCACCCTTCCTCCAACTTTACTCAAAGGCAATCCCATATTCTTGATCATTCAAGGTCGTATACTTTGGTACTGAATTACTTCTTACTGAGAAAGGATAGTTAGGCCTTCTCTCTTCTTTTGCTTCCTCTCTAGTCTTTTTTTGTTCACTCCTTTTCGGACACAGTTTGGTGTTCCAGCTGAGTTTCTCCCCCTTGTTTGTACACTTTCTGTCCCTTACACCCTTTGTTGGTCTCTTGTTGGACATTAATATCATTATCTTATCTTATCTATCCAATAGATAATCACCTCACTCCGACTGATTTGCAATATCTTGTCACTACACTACTCAGTCGCCTTCCTTCACAACTTGTTGATTCTCCTTCAACTTCACAGACACACATTCCTCTAATTCGCAACAACATATTATGTCTTCAAACCCTTCGTAAATAGTCATCTTAAGAAGTTTCTAGATCACAATCAACAATCCACATTCATCCTTTTTGCCGCTTGACCTTTCCAATTTCTAATTGGTCCATCATACTGCATAGGGATTAATGATGCGTAATCATAAGCGTAATTACCTCCTTGATTAGCTCGTCGAACTTACAAACACAATTCAGGCTCGGCAAAATGGTTTACATATAGTTTTGTGCCATTCCAAACTAAAATACAAAAAAACCGTATAACTCGACACATATAGACTCTGATGCTCGATCATGCTCGGTGCAAATATCACTTGGTAACAACTAAAATGCTCGGTGACTGTATCTACCTCGGCACATACTGAACTTGTATACTAATTCTCTTCATAGCTCTCGGCCTCTATTGTGGCTCGGTCACAGTGTAGACCGACCGACTCTACCTTGTGAATGACTTAAGTGTTTTGCACTAATAGACAATACTAACATTTCATTTAGGGTCAACAATGGTTTCAAAATCTTTCTAACAATGGTCATTTTTGTTGCTTCATGCACCAAATCGGTTATTTGTTAACACCCTCAATTTCGGAAAGTTATCAATTTCATCGCCTCACATCAAATTGCTCACATGTTGACATCACCATCATCCTTAGTCTAATTGTCAGTTTTATCACTTCACATCAAACTATCCATTCTAGTCTCGAGCAATCTCGAAATTAACACCAACTTGTAGCAGTTTTGTCAAAATCCATATCAAACTGCTTTTTGCATCAATTCTTAGATATTATTTGAATTAACATGCTGATCGCACGTTGATTCAAAGGCCCAAATGTAATCTAAATGGGCTATTGTCATCAAAAGGCTTATATTAAGCAAAATCAGTTAAATTTGTCCTAAATTTCAAATGAACTCAATCAATTCAATTGTGCTGGTGAATTTCGTCAGTTAACTTGCATAATTCATCTTAAATAAAAAATCAAGCAATCAAGCTTCAAGGGCTATTAAGCATGATCAATTAATAACTAAAACTCTTTGCCTAATTAGTTAAATCAAAGTTCAAAATCTCATGGCTATAAAATGTCCTATTTCCATCTCACCACAGTAGGATAATCAATTTAAATCCTTCCAATCAAGGATCACTCACATGGATCAAGTGAGAATGAATCACAACTGTGCCTCAAGGATGCATCTACACCGTTCAAATTGATCTCAAGTCTATAAAAGAGACTTACCCAAAGCTCAATTCATATGGAATTCATTCATCTTAGCTAAATAATGTCAAATTTCATCTGGAGCTTAATTCTTTATTATCTAGAGCATTCCTAGAGTTTATTTGCACAATTGCATTTGAAATTATAGCTAGAATCATGATAATCTTATATGTTTGCTTTGTAATTAGTTAAATCTTCCATGTTAGGACTAAATTGTCACCGATCTAGGCTAAGAATCTGAGAGAGAAGCTTAATTGGATCCTAATATTTCTAGATACGAAGCAATATGCTGATTCCCTTTAGTTTCCTGTGCTTTTCAAATGATTTTGATGTTACAAACCATTGACTTAATGACATATTGAATTATGGTTGCAAAACTAAGACAATTATTGACACACACAGCTATTAAATCATGTACTACTTCTCCTCCATTGAATTTATCTGAAAAAACATGTCTAAAAGAAATGAAAGGGATTTTCTCCTTGTCATCCATATTTTTGCTCCATAGAAGTGATCTTATTAGTTTTTCAAAGACAAACAACTGATCTGGGCGCTTTTAGGACAGTCATAAAATAATTTATAACAGCTAATAAAATAGTTTTGATCATAAGAATTATGCCTGATAAGGGGATGCAGCTACCTTTCCAACTTGTAATTCATTTCTGAATATCCTAGATATTGAGATGGTAATTTTGTATATTGACAGCCCAAAATTTTGTGTACTGTATTATTTACCTATTGGTCAAAATTGAAAGTACATATTTTGGATTTTCCTGGATTAATCTTTTTCTTTGAAGCCAACATATAAATATCCAATATACTCTTAATGATTTTAGCTTTAGATTAGCAAAAAGAAGAATATCATCTGTAAATACTGAGTGGGTGACTACAATATCTGTGTGGGATTTTTAGACCTTTCCATAACCCCATCTGTATGGGCTTTCTTTAAGGACCTACTCAAAGATTCCACCAAAGATAATAAATAAAAGGGGTGATAAAGGAACACTTTGTCTAATACCTTGAGTTGAAGGAAACAATCATGTTGCTGCACCATTTACGTGTACTGAAAATCTAGTACCTTAAATACAAGCAAATGTCCATCTCCCCAATTTTTTTAATATTAAAGTACTTAGTAAAACTCAAATTAGCATCAACAAGATTGTCTCAGAGTAGCATTCTCAAAACTATATTTGAATCAGTTGTGCAGCCTGTAACTCCTATACAAATATCTACCATTATACAAAATTGACCAATATAGAAGATACATGGTTGATCATTTTACATATAAGCAACAGAAAATAGACTTCTACTTTAATCCCACTCTCCTATAATGTTATTACTGCATTCTTCCTTATTGCAGTGAAAGGCAGCAGTTGGAGGATCCATCGCTGGGGGTATGATAGCAACCGCTTCCCAGCTCAATCCCAATTTCTCATTCTTATCTATAATCTTTCTTTTTCTTTTTTGATGTCAATGTTCTTATCTTTGACAAGCTGCTTCAGATGTTCCATCTCCTCCTAGTTCAACATATGAGAATAGGTATCAACATAATGTGTTGATTGAATGTATTCCTTGTAAAGCATCATGGCACCTTCACGCAGTAGTATCACAAATATGTCATTAGGTACCTCCAACACACCAGAAACCTGAGACATGATGTGGAAATGGGTGAGTTTAAAGTTAATAAGGTATCACACCTTTAGACAACAGTTACAGAAGTTTCTTGTTATATTCTTGGTTGACATCCTTATTTATAGAAAAACATGGGAGGAGCACCTAAAACATATTGAGGAAGTTTTGAGTATATTGGGAAGAGAATCATTATATGCTAAGAATTTGAAGTGCGAGTCTGGACTTCATGAAATAGTCTATCTTCGGCATAAGATCAACAAAGAGGGTAAGTGTGGATTAGGAAAAGATCAAAGCTATCAAAGGATGGCCAAAACCAAGAATTCTTACCCAACTTAGGGGTTTTGTGGGACTATGCAGTTACTATCGGCAATTTGTTAAAGGTTTCTCAAAAATTGCAGCCCCCCTTACAGACTTAACCAAGAAAGGAGCATTCACTTGGAACGGTAAAGCACAATAAGCTTTTGAATAACTAAAAGAAGTTATGAGTTCATGCCCATTATTAGCCATACTTGATTTCTCTATGCCTTTTTCAGTTGCAATGTGACACATCAAGAGAAGGAATAGGAACTGTACTAATGTAGAAGAAACACCCAATAGCTTTCGAAAGCCATAAACTCATAGAAGCTGAGAAACACTAATCTATTTATGACAAAGAGATGTTGGCAATAAGGAATGCCTTTGCAAAATTTCGTCAATACCTAGTTTGTGGGAAGTTCATAATAAAAATATATCATAATAGTCTGTGCTTCTCAAATCAAAGGATCTAAATGACAGGCAGCAAAAGGGGGTGAGCAAAACCCAAGCCTATGATTTTGACATAGAATTTATGAAAGGTATACATGGCAGAGCAGCAGATATCTTATCAAGGACCCCACGTCAACAATGTTTCCAGTATCTCCGGAGATTGGATAAATGAGATAATAGAAGGCTATGCCAAATATCAACTTGCAACTGAAGTATTGGAAGGGAAGATACCTAACGAGACTTTGGAGTTCCAAATGCCACCATTTTTTACAAAGGAAGGATATAGTTGACTCCAAAATCCAAAATGAATGGATTCCTTATGAAGGAATACCATGATAATCAATTAGCAGGTTATCCTAGGTATTATAAAACATATAAACACATAAGAGAGGAATACTCATGGAAGGGATTAAAAAGGGATGTACAAGAATGTGTGCTTTGCCAACAAAATAATTCTGATCAATCACATCTGCAGGGTTGTTACAACCACTGCCTATTCCAAACCAAAAATAGGAGAGTATATCTATGGTTTTTATAACAGGATTACCCTAAGTTCAAGGAAAGGATAGTAACTATATAGTAGTAGATAGACTCACAAAATTTGCTCACTTCTTCTTGATCTCCACAAAATATAAAGTGCCTTAAATAGCAGATATATTCGTCAAAGAAATCTTCTGTCTACATGGATTATCACAGAATATTGTTAGTGACAGAGACAATAAATTCCTTAGCAAATTTTGGCAAGAACTATTCAAGCTAATAGGAACCTCACTCACTCCTAGCACCATGGGCAGACCAAGATTGTAAATAAATGGGTAGAACGATACCTAAGAAATTATGTCACTAGCAAACAAATAACATGGATCAAGTGACTACACCTAGCGAATATTGTTATATTATCACACACCTTATGTCCCTAGGGATCAGTCCATTCAAAGCATTATATGGGTATGAAACTACTACGATCAAAGGAATAATCATCTCAAGAAGTAGGGTTCCTAGTGCACAAGAATTTATCCAAAGAAACATCGACATTATGAAAACTTTAAAAGAGAACTTGCATAATGCCCAAAATCAACAGAAGCTCTATGTAGACAAGAAAAGAGTGGAAAGATCATTTGTGGAAGGAGATCTACTAGTCTTACAACTACAATTGTATAAGCAATCATCTATTAACAAGAATAGAACAAAGAAACTCAAACCCTGATTCTATGGACCATAAAATGTAATCAAAAGGGTTGGTAAAGTGGTGTATGAATTGAAATTCCCTAGTAACAACCAGATTCACAACATATTCCATGTATCAAGACTTGAAAAGGTTTTGGATCAGCAGGTAGTGCCATGTGTAGAACTACCCCACTCGATGATGGACAACTCATTTTGGAACCGAGAGTAATCCTTGATACTGGAGAGAAGGCACCAAGGAATAGAATTGTAAAAGAACATCTAATCAAATGGAAAGGGCTACTAGATGAAGATGCCACTTGGGAAAGAGAAGAGGGTCTTAGATTGCTTGAGGACGAGCAAAATTGAGACAGTGGGACTGTAATAATCCCAAAATGAATCCTTTTATAATAAATATATATGTAATTTCCTAAATGAATTATCTGATAATAGACAAATCTATACGAATTTCTTTACAAATTTTCCCTTGAATAAATGTTGTTTAATTACACAAATTATATATATATATATATATTACATATGAAAGAAATTTTATAAATATAAATGAAAGTGACCAATCATAAACAAAATATAAATTTAATCAAAAAGAACCATTGGCTGCAAGACCAAAGCCGCGACCAATGGTCGTGACCTTGGTAGCAACCAATGGCCCTCCTCATAACCATAGACCACACATATGATAGTGGACAACAAAAGAAGACAAAGGAGGGAAGCGGACAAAAAATAGATAGGATAAGTAGAACAAAAGCAAATCTAAGCAAGTAGAAACACGACAGTCATAAGTGGAGAGAAGAAAATATGAAGGCAACAATAAATGAATTTAGAGATGGCGATAAGTTGGAGAGACTAAGAAATACCATAAAAAGGTGATACGTTATATAACAATGACAATATAGGAAGAATCAAAGATAAATAAAGCTAAGTAGAATTGAACGGACCAGTGATAACAAGAGTGGAAGATAATTAGAGGTAGTGATAAGAATCTTAAATAAAAAATTTAACTACAGTATCACATAGGTTAAAAAGTGCAGAGGTAAGACAACAGATATATGGAGTTTAATAACTCAATGAAATAAGAGGAAAAAAAAACAATAGAGAAAAGAGATAATTGAGGGAATAGTGAGAATTATTTCTGAAATATTTTTACAGTACGAGACCAAAAGAGAACTAGAGGTATGTTCAAATATTGATGTAGAGATATTTAAAATCAAATATTATTGGAATTAGAACTTTATAGTTCCAATAGAGATCATGGAGAGTTGGTAGAGGACATTGAATGTCGAGTTACTCTTTAGGAGAACTCATAGACTAGAGGACATTCATTTGGAATGTTGAGGATTCTCTAAAAGAGAACTCAAAGACCAAAGGGCATTCTATAAGAATGTTGAGATTCCAAATTGGAATCCAACGAAAGATTCATCATGAATCTCCAGATACAATATATATATATATTGTAGTGGTTAATCTTATGCATATGTTAGAGATCAAAGGTTTGGTCAGAGGCAAGACCTCTGCCAAGTAAATATTGTTAATGAGTGCGCTCATTAATAGAGATCCCAGAGGCACACTTTCAATGTGATGGTTGCTTAATCAAGAGCTATTCTCACTAGAGGGTTAGATAAGTTTGAGTATTGTATCCTTGAAGGATTAAGTGGGTTAGTGTGGGATTATACATAATTAGTTTAATAGTTAATTATCTTATCCTTTACTAACATGTTGCAAGATCTACATATTATTGATTTCATAATTTTATATATTTTATCATGTACTAACAAATTGTTGCAGGTTCTAGTATTCATTACTCAAAAACAGAAGTGGGGACATTACAGGTTGGCCTAGCATCTCTACTGTCAGAATGATCCCTATGCATCACATTTTATAACCTGCTCAATCTGTGCCACTTTATATATGATTTAATTTTATGACGGATGGTTGTTGGCCTCTGGGAGTTGGAAAGATAAGAGAGGATAAGATAAATTATTAATGTCCAACAAGAGGCTAGAAGATAGCAGGACCGCCAAACGGTGTCTGAGAAAAAGGAAACCAAAGAGCAAGAAGCAAAGAAAGAAAAACAACCCCACAAAAGAGAGACCACGAAACTGCAAGATAACTAGCAGTTCACAGTCGTTGAAAAGTAGTTCAAAACCAAAGGGGACTATCTATGTGCGGAGAAGTCTAACCCCGTTGCTGCAGAGAGTAGGACCGTTGTTGTTGATGCTGCATGTGCATATGATCTCTATGTAGTCTCACCTATCTAGTGTGAGTAATTGTGGACGAGCTCCCAGACTGCTTGGTTCCTCTAGTAGAGGTAACCGGAGTGAAGAAAAAAGTGATAAGCTAATGAGGGGACACAAATCCAGAGGGGTAACTCTTGTAGAGTGAGATCTCAAAGACAGAAAGCCTGGAGATAGAGTGCAAGACATCATTGATCGACATATCTGAAGGACAGGGACTTGCGCTCTCTGAATAAACAATGGGACCTCCCTCAAATCTCGTAGTAGATCAAACAAGAGAATAGGAAATGGATCTCAACCTTAGCCACACCCATCTCATAATACTGACAAATCCGCTCATGTCTGTTGGTCTGGTGAGCTATTTGGATACAAAGCTGGTGAGAGCCAACTTTGAAAAAACCTAATTGGATACACAAGGCACAGGGCCACTGTTGGGAAGAGTATTAGGGTCAAACGATGATGCCATCTGGAATGTCAATATAGTGCTCTGCATAGAAAGCCTTACAAGGGCGGAGGCCCCCTAGCGGGTTGACCCAAGTCTCGTGAGTATACTTCCTATACATGTCCATCCTGGTAATCTCATTCAACTCTGATTGAGGGGGTAGGAGATGAGCTAGAGCGTCTAAGGAATTCTGAAGGGGAGGAAGGTGGTCAATATCGATACCCACAGAGCTAAGGAGACTAGAAGCTTTAGCATACCAGCACCGAGCATGACCAGTAGGATCCGAGGCAATGATCAAAGCTAAGGATCAATAAGCCAAGTAAGAATAACGATATCTGCAATCACAGAATCTGCAAAGCTCATGAGTCTATGAAGTAACTTCACCAAATCAAAGATCATGCAAAGTCTGAAGGGATACACACCAAACTCGGCCAAGATAGTATTGGTAGGAGCAGTTGACTGACAGCAAATGAAGCACCGAAGATGAAGATTCTGAACCCTCTCTACTGAAGCCCAGTTAGTGGCCAACAAGGAGGGCCCTCAAACAGTCGAGCTATAAAGGACAATAGGCCTAACCAAGGAGTCTAAGATAGACATCTTAGATGTGGTATCCTAGAAATGGTGTCTGAAGTATTGTCTCTCAAGTAAAGAAAGTAAACCCAACCCCTTCCTGACATGTGGCGTCATGGCCGGTCTCAAGTTGAAACATGTCCCAAAAAACTTGATGCCCAAATCAGCATAGCAGGAATTCAGCTTGATCTCGGTCCCTCTAAAAAAGAAGTGGAGATGTGAGGTTTTTAAGCAATTGAAAACCATAACCCGGGTCTTACCCAAGTTAACCACTAGCTACCAAGAATCAAAGGAGGCCAAGCCATCCAAAAGACGTTGTAACCCATCAAGGGAGGAGGACAAGAGCACCACATCGTCAACAAAGAAAATGATGGAGATCAAGACTTGATGAGGATAACAGCCGTCCTTAGGATGCAAGAACCTCCTCTGATAAGTCTCAAGCCCATCAATGTATATACCAAACATGGAAGAAAGTGGGCAGCCCTGCTTGACCCCAATAGAATTGTTACATCCCAATGTTTGACCTAATTTAAAATATAGCCGTTGAGGTTCACATGAAGTCAGTTGACAGTTAAATTTGTTATAATCGTGCAAAATGGTAAGATGGTTAGTCGTTATAATTTTATGTGAAGATAACATGCTAGTTGATTATTTATCACGAATTCATGAAATTGAAAAGGCGGTTAGCTGTTATGATTATTTATAACTTGTTATAATAATATGATTTAACTATGGAGAATTTCTTTGTAGAAAGCACGTCGAAGGGGTGGAAGCATTGTCAGAAAAGAATTAGGCATAGGAGCGTCACCATCGCTGGGCAAATGGGTTGAGGACTTAGCGACTTGAACATCAAGATACAATCGATGGAACTACATGAGTTATTAAATAAACAATTTAAAACATAAAATAAATTAATTTAAAATATAATGCGTACCTCCAAAGATTTTAAATGATCTTTCACCATATTATTGTAATACATATCTATATACGTACACCTAGATATAAAAATGAAGTGACACCATCTTATTATTTTCTTATAATAAAATGATGCCACCTCACCAATATATTTACATGTGTGTATATAAATATAAATCATAATAATTTTCAAATTATAACCTTCCAACTCTTTTTCCATCTTTTTATTCTTTTCCTTGTTTGAAACCAATTAAACATTTGGCATTTAATTTTTTGATGAATAGTCCTGTTCTATTAAAAAATACACTTAGAATACAATTCACAAAAAAGGGGTCGGGGAATACAAGATCACCCCGCGAGAGAGTCAATATAATTGGCAACTAGTCAATCCTACTAGATATAACTGCCAAGATAATTCTTTATGTTTCAGTAGCCCAAGAATCACATTGTTCTTTAATAAGAAATCGTGAGTGAGAGACGGGGGTATCTCTTTTCATGCACTTGACTTCCTTCCTCTTAATTCCGACTCTCTCCCTTTTATTTTGACTTTCCTTCATAAGTCAAAAAACCTGCAAGAAAACCATTTGGAGAATCACTACAGCCATAGCATTCCAAGTTTTTATTTTACAGTCTTGATTGCAGAAAACGTGATGCATTTATACATTGGATATTAGCGCTTGAAGAACGTATGTGGGAGGCTGAATTACAACGGCTAGTTGGGTTCCTACTTCCTTTCTTTCCATAGAAGTCTCAGGTTATGTAATCAAATATTTCCCAAGTTTGTTGAGTATCTTTCATGACAATTGCAACTGTTTTACTCGATTCCCATATATTATTATCACTTTTTCCTTGTTCATTCCGGCTTCGATCCATAAGAGATACTCTACTTAAGCAATCAAATTTTTTACAATTTCACTCGAAATCCTTTACCTTTCATATCAATGTTGTTCTTAATGCAGTCTGCCATATGTGATCTTTTCTATGCTAAGGATTGAAGATGTATTTATACACTATGGTTACGCCTGGAAGACATTCTTATATTTCCAACACCCGACTACCTTGCTCATGCTTACATTTTTCAATATTCTGTCAGAAATCGTGAGTACTCTTATGTTGGAGCTGTGTTAAATATTTTTGCAATAAAAGGTGTGGCAACTAGCTGAGTGTTCAACAAGACATCATCTCCAAATTGTCTAGGTTATGTGTAACACCCAAAACCAATATTTCCAATTTGATTTTCTTAAACAAAGGTGCAATAACATCGAATTTCATAGTAGTAAGCAATAATGTTTATCATGATGATATCTTGTTTGATATTATAGATTTGATCCTCTTTTAAATTTTGCTTTGTCATGGCAAGTAAAAGCCAAGAAAACATAATATGAATCCATAAATCATTTGCCAATGGAGATTAGAATTAAATAATAAATTTTGCAATCTTTAAGAAAATCTTTTTCAAATCACAGATTGTGATAAGCTAGAATATATATATTATTCATAAATTAGTTGAAAATCAACAGACAAAGTATATTGCTCTGAGATCCGAGCACCTAGGATTCATCGACTATATAGCCATGGAAAAGATGAAGTGAGATGGAGTCTGCAATGACATAGAAATAAAAGTCAGATATGATACATTAAATCTGGATTAATATCATTTAGTAGCTCATGCATGATCATGTTTTTTGTATTCTCCTGCTGTCAAGTCAAGTGGTGTGATTAGATACCAGGATGCTCAGTGGATGAGAAGATGTTCCATGTCTATTCTAGGTAGGGAGGGTCTTTCTCATTAGAGATTGTGCTAGGATAAGTTATGGTCCGAGGTTGGGTGGCTAAGACCCTGACAATGTTTCACCTCTCCATAAGTTGTCGGACGTGCAACAGACAAAGATAAGCTATGCATTCAAACGTTTGTTGGAAATAGTTAATTTTACTTTTATGATGTATATTCAAGTAGGAGGTAAGATTAATTGAGTTGTATCATCATTACAGTTATTTCTTAAAATGAAAGCAATTCTTATCGTCAATATAATTGGCAACCAGTTAGATTGGTTGATCTTCTAACTGAATATGGAATATCTATATAAGATTGTTATTTTAGTTTTTCATATATAAGAATAATGATTATGAGTATATCTTCTAATCTTATGTTAATGCCACAGTTTAGCAAATTGGAAGGAATGATACAGTGGTATTTGAAGCCCTAAATGATATAGTGGTATCTGATGCCTTAAATGATCCAATAGTAATTAATGCCCTAAATGATACAGTGGTATCTGAAGCCCTAAGTGATACAGTGGTATTTGATGCCCTAAATGATCCAGTGGTAATCGATGCCCTAATTGATACAGTGGTATGTGATGCCCTAATTGATATAATGGTAATCGTCATTTGATTTTGATATAGTGGTATTGGATGGTAGTCGTCATTTGATAATGTTATAGTGGTATTTGTGGACTAACCTAGGTGCTTGCAGAAGCATCTCTAGATTGATTTCGATCTCGAATTCCATGGTATGTAGATTTTAATTTCCATAGTAAATTCATTGATGGTATTTTTAATTCTTAATTATGAAATTTTGTTAACTGATTTTAACCGTAAATTTCATTCATATGAACATGACTGACATAACTGTCTTCTTATGAAAATGAAGTAATAACTGTATTTTTGTGATATGTTAGTTGTTGATTAAGACCATGAAAAAGTGGTTGTTACAAGAATTCTGAATGAAATCGAAAAAACCTAGAGGAAGAATATTGCATATGATCTTTCATTGAACTTGTTGGATGTAAGACCAAGCTACTAGTATTTTCTTTGAGATACGTTCTGCTCAAAATTTTAAATTGAAGAATATGCTCCTTTTTTCATGAACTTGATCATTCTTGTGCATGTACTCCCTGTCCAACATTATTGGTATCCTAGTCATTTCAAAGAGGGCGAAAATCAAATTAATACTAATGGAAAACTTGTATATCATCTACCAAAATCGGTCTCAAAAGTGATTACGCCCTCTTAGCTCTAAGATCCTTTACATGGTTATCGTGCTCAATTTCAAAAGTTTCACAATTTTGCAAAATAGTTGGTTAAAAATATGAGTGTGTCAGATTACAAAGGCAATATTGACGATGCTTGTGGAAAAACTTAGGTATTACTTGAATGTTTTTACTTGTAATGTGATCTACGCTATGATTTCTTTACGTATTTTCCTATGTTGCGTGGGTACTCGTATCATACCCTTGGGATGTGTAGTGGGTATTGGTAGACATAACAAAGTACCAGATACAAGGTACTCAATGGAGAGCATCATAGCTAAGGACCTTTATTAAGATTTTTTATTTTTGTTTCAGTTTTCTGTTTGCCTATCATCTTTCTCTTTATCATACTTAATTCAATGTTTAATCAGTTTGAAACTTTGATACAATACTGATTAACAGTAAACTTTATCACTATTCGAGTTAGAAGTTTATCATTTGCAATATGTCATTGTTATGTGATTTATGATCTTCTTGTTCCTGTTAAAAGTTTTCCTTCTCTATTATGCATCTAAACACTTTAACATATATCATTACTACAAATCTTAGTTACCGATTCAGGATATGAATCCGATTTAGGCACGTGAATTGGATTCATGGATTCGTGATTTTTTATTTTTCCCATTAGGATTCGTGATTACAGACACACATAATTTATAAATATAGATATATATTGTAAGAATTTTCCTTAGAGCAAAATTCACCAAGATCAAGGAACTCAAGCACAAGCACAACAGTAGACCAAGAGAGTATGATCAATATGAGAATATATTATCTCAAGCATATAACATGTACATACACACTAGGAGAGCCTATATATAAAGTCCTCTAAGATGCATCTAGAATGGTTCTAGAAAGAACTAGGAGATAAACATGACAACTAAGCACACATCCTCCATTGTGCATGAATGTACGTGCATTAATGAGAGGATAAGCATGATGAGGTGCCCCATGTGTGGAGATGTTGTAAAGACCATGTGCTCAAATAAAGTGCTTACTCCTATGTTGTAGACACCATGTGCATAATTAGAGTGGTAACTCTTGTGTTATCAACATGACAACTCACAAGAGTGCGCATACTCCTAGGTGACTAATAAATAAATAATAAAATATGCATTAACCTAAGTAAACTTAAGTAAGTGTAAATAGTAAATACTTATTTACACCAACACCCCCCCTTAAGTGAAACTTGGGAGAATGCACTTAAGCTCACAAAATCTAGGATAAAATGCATAATGGGTCCTGGCTACTAGGCCATGTTAGGTACCTATGTACATAATGAAATGCAATCTCTCATAAAGCGGAGAAAGAGGGAAAACCTCATAGGAAAAACCCTCCCCCAAAAAGAGAGATGAAAAGATGTATGGATGGATGGAGTAATCAAGACCCCCCCATTACGACATACATCAAGTATATACAATAGTGAAGTATGAGAAGGACAAAACCCCATAAGAGAAAAAAGTCCCTCCCCCCCATAAAAGAGAAGAAGAAGAAGACAAGGTAGTTTCCCCCCTTAAATGTAGAGTGTCAATTAGTGATAGCTGCTCTAATGTAGAAGTTGATCCATGACTGCTAAATAATATTCCTCCCCTTTGGAAGAAACAATGGCAGAGGTATAGGTGAGATGCTTCCCTTGTGTGTAGAAAGAATCTCGATGATGAAAGGTGTCTCTGAAACCTGCTCAATTGTCCCTGTGTCGATACTGATGGTCGCTCCTTCTAATACTGTTGAGAAGAAGTGCAGATCTAGTAGGGATGTATGTAGAACATGTTTCAAAGAACTATCTCCTCAACTAATAAAGAGACCCTCTGCAACTGTTGTTCATAAGTATCCACAATCACGTCAACCTATGAGGATCTATCATGTAGAGAATGGACAGGAGGGTCAGAATGAGCCCTCGTGACAACTGAAGAAGATCCTGCATCATCAAAGAGAAGATGTAGATAATTAAGAATGTTTCCCAAATCTGCTATGTGGGACTCCACAAAAAAACCTGCAATGTCTGTCAAGAAGTCATCTGCAGATTCTAGAACTGGAAGGCAAAGTGTACCCCACTATGCTGGACCTATCACTATGGCAATAGATGAGGTATTCACCTTAACAAAGAGAAGACGAATATCATTAATGATGTCTCCCACATCTTCAATATGAGACTCCACGAACAGACTTGCAATATCTGGAAGGAAGTTGTCCCATGAAGCTGAAGTAGGAAGACATAATGTTTCCTACTACACTAAATCAAAAGCATCTATGGCTAGAACTAGATCAGTAGAATCAACAAGAGCATCAGGAGGTGGGATCTCAACTAGAGTTGGAGGTATCATAATAGGAGTGACTGGAGATAGAATGTCCTCAGGAAATGGAGGAACTCGTGGATCTCCATATGCTTCCCAAAGAGCCATCTAAACATCATGAGGAAAACTTGTCAGTCTAAGAGGAGCAAAAGATTACTTACTCATATTGCTATACATAAAGTGAAGAAAAAGATGAAGATAGTCGAATGAAGGCGGTATCTTCGAGTATAAAGAAGGAAACACTTCCTTATGTTCTCTTAGATGAGCAATGATTGAGGCACTCCATTTTTGATAGTTCCTTGGTGTCAACTTCTGTTTTATACCAGACTAACATATGTGACAAGACTCCATGAGATCAATAAATGTATGCACCCCCCCAAATGCAAAAAGGATCAATAAACCCCTCCTAATGTATGATTCAGGCACTTTATACTTAGTGCGATTACAATAGCCAATTTAGGGCCTAATTCTAAAAGCACTATTTTTGTCCATAGAACCTATAATTCGATTGCAGATCTAGAAAGTAGACAAAACATTATTTGCTTTTAAAAAAAAATGGAACTTGATTTGGAGTCTAGATGAGCTCGTACAAAGCATTTGAAATGGAAAAAATCAGGATTTGCGAGTTGTAGAAAAATTTAGGAACAAAGATCTCAAATCACCTGCACCAATGTGTAGATCACGAAATTCTACCCTAAAACAAAAAAAAATTGCTTGAAAAAACGAGTCCGTATGAGGGAGATATCGCTGTTTGAAAATCACCTCTGTTGTTATTTTTCCTAAATTGCTACCGTCGCACCTCCAAAAATAAAATGGCTCTAGATTTTGCCTCAGAGGTCCAATTTGGATGAAACAAAATCTAATTTGGGGTTTTTTTGACTTTCTAAATGTGATGCAAATATTTGATTTGCACCAGCGACCTTCAATTTTCACCTGCAAAAATCTCTCCTACTGGCCTAATGGCCAAAAATTTCTCGAAAAATAATGTAGATCCGAAAAAATTGTAGAGATGCAGATGAAAAAAAATGTAGATCTGAAAATTAAATGTACAGATCTAAAATGATCATACCAATTTTGCAAATCAGGCCTTTAGGTTGCCAGTTTGCAAAAAAATGTTGCCTCAATTTTGACTATGGCCCAATATAGGCGAATTTATAGTCAATTCACCGAATCAACGTTTCAGATGCAATGGCGAGTCCACTTTGGCTCTAAACGCTCCCAATTTCTGCAAATTCTCTAGATTTTTGGATCGAAGGTGTCCTCTAAGAGGTGAAGCAAGATTGATCTTGAACGACTATGTGAAGAGAATCTCCTCGAGCTCTGATACCATGTAAGAATTTTCTTTAGAGCAAAATTCACCCAAGATCAAGGAACTCAAGCACAAGCACAATAGTACCAAGAGAGTATGATCAATATGAGAATATATTATCTCAATTATATAGCATGTACGTACACATTAGGAGAGCCTATATATAAAGGCCTCTAAGATGCATCTAGAATGGTTCTAGAATGTACTAGGAGATAAGCATGACAACTAAGCACACGTCCTCCATTGTGCATGAATGTACATGCATCAATGAGAGGATAAGCATTATGAGGTGTCCCACTTGTGGAGATGTCGTAGACACCATGTGCTCAAATAAAGTGCTTACTCCTATGTCATAGACACCATGTGCATAATTAGAGTGGTAACTCTTGTGTTGTCAACATGACAACTCACAAGAGTGCGCATACTCTTAGGTGACTAATAAATAAATAATAAAATATGCATTAACCTAAGTAAACTTAAGTAAGTGTAAATAGTAAATACTTATTTACACCAACATATGTGTATGTTAAAGGAATATAGATCGATGATAGAGAAAAGCGCAGTCCTTTATTTCAATGTATATCTGAAGTTTACTTCCAGTTTATACTGCAGTCTTAATATATATATGATAGGAGTAGACTTCCAAAGTGATCGTTTGATGTATGCAGATTATTGATAATGTATTCAAACTTATTACTACTCATTGATTATTGATATATTGATTTGAACCTATTACTATTCGACACTTGATGTATAATGTAATTGTCACTTTGATTGATTACATTACACTACCATTGATGACAATAAATATAAGGAATGGGGGTCACAATCATAAAGAGTTGTGACGGGAGTCATAGCCCTTCATGGCCGTGACTCCCTTTCATACCATTTCATAACTGACGGCAAGAAACAAATCAAGTCATAAACCAATCATGACTTAGACTAATGATATTGTTGATTTAGCTTATGCATAATACATTATATATATATATATATCAATATTAAATTCATAGTAACAATAAATGCTTCAATCCGAATGAAGCTATATTCCTAACAATGCATTCTATATAAAAATATATATGCATAGGATATATTTTTATTCCATGTTTGGCCTGTGGGTCCTTGGGGATTCATTACAAATTCGTGCAAGATCCTTGTTTTGCACCATGTGTTCATCTAGATTCTCGATCTGTGGATCAAGAGAGATCCACAATCCAAAACAAGGATCCTTGTCATATCCCCATTTTAAGATAGAATTTTAATAATAATTAGATAATACAATGTTATTAAATAAATAATGATAATAAAGACATTGAAACTAATAATAAAATATAAAAATAGGAAATAATCATTCTCTAATCTATATTATCAATGAAATAATATTTAGTATAATATTTTAATAATTAAAAAAAATAAAATTAAAATGAATAAATAAAGAAACAAAATTAAATACAAGAGAAAATATTGTAGAAAGTATGTTAACTTTCTAAATAGAATTTAATAATAAATAATAAGAAACACAAATAAGTAAGTAAATAAATAATATAACATAGAATCATTTAAACTAACTAAATCTAATGAAAAGTCAAGAGATATTTAACAAATAGATATGACTCTTTAAAATTAAAATATAAAAGAGAGGAGAGTTTATTTTAGACAGGAGGAAAAAAGAAGAGTAGAAGATAGGAGTTCAAAAAAGAAAAATGGAAGAGGAAAGTAATGTGAAGAAAATAAGTAACTTTCTAAAAAGGTATCTATGATATTGAAAAGATGTGAACTGTCAAAAGGGTTATAATCATGAATAGTTGTGACTCTTCAAAAAATGTTATAATTATAAAGTATTGGGACATTTCTAAAGGATTTTAACTATGAAGTGTTGTGACTTTTCGAAAGGATTATAACCATAAAGAGTTGTGACTTTTCAAAGGATTTGTATTATGAAACGTTGTGACTCTTGGAAAAGAAGAAAGAAAAAGTATATTTTATCCTTTCTCTATAATTAGAAAATGAAGAATTATAGAAAGAAAATATAGAGTTGAGATAATCTAGAAGGACTAATTCATTCAAGGGCCGACTAATGATAGAGCCACATGGACCAAGCAAAAATGAAGGTAAGAAAGGTATGCCAATGGATTATATATGTTTAATTATGTTTATAAATTCATTTATATTAATGAATCATACTTGTGGATAATTTATACATATACATATGTATATGTAAAGATGTAATTCGAATTGGATAACACACATGACTTAATGGTCAATGGTATAGGATCAAGAGAGTCCCTTTTCAGGATAGAGGGTAGAATAGTGAAATATATTTTATCATTGTATAAATTCTAATATTGGTTTTGCAGGTATTATTGTCCTCGCTAGTGGGGACATTACAATCCTGCCTGAATCTAGATCCGGATAGGATCCGAATTTGAATCCAGCCTCCTGGGCACAAATCCAGTAGCTAAGTTACAAACATATTGCAAATCTGAAATTGAAATCAATCCATTTCATGTGTAAACTTTATCCCTGTTTTTGTTTTGAAAACTCATTGTCAAGACTCATATTTTCATAAAATACTAAATTATATTTTGATTTACCCAAGTAGCCCCATCCCTTATTTTGAAAAATAGTTGTACTCATACCCGTTCCTATATCCAAAGTACCCAAGTACCCCTTTCCCCATGCAACCTTGATATTTTTACATATTTAAACATAATTGGTCATATGCTATACATTAACATCCTATCAACAATAAGGTTTAACAGTTTGACATAATTTGCATTGGCCTTCTTTGAAGGCACAATCATTAGTGGCGGGCCATAATTGATGCTGCTGCTTATTTCCACCAACTCCAGCAGATAGGAACACTAAAACTATAGAAAATTTACTCTTGGATCTCTTCTTTTCACTTACTTATAGCTGGTTTTAATTTTTTATTTTATTTTAAGTTTTAATATTATTTTATCATCAAACCCCTCGTTCCCTTTAGTCACACCGTCATTTTTCCACTGCCATTTCCAAAATCCAGGAAACTTTTTCCATCCCCCATACCCATTCTTGCATCTTCCAATCCCCTGTCTCAGAATCTCAGAGAAAAACTGAAAACATGTCCCATCATCACCCATATGCAGATTATGCCTCCTATATTAGTGTGTCAGTTGTTTCTATGTTGCAGTTCCTACCAAAGCTTACTTCACATATGTCTAGGAAGTATGACTTTTTGTGGGTTGCAAGCATATGAGATGTAAGACATTCACTTTCATCTAATGAAATCATTTGTAGAATGACCAGGTTGGAATGTCCTGAGGCTTTATATCATCGGGAAGCATTAATGTAGTAAAGTACTTGAAATTAATGCAATTTACCACAGTATATAGTTCATGTTTTTAATAAATATCTTCTTCAACTAATATTTGGCATTTCGTGGGTCTGAGGAGCTTTTGTTTACTATTATTCTTACTAAACATTTGGGTTGTTATCTACTAATTCTTGCAGGTAGATTATTTTGTTGATTGCCATTATTCTCTATCCCAAGATAACCTTTGGCTTATGGGAGGCACAAATGATGGTTCACTAGGTTATTTTCCAGTCAGCTACAACACAAGAAGTGGCCAATGCCAACCAACCTCTGGTGTAATCGGTTCAGTTAATGCAGTTCTTGATGGTGGTCATATAGGTGTTGTGAGATCTGTTTGGTCACAATTTAATGTGGGAGCTGATCCCGTTCATAATCAACATATTGTCTGGACAGGAGGAGAGGATGGTCGTCTGTGTTGCTGGTCAGAGGATGTTATGTCTGCAAAGAATAAAGCCTGGATATCCCCTGGACTCATCATGAAAGCAACAAGAAACTCAAAGAACAATAGACATCGACCTTATTGATGAGAAACTTATAGCCATATAAGCATTTCCTTCAATTCATTAAGCATAAAAAAGAATGAAGCATGATACGCATCAACATTATTGATGAAATGTTTAGAGTATATAAAGTTGTATTTTCTGGAGACTGACATGTAGAGATTCCAACAGTTCTAGGTGTATGTTGAGCTGGATTTGCTGCACTGAAAGACTTTGGAGTATACAAATGTAATACCCTTTAAGTCTACTCAAAGAAAGGCCTTTGTGAAAGCTATCTGTATTTTATTGGTTGTTTGTTTTCTGCTTGTTAATCATACTGAATTTCCAGAAGTATAGCTTCATTTATGTTTTTTGAAGTTGATTATTCATATTAAAGACAACTTGATTCATGTATACTATTCTTGGCTTTTTAGTTTTTAGTATTTGTGTTTACAATATGCTATGTTTATGTACAAATTACGTTTGACATTTTTATGTTCGATAAAATATAAATGCGGAGATTTGAACATGTGGATTGTGCTTAAGACAGTCTTAAGGGGAAGTCATATTCTGTTAAGGGGAAGTTCTGAAGCTTTTAATAGCCCAATCGTTCCATCTAATCAATGTTTTTTACTCGTTGCACAAGTACAATAGAAATAACAGTAAAGGCACTCCATTGAGAACTCTATTGAGCTTATCTGAAGCATCATATATAAAAAACCACCATAATGAAGCTTTCAATTAATCAATCAATGCTTAATGACTTAGAAATATCAATTATTTATGGGAAAATGTATTTAAATCAAAACTTGGTGACTTTGTATTCAAACTGTATCACACTTTGTTCTATCATGGTTACGAATCCTCCATTGGTACAATATAATGATTATGCTGTTAACAATTTGCACTCAGCAACTGAAATAGAAAGATATGTTGATAATTTGTCGATAGTCTGGGTTTGGTATGACAGAGTGAGTCCATATTTTGTACGAAGAGTTATATATCTAGTGCAATCCCTCTTTCCTATTTTACTTTGATTCATAAATATGATGGCTCTAGGACTACAAGTCTATTGGCTTGTATAACTGAATGAATGTTTTAATGATGTCCACAAGATGGATTAGTCTAAGGGACCAATGGATTATGACCTTAAACTATCTTCATATTTCTTCCCCTCTTTTGAATCTTGACTAGAAAGATAGTAAATTGGTTGATTTTAATCTTCATCAAATAAACAGTGTATGGTGTCAGCCTATGTTGTCCTTAACTTTTGACTTGTAAAAATAAGACATTCTCTTGTTATGAAGCTTGACTAGAAAGATAGTAATTTGGTTCAGATAAATGGCGCATGGTGTTGTCCTTAACTTTGAAACCCTACTTTCATGGAAACACCTTTACACCTGAAGAATTTGGTTTATGTTTGAACTCAAACTCTTCTAAAAATGATATGATTGACCCTCAATTTCATTCTTTTGTAGTTCGTTTTTAATGTGTTTCCATTCAGGTTTCTGCACGTGGAGGCATTTCAAAATTTGTGTTTTGGTGTTTTGAGCGTTATTTTCAAGTTGACAAGTGTGTTCGTGTTTTGGTTGCATTTTCTTGCAATTTTGTGTGTTGCTTTAGGATTTCATTCATTCAAGATGTGTTTCTTTTTGTGTGTTTGTTAAGGATGAATCTGCACGAATTTAAACATGATTTTACTTATTAGAAATAAATCACAATGGTTTTGCAAGATATTTATTTGCAAGGTTTCCTTGTAATCATTCACAAAAATGTCAACTCCAGTGAAGTCTTCCAGGTCTGATTATAAGGTCAAGTTTTGCAAAATATTTTCCAGTCTCAACATATTATTCTTCTGTGAAGTGAGAATTTTGGGCCTTTATCAATTTGTTACAATTTCTTGTTAGAAGTTGCAAATACAACAAACATTTTAACTTGCTTGTGGACAATACCTTCAAATTGAACTGTACATTTGATATGTGTTTTCAGATTTGAGGAGCTTCATTGCAAGTTTTTATTGCACTTGCAAATACAGAGTGCATTACTTGTATCATGTTCCCCAAAACCCAGAATGTAGCCTTAGGAGGTATATTCTGCACTTATAAAATACCACGTTCTTCTCTTCACTTGTAATCCACTTCCAAAACTTGAACGGAACCAAAAATGTGTTTCAAATCACTTGAAATTTGGTCTATGTATATTCTCATTGCACATACGAAATGCATTTTCATTTTTCTCAGTGCAAGTATTATATCCATTTTCCCACTTGCAATGCACTTTTCAAAAGGTGAAATTCACTTGTGACCCACTTTTGCATCTTTATTCCTTCCCTTGTCAGTTGATGTAGAGGAAAAAGGTTACACAAAACATGGAAATAATCTAATGCCAAATGGGCATGCTTCCCAGAAAATGGCTACAAACTGAAACTTGAGTTGAGTATTCAAAATCTATGAGTGAATAATGAGACATTCCAAGACCATACATGGTCACCAAGCACACAAATAATCATATAGCAGAGTTTTACCGCCCTCCTATAACAACGACATGAAACCACATAAACATGACAGTTTTTACAAATCAGTTCGTTTGACCCCTCAAATTACAAAATGAGTTTTCCTCAAAGGAAAGAAAGTTGTTCAAAATGTGATAAAATGCTCACACTCCAATTTTCAGGTTCTTTGTCAACCATACATAGCTGTTATAACATATTCTTTAGACTGCAAATTTCGGAAACCGAAATTCAAAAAAGGTTGTCCTTACAAAAGTAGACATAACTTACTCATTTCTCAATGAAAATAAGTCAGACTTGAAGGAAATAAAATATATTCAATACTTTTTTCAACCATATGAGATTGATACCCCAAACCTTCTGTACAAAATAGTACAAAACATTGAAACATACAAAAATTAAAATTTTAACCAGTAATTAAGACACAACTAGGACAATTCACAACTTCTAACATGAATCTAATGGATCAATGGTGTATTTATGACATGTCCACATGTTTAGGACCCTAACACATCTAGGAATGCTTTCCATATGCATGTAACCTTGTATCAAAATGATTTCTAGTTTTTAACAAATGTTCTATATGTTGTTGTTATGACTGTCACAGTCACCTTCACAGGGGCAACCGTATAAAGGGACTTGCTTATAATACACCAGATCTTCTCTCAAGGTAAGATCATGAATAAGGTCCTCACTCAACCTCCTTGACATTCCCAAAACAATACTCTTCAATATTCATCTACCATTCAAACATGCAAGCCAAAAACATATACTATTTTTACTGATATATATGAAATATCAGTCCTTTTTCATCTCAAAAACCATTGTAAATGTCCTCATGTCCTACACCTATGAGCCAATGAGAAAGATAAAAGAAACATTTTAATTAACAAGATTCAGGCAATTTCCCCTGCGAAATGAAAGTTTTACCTTTTAGAAGCTCAAAAGTTACCGTAGGTACGGTTTTGCCCCTTTCGACATAAATATAATGATATCTTAGTCAAAACATAATGAAAGAGCATGAAACCAATGGAAAAATAAAGTAGATTCAGATTACTATCAACCCCAAACACTATGAAATTGTGGGAATGAAGAAAAATAAATTATAATGAGCCATTATCAGACTGTTTACACTTAGATTAAGAAGGGAACCTGAGAGATTTCATTGAAAAACTCACTTCAAATCTTGATTAGTTCTTACAAATGAAGCCCAAAAGGCTTATTTAAGTCAACATTGGTTTAATGTAATTGATCCACATTCATGGGGTGACTTTTTAACCTCTTTTGCAT
Organism: Cupressus sempervirens; assembly: GCA_028749045.1. Classification (NCBI taxonomy): domain Eukaryota; kingdom Viridiplantae; phylum Streptophyta; class Pinopsida; order Cupressales; family Cupressaceae; genus Cupressus; species Cupressus sempervirens. Next base: position 192,034,072 of record CM053785.1, read on the forward strand.
GTTTTTATCCCCCCTTAGCAAAAATATTGATTTTTACAACTTTTCCAATTTGAAAAAGTCTTTGCATTTGTAAGTCTAAAAACTAGCAACTTTGTGAAATGATTGGAAATGGTCTAAAATAACCTTACAAAATATTATTCAACTAGAACTAAGTAAAATTCTTCAAAAATCATCGTTTTGCCTATATGAGGCTAATTAGTGTGTATAGTGCCCTACACCATACACCCTTAGAAAAAGAACTCATTTCCTATTGAGTTAAGCATGCAATAATATAATTGTGTTTGATGATATTTTCCTCAGTCATCCAAGTAGCATCTGTTAGCATGGATGATAATATTATTATGGGGAAGTATCCTAGCATTGTTGGAGCATTGGGGAGATTATTAGCTTGATTATATGTTGCATTCATGGTAGTGTTTGTCATTGATGTCAACATATTGGTTATTCTGTGAAGATTAACATAGCGGGACATAGAGATTGAGGTCGTGTGGTTCAAGGATTGAAGATATGGTTATGTGTAGTTGTCAACATGTTCTACAAAATGTCTTGATCACATGGTTAAGTGCACATGCAAAAATATGAAGACAATTGATAGTTATTCAAGATTATTGAAGACAACATTATGGCAGAGTTCTTGAGAAGTAGTTCTAGTAATTGAATTATATCTTCTAACAGAGATAGAATATGGTTAAGCACAGTTGTATAAAGGAAGAAGATTTGATGAAGATGACGTGGTTGATTGCGCTACGTCTAAGGTTGCACATGTGAAGTATTGTGAATACTGTGAGCCAACAATATTATGTAATTATGAAAAGATGCATTCTAATGTGTATTGTATTATCTTAATGTGGTCCTATATTAATTGTAAATTGAGAAAGCCTCAAGGGCGACTCAATAATTAGTGTGAGGGCTTGGTATAAAGGAAAGATGTTTTCCTTGGTTGTAAGTGTGAATTTGTGGTTATGTGGATTTTGTGTGAGTAAGCGATCTAAGGGATTCTCTGTAATGCGAGTATGCAAACTTGGATGTACGATCTAGTGAACTTGATATTGAATATCTTAAGATTAGGGAAGTGTTTGGTGCAGATAAGGCACAACGAGCTAATAGAGAGATTGTATTTGGCAAAGAAGTTGATATGGACAGTTATTTATTTGTATTATTCTGCGAAGGATAGTACTAAGATCAGTTGGATAGTGAGTTTAGTGATCTTACCCATGAAGTTGTTTGGACAATGGGTTCTTTTGCCTTCCACAACTCTTAATAGGGTTGGAATCTCCTCACAAGGATTCAAAGTCTCATAAGAGAGAGTGATATGCACTGAATGTATTTCATTGACTCCTAACAGGGTCCATCCTCTTGCAAGGAACTTATTTATTAGTACATCATTTTGTGGGTATCATCCCCAACAGGCTTTCCCTTTGATCAAAGGTTTCCCTAGTTAAAAAAATCTTGTGTTATTATGTATGATGATCTTGCTATGGTTGTTGCACTTATTAATTACATGTTTCAGATTTAATAAGGTTGATAAAAGTTATTTTAATTGGATAATTGATTCACCCACAACCCCCGTCCCTACCTCACCCCCTCTCAATTATCTTGGTGTACTTGACTTTCTAACAATTGGTATTAGAGCTCCGGGTCCTTAAAGGAAAAGCTTAACAACTTCATATCTATGATGAATCATTTCAGAAAAGGAAGTTCGAGGTTTGATGAAGTTAACTATGATAGTTGGAAAGAGAAGATGAAGACATGTTTTTTATGCATGGGTCCATTATATTGGTTGACCACTAAGAATGAGAAGGAAATAGTTGATGAAGACAAGCTTGAATCTTGTAGAGAAGGTCAAAGAGATCTATTTATGTGTAATATGCTTGCTAGAGAGGCATGACAACTCTTCCTGAAAATGAGCAAAAGTAGGTAAAATCTTTAATATTAGCATATGAGATTTGGAAAGCTTTGGAATCTACTTACGAAGGTAATAAGCATGCTAAGAAGGTTAGATTACAGAGATTGTTGCAGGAATTAAGGCTTGTGATGGAACAAAGGATGAAGTTGAAATTGTATGGAAGATCTTGAAAACTTTGACACCTACATATAAGTAGATAACACAAATGATTGAACAAGTTATACCTTGCACATGATATTTCACAAGAGAGACTCTTCTGGGAAGATTGAAATTAGTTGAAATAAGTTTGAGACAAAGTGGAGATTTAACTAGGATTGAGACTACTTTCAAGGCATTAAGTTTTCGACCTACATTGACAAGAAGTGTGAGTGCTAGTGGAGATTATGCTAGCAAAAGAAGAGGAAATCTAAAGAAGATTGGAAGATTGAAGAAGGAATTGCCTTACTTGTGAGAAGAGAACCTGAAGGCAAAAATATTTAAATGTTGGACTTGTAATGAGTATGGTCATTATGCTTCTAAATGGCCTAAAAGAGTAAATAATTATAGAAGGAATTTCAAGCTTAGAAAGCCTAGAGAAGGTCTTTATGCAAATGATGAAGATCTATAAGCTAGTGTAGAAATGTTTTTTGAGTGAAAGTGATAATGAAAGTGATGAAATGGGATTTATTGCTACTAAGGAGGAACTTCTTGAACAAGAAAAAGTTAGAGAAGAAAAGGCATTAGTGTCACAAGTTGAAAATAAGAAATCTAATTGGATCATGGACAACGGTTGTTCACATCATATGACTAGTGATATGAATAAATGTGTTGAGTTCAACTGTTGTGATGAAGGAATTGTTAGATTTAGAAACAACACAACCTATCACATAAAGAGAATAAGATATATTACTCTTGATGGAAAGGCTAACATTGATGATGCTTATTTTGTTGATGATTTGAAATATACTCTTTTAAGTGTTGGGCAACTAGTTGACAAAGGATATTAGTTACAATTTATAGAAATAACATGCATTATCAAGGATAAAGATGGCAAGCTGATTGGTACTAGTACAAGATCAAGAATTAATGTTTTTATGTTGAATCCTACTGAGATGACATGCTTGGTTGCTAAAGTTTATAACAATTGGTTATGGCATAAGAGGTTTTGTCACATAATTTTTTGTAACATTGTGAAAGTAAGCACTCACTTACTGTTAGAGATTTGCCTAAAATTATGAAGCCTACTAACATGGCATGCAAGGAATGTGTTATAGCAAAGCAAAAGAAAAAAATTTGAGAAAAACATTTACTACATCAACGAAGTTGGAGATAGTAGACATAGACTTGAGTGATCCTACAAAGACAAGAACATTCTATGGTGAAAGGTATTTCATGATTCTTGTTGATGATTTTACTAGGATGATATGGGTAGCATTTCTTAGAGAGAAATTTGAAGCATTTGAGAAGTTTAAGGTGTTCAAAGATAGAGTTGAAAATGAATTTAGATTGAGTATTAAATTCTTAAGATCTGATAGAGGTGGAGAATTTACTTCGAATAAGTTTAACTATTTTTGTGAAGTAAATGACATTAAGAGATAACTTTCAACCCACCTAAGAATAATGGTATAGTAGAAAGGAGACACATATCAGTAACAGAGGAAACAAGAGCTATGATGTTTGAGAACAATATCTCAAAGACATTATTGGATAGAAGCAATTAATACAACAATATACATAATGAACAAAGTACAAATAAGACAAGGTATTGGTAAGATCCCTTATGATCTTTGGTTTGGACATGCACCCTCAGTTAAGGATCTTATAGTTTTTGAAAATAAGTGTTACATTAAGAGAGAAGATGATATTGGCAAGTTTGATGCAAGAAGTGATGAAGGTATGTTTCTTGGTTATTCATTGAAAAGTAAAGCATGTAGATGTTTTAATCAAAGAGTTAAGACTATTGTTGAGAGTGCAAATGTTAAGTTTGATGAGAAGTTTGGAATTCAGGAAAGAATGCTTGATTATAATTCTGATGAAGATACTAATCCAAAGGCTAACCAAGAGAATATTGAGTTTTTTTGTGAGACTGATAGAGATTTTTCGAATGACATACAAATTGTGGAACAAAGAGAAGAACCAAGGAGTGAACCTGGAGATAAAGATAGAGTTAAGACAATGGCTGGTAATAGGAATGCAATAAAGAATTATGCTATTAATCAAATTATTATGAGCAAGGACAAAGGACTGATGACAAGGAATAAGGTACAAAGAGAAGAACTATGTTCAATGGTACAAAGCATTATTGTTTATCTGGATTGGATGCTTGATGCTCCTTTATGGGGGAGTTTATGTGTTTAAGTTGAATCATAAACGACTCTTGGTAATTGGTATTTAATAGTGTCTTTGGACACTTGAGCTTGTAGCAGAATTGACATAATGACACATTTCTCATTGATCTCACTGGGGGAGAAGATGTACATGAAAAAAATCTCATTGTACATAGGAATGGGAAGATAATCAATGGGGAGTAGCACATTGATGAAGAGATATTCCTAAGTTTCAGATTTGATTGATGATGAGGATTTGAAAAGAAAGAGTAAACTAAGCAGTTGCAATAGAGATATGTGTTTAGTATTCATGGAACTTAGATGTTTCTCATCTATGTTTTCATCAATGCCAAAGGGGGATATTGTTAGCATGAATGCTAATAATATTCCTATGGGGGAGTATCCTAGCATTGCTGGAACATTGGGGAGATTTTTAGCATAATTATATGTTACATTCATAAAAGTGTTTGTCATTGATGTCAACATAATGGTTATCCTGTAAAGATTAACATAGTAGCATATAGAGATAGAGGTCATGTGGTTCAAGGATTGAAGATGTGGTTATACACAGTTGTCAACATGTTCTCCAAAGTGTCTTGATCATATGGTTAAGTGTGCATGCAAAAATATGAAAACAATTGACAGTTATTTGAGATTTATTGAAGACAACATTTTGGCAAAGTTCATGAGAAGCAATTTTGGTAATTAGATTATATCTCCTAACAAAGATAGAGTCTAGTTAAGCGTAGTTGTACAAAGGAATAAGACTTGACAAAGATGGCATAGTTGATCGCACTAAGTGTGAGGTTGCACATGTGAAGGATTGTGAAGACTGTGAGCTAACAATATTATGTAATTTTCTTGATGTGGTCCTATATTAATTGTAAATTGAGAAAGCCTCAAGACCAATTCAATAATTAGTGTGAGGACGTGGTATAAAGGAAAGATGTTTTCCTTGGTTGTAAGTGTGAGTTTGTGATTATGTGGATTTTGTGTAAGTGAATAAACAATCTAAGGGATTTTATGTAATGCGAGTATGTGAACTTGGATGTAAGATCTAGTGAACCTGATATTGAATATCTTAAGATTGGAGAAGTATTTTGTGTGAATAAGGCACATAGAGCTGACAAAGAGATTGTATTTGGCAAAGAATTTTTTGTGGACAATTATTTATTTGTATTATTTTGCAAAGGATAGTACTAAGGTTAGTTGGACAATGAGTTTGGAGATCTTGCCCATGAAGCTATTTGGATAGTGGACCCTTCTGCCTTCCACAACTCCTAATGGGGATTCAAAGTCTCCTAACAAGGACTAATATGTATTGAATATATTTCATTAACTCCTAACAAGGTCTTTTCTCTTGCAAGGAACTTATATATTAGTGCATCATTTTGTGGGTACCATCCCCACCGAGGTTTTCCCTAGTTAACAAATTTGGTGTTATTGTGTATGGTGATCTTGATATAGTTGTTGCACTTAAGATTTAATAAGGTTGATAAAAGTTGTTTTAATTAGATCCATTGATATCCATTTCCATTTGACCAGGTACTATTAGTAGGTTATCCTTCTTGTCTAATTGAGCTCTTCCTTGTATAAAATGCACTCTAACTCCACCATTTGGATAGGTGGTAGTTCACTAATCTAATCTTCATCTAATGGTGTTTATGGCCTGCATCTTGACCTTCAACTGCACCCCTTGCTAATGAAACTCATCTTCACATTCTTCCAATTATTTGCACATGGTCCTTTATCCCTGAAAAATAGATTTGGTACTCTCTCCCTTCGTTTCTTTTTGTGCCTTATTTTATCTAGTAGGATCTCAACCTCTATGTTCCAAAACTCCAAGTCTTCAACATATATCATAAGTGTAAGAATCTTCCTCAAGCTCTAATACCATGTAATAATTTGTCTAATGCAATCAATGTAATGCCAAGATCTAGAAGCTCAAGGGATAGCACAAGAGAGATAGGAAAATGATGATCAATTGATTAAGTCAATAATGACAAGAGTACAATTCTCATGCCCTTTAGATTCGGATTGAGATACAATGCAAGATGAATAGGTTTCATGCAAGTGATAAGCATCACATCTAAGCACATGTCCACTAGTGGTGGATTATCCCCCATTGTGCATGAAAGTATGTGCAATAATGATAGGATAAGAACACAAATGTATATAACATAAAGTGATATGTGATATAACATGTGCTCAAATAAAGTTCAAACTCCTATGTTTCTACATGACAACCAATATGAAAATGCATTATCCTAGGTAAAATTAAATAAAGTGTAATTAGTAATATTTAGTTACACTAACACCCCCCCTTAAGTGCAACTTAGTGAAATGCACTTAAGCTTGCAAAGCTAGATGAAAATGCATGATGGGTCCTAACTACTAGACCATGTTAGGCACCCATGTTCAAAATGCAAGTGTAAAAGATATGCAATGAAATCTCTCGTAAAGAAGAGAAAGAGAGAGAACCTCATGGGAAAAACCTTCCCTCAAAAAGAGATGAAAAAGAAGACAAGATGCATGCATGGATGGATGGAGTAATCAAGACCCCCCTATTATGACATACATCATGCATTAACAAAAAAGAGTCCCTCCATGGGAAGGAAACAAGGAGAAATAAAATCCCCCCCCCCCCCCCCATAGTGAATAATATCCAACAAGTAAGGTGAGTTCTTGAAGACAAAATATGGTCAAATGCCTACAAACAACATTTCTCCCCTTAGAAAGAAGATACACCAAGTACAAGTTCAAGAATGCTTCCCATTGTGGATAGGGAGAAGGAAGGGGAATCCATATGAAGTATGAAGTCTGTTGATGTGTCACAATGTCCTTGGTTGATGAAGATGCCATAAACCAATAAAGATCAAGCCCAATAGAAGATGACAAACAAGGAACCAAAGCCACCTGCTTCATGTAGGAATGATGATAAAACTCCAAACACAAATATGCCTCTTCAAAAGAAGTAGGAAGAGAAGCAAAGAAGCTCCCCCTTAGTGTAGAATCTATGCCTTTGATATATGGTCTTGGATCAATGTAGAAGCTGCACCATGAAAATTGAATGATTTTATTCCCTTTAGGAAGAAATGGTGTCATAGGTGTACCAAAGAATCTTCCCCAATCAATAGGAAAAACCATCAAAATATAGGATGTCTTAGGATATTGAATCTCCAACACAAGAGAATGATCAACCATGCAATATGACATCTCAAGTGAAGTTTGAGACTCGTGCAAAGCAATCTTCAAAGACTGAACTATTTTCTCTAAATTGAAATAGATATCCTCCAATTGTTATATCGACAAATCGACAATATGTCAAACTCAAAGGAATGATCAAGTGAAGAATGATGAGGTTCAGAATGTTCCCTCACAACAACTAAAGAAAGACCATCTTCAATCCATATCATTTTTGTGATGCAAAGCCTAATCAGATTCAAAGGTTTATTCGATGTGGTTTCCCCCTAGATTATCTCTATGGGGCTTTGGGGGTAGTGCCCTCAATATAGGGTCAAGGAGCAATGCCCCTTGCAAGATCTTGCGGTAGCACCCTAGGTGCACTCCCTATTGTAGTATAGGGTGGGGTCGATGGGCAATTCCCCCATGGGGGTTTTCAGGGGTAGTGCCACTGAAGCCAAAAATGAATCTATCATTGTAAAAGGCATTGTTTGTTATTTTTTTGTTGTATGACTTATTCTATCCCTAATTTTGTAAGCGACAAAAAGCTTGTATAAAATGGATTAGGGTTAAGGATTTCATAATGTATAGTGAGATTGTAGCTTCTTGCGTGGTATTGAGTTGTAAGAGATTACAGATTTTAATCTGTGGACAATAATAATATTTGACTTGTTGGTGGACATAGCCTAGGGATTGGATGAACCACATTAAATCCTTGTGTCTTGTGTTCTCTTTTGTCTGATTGATTATGTTTGCATGTAATTGTTATTTTTGTCTATGGTTAATTCTAATAATTATCAATGATGTCTCTCAAATCCTCAATGTAGGACTCCACAAATAAACCTACAATTTCTATAAGTCATCCTAAGGAGTTGTAACTGGAAGATAAGGATTTTCTTGTTGCACTCAATCACCTAAATCCATGGCTGTGTGAATCCAAGTATCATCATGAACAACAATAGATGAAGTTATCTCAATTAGAGGAGAACAAGATGCAACTTTAATCTTTTGATCATCACATCACTCATATTTTGTATGCTTTGTGATGAACTCTAGTGTATCAACATCATAGGGAATATTATCTACATTAGCAAGTGGACTAAGACAAGATGAAGTTGGATCAACTAGTACTAGAGGAATGTTTGGATCTCCAAAATGTTCCTAAATAAGATTTTGTTCTAGGAGAGGAGAAGCATTAAAATTATTATCATCCATGACTGTATGATATATAAAAGATTGGAGACTCATTCTAATGATACCTGTAATATGTTCATTTTTAACCTCCCAAGAATATCTCTTCCAATATGTTTTTGGCTCAAGTATGAGTCCATAAAGATGAGGCAAGATATTAAGCCATATACAATGTGTGATGATGTCTTTTTCCCATAATGTAAAAGTATACATCCCTAGTTAACTATATGAAAATTAGATGTGGTGTGTCATGATTAAATCAATAAATCACCCTCAAAGAGAAATGAATCAAAGAAACTCCCCCTAAATATGATTTTAGCACTTTATATGTAGTGTGAGTACAATTTCCACTTGCTCAATTTGGCTAAAGTGAACTTTTAATTTTGATTATTACAATACCAAATATGAAGAAATAATAGACTCAATACAATTAGGACACGGGATCTCTAAAGGATCCACAAAGTAAAAGTACCCTATAGGCCAAAATAGATCAAAAGATGAAAGTGAAAATTTCCATTCAAATAAGCCCTTTCTATGATAGAAAATCTAGATTGCTCTCTATAAAATATGCACTAATTAAAAAATGACACTTGAAAATGTATTTTTATGAGCTCGAACAAAGCCTCTGAAGTTGTAAAATTTGGGATTTGTGATTTTCAAAAAAATTCAGTAATAAAGATCACAAATAATCTGCACTGATGCGTAGGTCACAAAATTTTATCCCTAAAGAAAAAAAAAATTGAAAAAAGGAGTTTGGATGAGTGAGATATCACTATTTGAAAATCATCTCTATAATTATTTTTTCCTAATCACTACTACCGAACCTCCAAAATTCAAATGATCCTAGATTTGGACTTAGATGTCCAATTTGGATGAAACAAAAGTCAAATTAGGATTTTTTTGACCTTTTGAATGTGATGCCAATATCTGATTTGCACTAGAGAACTCCAATATCCTACAAAAATATCTCCAGATATGCTATGAAATGAAGCTCCTATAGCTTTGATACTATGTAAGAATCAGCCTTAAGCTCTGATACCATGTAAGAATCTTCCTCAAGCTATGTTGCCATGTAAGAACTTATCTAAAGTGATGAATGTAATGTCAAGATCTAGAAGCTCAAGAGATAGAAAAAGAGGGATAGGGAAATGATGATCAATTGATTAAGTCAATAATGATCAAGAGTACAATGCTCATACCCTTTAGATTTGGATTCAAATACAATTCATGTAGAAGTGCCTCAATATGTATGCAATGCAAGATGACTAGGAGTCATGCAAGTGATGAGCATCATAACTAAGCACATGTCCATGAAAGGTTGAATTATCATCCATTGTACATGAAAGTCCAACAATGAGAGGATAAGAACACAGAGATGTATCATGCAAAGTAAGTTGTGAGACAATACATGCTCAAATAAAGTGCAACTCCTGTGTGTCTACATTATCCTAAGTACACTTAAGTAAAGTGTAATTAGTAATATTTAATTACTCCAATAATAAAAAATTCATTGATGTCTTAAATCATATATTGTAGCAACATATTCACTTGCATCAAACTCTTGTAAAAATGCATACAAATCATTAGAAATCAAAATTGTAACACCCTCTTAAGTATGTTTATCATATGCATCAAGTTGTCCTTCCATGTCACCCTTAGTATTAATATTCATAGTGTCATCCCTTCTAATTGATTCATCAACAACAATACCATCAAATGCTTGGTCATTAGCATCAATCACATCATGCACCCCAATATCTACACACTCTTTCATTGATTCATCAACAAGTAAAAAAGTTTGTTCATCTTCACACATAAGTGGATCAACATGCATTTATAATGTACCTAGTTAAACTCTAACAATGAATTCAAATTGAACCGTTTCCTCTTGTGTTTTTCATTGTTACCTTCTTTCTTCTTGGGAGCTCCTGAATGGGCCATACTACCTTGTCCTTAGGTGTATGGTGCCAAATCAATTTATTTTCTTTAATTCTATCTTCTAAGTCATCTATAATGTTCTCAAAGGGAACTTTTCCTAAAAGTGATCTCGATCTGAAGGCAATCTCGACCCAAAGGGAATCTTGTCCCAAAGGGGATCTTTGTTTAAGGCAATCTCAACCCGAAGGGAATCTCTGTCTAGAGGCAATCTCAATCTGAAGGGGACCTCAATCCGAAGTGAACCTTGATCCAAAGAGAATCTTAGTCTAAAGGGGAAATTGATCTAAAGGGAATATTGACCCAAAGGGGAATTCAATCGAAAGGAAATCTCAACATGAAGGGGAAATCAATTCGAGGGGCATTTGGTTCCAAGGGGAAAATTAATTTGAAGGGAAACTCAATCTGGAGGGGAATCCGATCTGAAGGGGAACTCAGTCTGAAGGGAATATTGACCCAAAGGGGAAATCGATCTGAACAAGACCTAGTTCTGAGGGGAGACTTGATCTAAAGGGAAACTCAATCCGAAGGGAATCTCGATCTAAAGGGGATCTCGATCTAAAGGGGGGACTCAATCTAAAGGAGATCTTGAACCAAAGGGATAGTCAGTCCAAAGGGAATCTTGATCCGTAAGGGGACTTAGTCCAAAGGAAAACTCAGTCCGAAGGGAATCTTGACCCGAATTCAATTTTCTCTGATACCAATGTAATGTTCCATTCCCAACTACACGTTGTTTGATACCGAAACCTACAAGTAAGCTTTAGACACCTCGAAACACAATCTAATTATTTATGTACGATATGGGATGTGTTAGTTGAACAGTTGTCCAAGTTGATCATATGGTATTATGAAATGTGCAATGCTTCATTGATGATAGGCCATATGGTAAGTTGGGGGAGTTCGTACAATATTTTTTGGATGACCATACGGTGGCCAAATCTAGTCATGGGAGATGGTCATACGATAGCTAGGAAAGATGGAGGCATGTACGGCGAAGTGATATGGGTCCTTACATTCTAAAAGTTACAAGTGATCATATGGTGGGGGGAGGAGGATGATGGAGGGTCGTTCACCATGGATTGAGCTCCAATTTGAAATTTTAGAACCATGTGAAAAATATATTTTCCAAACACGCCAAATAATGCTAGTACAAGTATTCACGATCCAATCCAAGATATATGGTTATATGAATTTTCAACCAAAGATGGTACGTGGAATTTCCATAGCTAAGGAAGTAATACAAAGACACAGTAGGGTGAGGGTTGAATCCCACCAAAATTGGATTAGCCAAGTAGGGAAGATCTTTCACTTCTGAAATGGCAAACAATATTGAACTCCAACAGGAATTCGCAGTACAAAGAAATCTCCAAATCACATGAAACCTACTACCTATATGTCGTGCTTGAATACCCTTCGAAGGAACCCCTAAGGGTTTACAAAGATAGCTGACGACAACACCTACCTAAACAATTAAAATAAAAATGGGTCTGAGATATACTAAATCAATTGGAACTACAAATAAAAATATTATTAACTTGGACCCCATATTGATTAATTAAAGTAACTAATTAAAGGTCCTTTTATTATATTATTTAGATTTTGAGACCAATTAATTAATTAATTTAATTTAATTATTACATTGAAATTTGGGGACACGAAAAATCCTCACTGCCCAAAGATTGCTTGCCCTCAAGCAATCCATCATTAGACAAAATGCCAATAGCTCCAGGGTTCCAAATCAAATGCATAGGTGAGACAAGTGGAATGACATCAATCCTCTACAACACCACAATGTCATTAAACGTTCACTGTGCCACTTTGATATAAATATTGTCATGTCCTAAGTCACCAGGATCCCAAACAAAATACACAAGAGAAATGAGTGAATTGTCATCAAATTTCCCTTGCACCACACTGGTGTTTAGCATCCGCTACACCACTCTGATATAAAAAAAATTGTAACCTTTAGCAAGATTCCAATGACACAAATTGATGAAATCTTTCACATCATTATGTTTTAAAATATCTTTTGGTATGGTCATGCACATAGATGTCAATGCTGGCACAAACTTGGCCACTGACACAATCACAACGACCACTATTATATTCCTAACAGGTGAAACCTTGATGAAGAGAGCTTTGGTGGTGAGAATATCAGTGAAGGGGGTTCGGCCATAAGTACCTCGATGATAGGAGCTTTGGAGAAGGGCGTTGCAATGATGGGAGCCACAGTGAAGAGTACCTTAGTATAGGGAACCTTGACAAAGAGTAACTCAGTGAAGGGAACACTAACAATGAATACCTTAGTGAAGGGAGATTTGGCAGAGAAAGCCCCAATGGAGAGTACCTTGGTAGCGAACAAAATCTTAGCTATAGATAAAACCTCAACAGCACATAGAACCTCTGTTCAAGCCTTAATAATGGATAGAGCCTTGACAGCGAGCAATGTCTTAATGGTGACAAATGTAACTACTATGAAAAACACAACCACAATGACGAACAAACTATGATGACAGAGATAGGAACGAAGACGTCGATAAAATAAACTATGGCAATGGATACAAACTCAATGATAGACATAGACTTGATGTCGGTGACAAATATGATAATGGACTTGATGACAAACACGATGGTGGTAACGACAACAAACACAATGAAGATGGCAGACATGGCAATGATGACAGTGACAAACATGACAATGGACTTGACAAGAGATATGATAGTGATGATGATAATAGACATAATGACGATGATGGACATGGTGACAATGATAACAAAAAACATAATGACATTGACAGAGATAGAAATAGGCATGGTCACAGTGACAAAAATAGATAGTACTACTATGATAGACACATTGACAGGCAGAGTGATGGGGATGAAAATAGACACAACTATGGTGAAAGACATGGTGATGGTGATGAAAACAAACACAACTATGGTGACAGATACAACTGTGATAGACATACAACCTTGGCGACAAACATGACCATGATGATGGACATAGCTTCAATGACTAACACACAACCTCAGCAACAAACATGACCATGGTGATAGACACAATATTAGGGATGAATAGAGCCACAATGAAAGATTGAGCCTCAATAATAGACACAACCTCTATGATGGACACAACCTCAAAAACTAATAGAACCTCCATGACAGATAGTGCCTCAATGATGGGCACAACCTCGAGCACAACTGGACTTGTCCCTGTCTTTACAAGATCCATGCAAGCAACATCTTCATATCTAGGTGTTCTCCCCATGTTGGTGTAGTAGAAAGATATAGAAAATCCTCCTAGAGTAGCCCTGTAGTCATGCCTTCATTCCACCCACATAATGCATCACCCTTATCATTGTCATCCATTTTCTCCCACTTGTGCAACTAAGATATTAGTTTTTCTTCAAAATGCTTGAAAACATTATTGACCAATCTATATGTTGCTATAGAGGGGATACATTCTAGATTATAGACAGCCCATAACATAGATATGATGGGTTGGGATATTTCATCCATCTCTTCAATGCACAAAATCATAAGAATCTCCATAGCAACTGAAATATTAGTATCATGATCTTCCTTGATGCCGACCAAGAAGTGATGGAACATATCATGGACCAAATTTTTTAATTTGACATCTAAGAGGAGGTTACTTACTTTGATATTTGCACAATTCTCCAATATTGTAGATCTCCTATCAAAAGGGTCACTTCTAAAATCATCAAGACTCTGAAAGTTGTCAACTATCAAATGCAATATCTCTACATGGTGTTATCATCATAGGGTGCTTTAGAAGCTAAAATTCTCAAGACCTCACTGAGACATGTTACAACTGCCAACCTTTTTTCCTTGTCATGATGTCTCAAAATCCTAGGTTGACTTAAGGCATCCTTAATCGATAAGAGGATTCTCTATATAAATCTTGAAGTTAATTGTTCACCTTACATAGGCATACTTCCAATATATCTAATGGAAGATCATCACCCTCACTGAGCTATTTTCCAATCTTTTGTAGTTCCTTCAACTACCACTCTCTATTGTTGTTCAACACCATAGTGTGATCCAAATACCAAAATCTCCCAATCATCCTAGCAAGCTAGAAAGATCATTAGCTTTGATAGCATTACAATTTTTAGAAGGGGAACTCAACCTGATAGTGATCTCAGTCTGAAGGCAATCTCAATCTGAAGGGAATCTTGTCCTGAAGGGGATCTCTACTCGGAGGCAATCTTGACTCGAAGAGAAACTCTATCTAGAGGCAATCTCAATCCTAAGGGGACCTCAATCTAAAGGGAATCTTGATCTGAAGTGAATCTCAGTCTAAAGAGGAACTTAATCTGAAGGGAAACTCGATCCAAAGGGAATCTCGACCCAAAGGGGAACCCAATCTAAAGGGGAACTCAATCCGATAGGAATCTCAACCCAAAGAAGAAATTGATCTGAAGGGGATCTAGTTCTGAGGGGAATCTTGATCTAAAGGGAAACTCAATTTGAAGGGGAACTCAATCCAAAAGGGAACTTGATCTAAAGGGAATCTTGACCTGAAGGAGAAATCAATTCAAAGGGGATTTGGTTTCGAGGGGAAACTTGATTTGAAGGGAATGTCAATCCAAAGGGTATCTCGATCCAAAAAGGGAACTCAATCCGAAGGGGATCTCAAACTAAATGGAAACTTGATCCAAAGGGATACTGAATCTGGAGGGAATCTCGATCTAAAGGGGAACTCGATGCGAAGGGAATCTCAATCCAAAGGGAATCTCAAACTGTAGGGGAACTCAATATGAAGGGGAACTCAGTCGGAAGGGAATCTTGGCCTGAAGACAATTTTCTCTAATACCATTGTAATGTTCTACTCCCGACTACATGTTTTTTGATAGCCAAACCCATAAGTAAGCTTCAGACACCCTAAAACACAATCCAATGATGTCAGTATAGTATGGGATGTGTTGGCCGAACGATTTTCCAAGTTGACTATAGAGCAGTAAGGAATGTGCTATGCTTTGCCAATGGAAAGTCACACGGTAGGTGTGGGGGATTCTATATGGTATTTTTTGGATGACTATATGGTGGCCAAGTCTAGATGTGGGAGATGGTTGTATGGTAGCCAAGCGAGGTGGAGATCCGTATGGTGGAGCAGAAATGGGTCCCTATGTTCTAAAAGTTATAAGTGACCGTATAATAGAGGGAAGAGGATGATGGAGGTTCATTTTCCATGGATTGAGCTCCAATTTGAGATGCCAAAACCATGTGAAAAATATATTCACCAAACATGCCAAATAATGCCAGTACAAGTATTCAAAATCCAATCCAAGATATATAGATATATATATTTGCAAACAAAGATGGTGCATAGAATTTTTAGATCCAAGAAAGTAATACAACAATGGAGTAGGGTGAGGGTTGAATACCACCAAAACTAGATTATCCAAGTAGGGAAGATCTTTCACTTCCAAAATGATGAATACTAAACTCCAATAGGAATTCATATTACAAATAAATATCCAAATTTCATGAAAATTACTACCTACATGATGTACTTAAATACCCTTTGGAGGAACTCCCAAGGGTTTGCAAAGATAGCCGAAGCCAACACCTATGGAAATAATTAAAATAAAAATAGATTCAAGATATACCAAATCAATCAAAACCAAAAATACAAATATTATCAACTTGGACCCCATATTAATTAATTAAAGTAACTAATCAAAAGGTACTATTATTATAATATTTAAATTTTGGGACCAATTAATTGATTAATTTAATTTAATTATTACATTGAAATTTTGGGACATGACATCATCAAGTTTCTTTTTTCTAACTCTTTCTCATATTTCAAGTATTGTTTCTCCTTCTTTTTTGTCTCCCTCTCTTCTTCTTCTTCTTCTTCTTCTTCTTCTTCTTCTCCTCTTTTCCTCTTTTCCTCTTCTTCCTCTTTCTTCTTCCTCTCTTCTTGTATCTTCTTCCATGAACCTTGCCTCACAAATATTACCTCAAAAGGTACATTCCTCCAATCAATTCTATGTCCTTCTGCCTGACCTTGTCCTTGCACCACCTTGGTCTCTCCTCTCCACCTAGTCTTTTGGCAACTACATTCTCTCCACAGACTGAAAAAAAAATCAAAAATACCAAAACTCTTCTTTTCCAAGACTTTCTGAGCTCTAATACCACTCTAATGCAAAGAAAAAGATTTACACAAAACTTGGAAATAATCTACTACTGAATGGGAATACTTCCTAGTAAATGGCTACAAAGCAAAACTTGATTTGGGCATTCAAAACCTACAAGAAAAAACCTTAAGTCACTTTGAATTGAATAATAAGACCTTCCAAGGCCACACATGGTCAGCAAGCACACAAATAATCATATAAATGATTCCACCACCATCTTGTAGCAATAGTGATAGGAAACCACATAAACATGATAGTTTTTAGAAATCGGTTTGTTTGACCCATCAAATGACAAAATGAATTTTCCTTGAAGGAAATAAATTTTATCAAAATGTAATAAACTACTCACGCACCAATTTTTTAGTTCCTTAGTCAAAAATACGTAGCTACTATTACATATTATTTAGAGTGTAGATTTGGGAAACCAAAATTCTAAAAAATATACCCTAGTGGACATAACTTACTCATTTCTCAATAAAAATAAGTTAGACTTGAAGAAAAAGAAAGTAAATTCAACACTCTTTTTAACCATATGAGATTCATACACAAATCCTAATATCATGAATGTTGATGGTATTCCTATGGGGTAGAATCCTAGCATTACTAGAGAGATGATTCAGAGGTTGTGTGTGGCATTCATGACTCTGTTTGTCATTGATGTCAACATATTGGTCATTATGTAATGACTGGAAGAACAAAAAATAGAGATTTAGGTAACGTAGTTTGAGGATTGAAGATGAGTTAATATAAAATTGAGGACATGTTCTGCAAAGTGTCTTGATTCTATGGTTAAGAGCACATGTGGAAATATGGAGACAGTGGATAGTTATTCAAGATTTATTTTTTATATCGATCAGACAAAGTTTTTGGATAGCAATATTTGATGTTTTAATTATATCTCCTAATAGAGAATGAATCTGGTCATGCAGACATGGAAAGAGGTAGAAGATATTATGAAGATGATGTGGTCAAGCGCACACATGCAGATGAGCATCTTGTGAAGAGATGTGAAGATTGTGAAACGACAATTTGGTTGTAATTGAAAAGTTGTAATATTATAATATAACATGTAAATTTAACATCTTAAGATGATCTTATATTATAATTATAAATTGGGAAATCCTCAAGGACGACTCAATAATTTGTGACAAATTGGAGAAAGGATCATCTTTTTTCTTGCATAGCATCCTATCTCACATAAGCACACTTTCCATGGCCTCACAATTTGATGAAATGTGAAACATATTTTAGTTATTATTGAAGTTCCCATCAATTATTGCATCACCAGAATTGAGGAAGCACTACTCCTAATTTCATTGGTTTCCTACCCGATCCTTTTGGTAATTTAATTTGTAAATGTGTTGTTACCTTGGTTTATGTCTATTAGGAGTACCCCTTTCAATTATTTTCTTTAATCTCTAATTACTCTACCTTGTTATTTTCTTTTCAAACACTTGGTTAAAATAGGAATTAATATAGTTTCAATAATAAATTGCATTCATCATAAATAGAAAATACAAAAATGTATCTCTTTTTTGGTTACGTTTCAAACAACAACAAACTATGCAGATTGGTTTAGAACCCGCAAAGGCCTCCTCATGAACATACACATTTATCTTCAATTGAGTTACCTAGTCTATTGAAAAACCCACTTTGAATCTTGAAGTTGGTTTTTGATTAGCTTTTCAAGAGAGAGATTCGAATGGATCCTTGTTGTTTAGCATTGTGCAAAACAACACTCAACAATACAAAAGCCCATAATTTGAAGTTCCTTTCAAGTATCTAAAAAAAAAATTTACCGCTACAAGATATGTCTCTCTAGGATCGACTTTGAATCTTGATACAATTCCAACTACATTAGCTATATCAAGTCTAGTATATGTCAAATATTGAAATCACCCTTTTGTATCTCTATACCTTTTTTGTAATACACCAAGAGATTCATCTTTGCCTAATAATTTATATCCTGTCACCATAGGTATTCCAATAGGTTTACAATTTTCCAATCCAAATCTTGTTAACAAGTCCTTTAGATAATTAGTTTGTGATATTAAAATGCCATCCTTATTCTAAACAATATGTAATCCCAAGAAATATTTCAATTCACAAATCATACTCATATCAAATTCATTCTTCATCTCTTCTAAAAATTTCTTTCTAGATTCATCATTACCTCAAAAAATGATGTCATCCACAACCACTAAAATAATCAGTAAACCATCTTCATTATTTCTTAAATACAAGTTATTGCCTACGTTACTTTTCTCAAATCCCAAACTGATCAAATATTTGTCCAACCTCATATACCAAACTCTAGGTGCTCACTTTGGTCCATACAATGCTTTCTTTAATATGCAAACCATATCTCTATCTTTTTTCAAAGGAAAACTATCAGGTTGTTCAATATATGCCTCTTATCAAGTTCTCCATTAAGAAAAAGTAACTTGACATTCATCTAATAAACCTTAAAATTATTGTTATCTATTTTTGCCAAAAAAATCTAACTCCCTCTAGTCTAACAATAGGTGCAAAAGCATTCTCAAAGTCAATTCCTTCTTATTCTGAATAACCTTTACATACTAACCTTGCTTTGTTTCTCACTACTTCACCTTGCTCATTCATCTTGTTTTTGAAGACCCACTTTGTTCCAATTATTTTCTTGTCTTTAGGTCTAGAAATTAATTATCAAGCTTTTTTCTTTTCTATCTTCTCAAGTTATTCTTTCATAGCCTTTTATCCAAAATCTATCATTACAAGCTTCATCTATGCTCTTAGGCTCAAATTGTGATATTAAACATAATTCTTTATTCACCTTGTTTCTTGTCATAACTCCTTTGTTTGCACTCCCACTGATTTGGTTCATAGGTTGATTTCTTGCAACATATCTATTAGGTGATCCCTTCTCAACTCTTATTTCTTCTCTTGGTTATGATCTCGGTTCATTTTTTGGTTCTTCTCTCTAATCTTCCCTTTGTAATTTAGTCTGCAAATCAATCAATTTTTCATAAAACAATTCCTACTCAACATTCTAATTATTAGTCATTTGATTAGCTTCTCCGTTAGAATCATAATCAAATATCCTCTCTTGAGTTATAAACTTTTCATCAACTCTCACATTAGCACTCTCAAAAATAGGCTTGAATCTTTGATTAAAACATCTATATGCTTTACTCTTTAATGAATATCCAAGAAGCATACCTTCATCACTTCTAGAATCAAACTTCTCAATATCATCATTCCTTTTGATATAACACTTACTTGCAAAGATTCTAAAGTATTCAAAGTAGGTGTATGTCCAAACCAAAGTTCATAAGGTGTCTTGCCATTGCCTTATCTAATTTGCACTCTGTTAATTGTATATACTATGATGTTCATTGTTTCTCTCCAACAAATGCATGTGATACATTATTCTACAACATCAATTCTCTAGTTGCTTCACTTACTGATATGTTCCTTCTTTCTTCTATCACATTCTGGTGTAGTGTCTTAGGAGCTAAAATTTGTCTCTTTATACCATTATCCTCACAAAATATGTTAAATTCATTTGAAATAAATTATCCTCCTCTAGCTTATCTCAAACACTTAATATTCAAACTAGATTCATTTTCAACTCTACTCTTAAATATCTTGGTTTTCTCAAAATCCATAGATTTATCTCTAAGAAATGCTACCCACATCATCCTAGTAAAATCATCAATAAGAAGCATCAAGTATCTTTTACCATGAAATCTTCTTTTTCTCGTAGGACCACTCAAATTTGTGTCCACAATCTCTGAAGTTTGTTGTAGTAGTAAACATTTTTTCTCGAAAATGAACATTTCTTATGCTTTTCATCACATATTCTTTGAAAATTATTTTAGGAAGTTCCATAATCTTAGGCAAATCTCTAATTGCATGTATTGTACTTATCTTCACAATTTTATCAAAGTTAATGTGACAAAATCTACTACTCCATAGCCAACTATTATCAACATTTTCAAACAAAAATGTCATCTCAATGGGATTCAACTGAAAAATATTACCTTTAGTTCTTGCACCTATACCAATCAGTGTGTCATCTTTTTCTTTGATTATGCAAGTCTTCTCTATAAATTATAACTGATATCCCTTTTCAACAAGTTGTCTAACACTCAAAAGATTATGTTTCAATCCATCCACAAAGTAGACATATTTAATGTTAGTCTTTCCATCTAGAGTAATAGATTCTTTTCCTTTAATATGACATGGTGCATTATTTCCAACTCTGACTTTCCGTTCATCATAACTATTGAATTCAAAAAACTTTTTCATATCTCAGTAATATTATGAGAACATCTACTATCTATAATCCAAGTAGACTTTCTCTTTTCAACATGTGATACTAAGGTTGTTTCTTCCCTTGCTTCTTCTTTTTCAATACTTTATTCCTTTGATGGGGACACAACCCAAGAACAGAATAGACACAACAGAAAAGGGAAATTGTATTAACTGAGAAAATAAGCTAGTACAAACAGTACAGAGAAAATCAACTTCTAAACATGCCCTAAGGGCTTACAATAGCATAAATCTGGAGATAATTTCTCCTTTTAGTACCTCCTCTCAAACTCCACTCTGAACTGCCTTTTACAATGCCAGAAATCTCCTTAAATAGACCTCAGAGGGTTAAGGACTAGGAGTACATTCTAGAAAGTGCTAGTAGGCATCCACCAACCAAATAGAAGGTTCCATAAGCTGCATTAGAAGTCGGTGCAAATTTAGAAGAATCCAGACATGGTAACCAAACTTTTGGGAGGCATAACTTTTGAACAGTAGCTCCGATTGACGAACCGTTTACATTTTCGAAAAGCTCTCGAAGCGCTCTATAGCCCTATGGACAAGCTTTTCTTATCCACCATTTTTTGGCCCTTTTTGAGGTCATTTAATGCCCCTAACCTGACTTTGAAGCATTCTTAGGAGGTCTCCAAAACTCGAAAAACTACAATAACTTTCAAACCGTGGGGCCTTTTGACCTGGTTCTTTTTTTGGAATGCTCTAAATCACAATTACATTCATCTAGCCAATTCACACCTTCTAGGTCACCAAAATAATGGCAAAATTGCATGCTCCTATTTTTTTGGGATTTTCTAGCACACTGATAGTTGAACTGTGAGAGTTGGAACCTTTATTTGACCCAAATGGGTATCCAAAAATGAAAAGACATGAAACAGAAACTAAGTCTAAGTACATTTTTTTGGGTGACACAGGATTGCCCTTATACCTCTGGATGCTCCTGCATCATCCTTAATAGAAACAAATCTTATCTCATCATCTTTATCATTATTATCTAATAAATTACTATCTTTAAATCAATTTCATCATCTTCAATAACAAAGAAGGAATCTTTTTTGAATTCTAGATTTGTAGGGTTTCCTAGGCTTAGTTTTCTTCTCTCTTTTAGGACAACAAGGTGAATAATGACCTCTTCATAAGCAATGCAACTCCTTCATCAAACTTCTTGCCTTTTTCTTATTTTATTGTCCACTCTTTAGCATAATCTCCATTTGTACTTGCACTCCTAGTTCATGTAGGTTTATCTCTTTGCACAATGAAAACATTCTCAACTCTAGGTACTCCTTCATTTTTCTCATCCATGATTCATATTCCTACAAATTTACAAGAAGATTTTCTCCAAAAGGTTTAGGTGTACAAGGAATAACTTGAATCATTTGTGCCTTCTAATAATAAAGAGGTGTCAAATTTCTTAGAATCTTCCACACAATCTCATCTTCTAATTTGGTTCCACCACAACTTCCAATTCTTGCAACAATTTAAGATATTCTATTAAATTATCCCCTTATAGTTTCATCTTACCGTATTTTAGCACTTTGAAACATATATGTCCAACTCTACAATCTAGACTATTTTGTATACACATCACCTTCAAATATACACTACAATCTAATGCAAATTTCATGTGCAACCTTTACATTTTTTACCTCTACATATTCAGATTCTAGAAGAGCTAACAACAGTGCTTCTTTAATAAGTGTATTTTGCATGAATAGATCTTTATCTTCTTATTCACATGAATAAAGCTTATCTTCATCTATTACTTCCTTCTTCTTGAGTTTAACCTTCCAAAATCTTAGACCCATGCACATCAAGTGAGTCTTCATCTTTTCCTTCCAATTTTCATAATTCACTCCATCAAACTTCAAAATAAAAATTCCTAAATGAAGCCATGGATCTCCTTATGTTATTAAACTTTTCCTTCAAGGGCCTAAGGCTTTGATACCAACTGTTAGAAAGTAAATTCCATCAATATAATTGAGAGGGGGGTGAATCTCTTATATTCTTAAAACAACTTATAATAACTTTATCAAATCTAAAACTTGTGATAAAGAGATGCAACAACCATAAAAGAATAAACATACATAATAACACCATATTTGTTAACTAGGGAAACCCTTGATCAAAGGGAAAACCCTGGTGGGAATGATGCTCGCAAGATGATGTACTAATATAGAAGTTCCTTGTAAAAGGATAGATTATGTTAGGATCAAGTGAAATACAATCCATACATATGAGTCCCTATTAGGAGACTTTGAATCCCTCTCAAAAGATTCCAACCCTGTTAGGAGTTGATTGGAAGTCAATTGAACCCATAGTCCAAATTGCTTCAAGACTATCTTCACTAAAAAATCTTCAAGATAACATATCCAAGTACATGATATAACTTTATAAAAAAAACTTCTTTACCAATAAAGTTCCTATGAATCTCACAGTACATCCTCAACATTAATATCTTCTCTGATCTTACATAATTTGTGTCATTGGTTACAAAAACATCCCCAGAGGATACTCAAAAATAAGAAAAGTATCCTTCCTTTATACCAAGTCCTAATGAAAAATTGAGTCATCCTTGAGTCTTTCTGAATGTATAATCAATAGTGCAAGATCACAATAAGATATTGCATTTCAGTATACACTTCCCATAATGATATTAACAATACTCAGCCTCCTAGGAACAACACACTGAAGAAACATCACAAATCTTCATAGAATGAACATTTAATTCTACTACGTTAAACATGGAATCCTTAACATGTCTTCAACCATAACCCAATCCTATTGAATGATCTTTGGTCTCACCAAAAAGGTATTGAATAATTACCAGTACTCACTTTCTAGAAATTCACTCTAAGAGAAGTCTCCACAAAATATTATGTAACTCACACAAATATGCATATCTCTTTATAAAAACATAGACACAACACCAAAACATGTTCCTAAATTCTCCTCTAAGTGCATAGAACATAACTCTCTGACCACGAATCTTGCTAGATGAATATTGATCTATAACTCTAATTGAATTGTCCAAAAAATTGATATGTTGGCATCAATGAAAAACACAACTATGAATGCAACATATAAGAACTCAATCATCTCTTTGGCATACTTACAATATCCCCCATACTATCATACCTCTAGAAACATCAAGCATTCATACTAACATAATGATGGTATATGAAAGTTTCCCAAACAAAGAACAAAGATGATAAATTCTCACAAATATCATTAGTCATAACATCTACTAAAGAAAAAAGGGTTATTATATCAATCTTGAAAAGATATATGACTGACAAAATACAAGGACAAATGTAGATGAAAGTTATAATATTGTTAAAGATTTATTACTAAGATGGATATGTGTGGAATCTTGTAAAGGCTTAAGTTGTCATTGTACTATATTTTTACTAGGTAAATGAGGTTGTCATAAAAGTTTAAGAGTAACTAATCAAGAGTGTTCAAGGGCATATATCTAAAAAGGTTGAAAATTGAAAAAAAAAATTAAAAATTAAAAATTTCTTTCTAGGTTCTATTAATTTTTAATTTCATAGGTTTTGTAGTAAAAATTTGAAGTTGAGACTTTCATCTGTACCTTAAATTAAGTTGTTGTAGGCATGCTATTTTCTAAACAAAGACTAGATTTCTAGTTTTTCTTTCTAATAGAGAAAATGGTTCTAAATATTGAGCAGTGAGTCAAAAGTTAATACCTCACCAATATGGAGTTAAAAAAATCATACATTTTTGAGAATTTTTATAGTTCTATTTATTTTTCTTACATCTGTATATTCATTTCAAATTATTATGGTTGTGGTGACTTTTGGTGTTCTAGAACTTGTAAACATTCATGCAGTTTTGAATAAAACATGATTTTTTGATACCTAATGGTATTATAAAAAATTAGGATACCTTGATAAACAATATAAGATACATCAATATGTGTAAGTATTTGTCTCAATATTGACAAAATGTAATAATTTTTCTAAGGTAATGAATCTAAATGCCAAGATCTAGAAGCTCAAGAGATAGCTTAAGAGAGATAGGCAAAATGATGATCAAGTGATTAAATCAATAATGATCAAGACTACAATGCTCAATAGACTATTACATAATTTATATTAAGATTTTGATTGAGTACAATATAGATTTGTCTCAATATATAGGTAATGTGTGATAACTAGGAGTGATGCAAGTGATAACCTATGAACTAGACAAGGTGTAAGCACATGTCCACTAAAGGTGGATCATCTTCCATTGTACGAAAAATTATGTGCAACATGTGCAAAGATGAGATGATGATAATGTGATAAGAACACAAAGGT
Source organism: Cupressus sempervirens (assembly GCA_028749045.1). Classification (NCBI taxonomy): domain Eukaryota; kingdom Viridiplantae; phylum Streptophyta; class Pinopsida; order Cupressales; family Cupressaceae; genus Cupressus; species Cupressus sempervirens. Next base: position 192,059,390 of record CM053785.1, read on the forward strand.
GGAGCTCATAAAAAATTAGGTGTACAACAAAACACTATGTGCAAGTGGACTTGTCCTATAACATGTGCTAAACTAAAATATGAACTTGCAAATGTCTACATGACAACTAAAATGCATTATCCTAAGTAAAGCATAATTATTAAATGCTTAATTACATCACCTCCCCTTTCCCCCTCCCCCCTTAAGTGAAACTTAGGGGAATGCACTTAAGCTTACAAAATTTACCTGGCAATGCATGATGGGTTCTGACTACTAGGCCATGTTAGGTGCCCATATACAATATGAAAAAGAAATGAAATCTCTCATAAGGAAGAAAAAGAGGGAAAATATCATGGGAAAAACCCTCCCCAAAAAAGAGAAATTAAAAAGAATCAAGATGCATGGATGGACTAAGACAAAGCCCGATATGTATAGAGATTGTGAACTAAGGCTAACTTGTCCTCTACAACCAACATGTTGAAGAGAACATTATATATGTTTCAAATCTATCTAACAAAACAAGTTGACATGGCCAGAAAAATTTTGGCCCTGAAAAAATAAATTTACAAATGATTTTTTTCAATTAAAAATTTAGATCATACCATCAAATTGTAGATCAAGCAATCCCAACCCAATTTGCAAAAAAATATTGACCTCAAATTTGACTTTTTCTTAATATAGGAAAATTCCTAGTCAAATTGACCTCAAATTTGAATTTTACTAATATAGGCATATTTATAGTCAAAATTCACTAGAATGACCACCTGGATGCAATGGTGAGGTCCAATCTACTCAAAACGCTCCTACAAAAAATTCTCATGCTAGATTTGAATCATGTCTTTTGAAAAGGTTGAAGCAAAATGCTCTCTAGTGGCTATGCAATGAAATGCTCATTTGGCTCTAATACCATGTATGGAACTACCTCAAGCTTGATACAATGTAAGAATTTTCCTTAGTAATAAATGTAAATTCCAAGATCTAGAAGCACAGGAGATGGCACAAGAGAGATAGGAAAAATGAAGATCAATTAATTAAGTTAATAATGACCAAGAGTACAATGCTTAATAACCTATTGCCTAATTAATATTTAGATTTAGATTAAGTACAATGTAGATGTGCTTGAATATATAGGAAATGGGTGATAACTAGGATTGATGAAAGTGATGACCTATCAACTAAACAAGGTTTAATCACATGTCCACTAAAGGTAGATCATCCTTCATTATGCAACAAAGTATGTTCAACATGTGCAACAATGAGAGGATGATAATTTAGTAACAACACAAAGGTATAGCTCACAAACAATTAGGTGTGAGACAACAACTATGTGCAAGTGGATTTCTCCCACACCATGTGCTAGAATAGAATGCAAACTCCTAGGTGTCGATATGACAACTAATATAAAAATGCATTATCCTAAGAAAACTTAAGTGTAATTAGTAAATACTCAATTACACCAACAATACAATTTATTTAGAAAAAAAAGAATTGTGATGATATCTACACGATGAAGTGCATTCATGTCCATGAATAGATGAGAAAGTGTCATAAGAAAGAAAAACACCTACAAAGTGCTAGACATATTAAGAGGATGCTATAGGAAGTAGATGAGAATGGAGTTATGTGTCATCTTATATAGGTTATACCAAGATAAAAACATTCAATGTGAAAGATAATAGTAGAGTTACTAGCATTTAATCAAATAGTACTTTTTGAACCAACTGTGTTTCACTAATTGAAAGATTCGTAGCCACTCATTTTCCTAAGATGGTACAATTATTTGTCATTATTACTCATTATAATAGGTCCTAGAAAGCATAAAGAAATATTAGATTAGTCATGATAAATGTATAGTATGTATATTATCATATTTAAGCCCAATATATATATATATATATATATATCTGTGTGTGTGTGTGTGTGTGTGTGTGTGTGTGTGTGTGTGTGTGTGTGTGTTTATTTATTTATTTATTTATTTATTTATTTAAACTTTCACCTATCAATATATATATATATATATATATATATATATATATAAAATGTTGAACAAAAGCTTAATTAAAGACTTCAAAAAATATCTTCTTATAAATTTTCATTAAACAAGTCCATTAACATTGTTTTTCTTATGCCCACCCGACAATGTAGATATAATCCATGAATATGTGTCAAATAAGTCTTTGAAATAGACCAAAACTAGCTCCTATAAATTCTAATGCTGAATAGACCTTTGTAAAAGAATAAAATAAAATACCCTTTAAGAAATATGGAAACATTTATGTTTAGATTGACAAGAGAATGCATTCATCACTATGGTTGACCATGATCTTATAAATTTTTAAGAATGGAAAATGCCTCTAAATGGATCTAATAAACTTTCCATGATAAGTGATAGGGGAAATACATGAAATCATTGTACAACTATAGGAGCACTTCAATTACAAGTATGCTACCACCTTGGTAAAATAACTATTGTTTCTACAATTTGCCTCACTTGCTAGCTTGATGAAAGGATGTCAACCTTTCTAATCTAGAGGTTTTGACACCATCCATCAACTCATTATATAACCTCTGAAGAACTTGGAGGGTCTCTTCGTACAAGTTTAGTGAAAATAAGATTTGGTAAAAGAACATCGAAGCTACAAAGAATATAAACTTGAAAGAAAAAAGTTACAAGAACTTCTCTGTAAAATATAAATGAAAGTTATTAAATTTTAATTTGTGAAATCGAGAAACATGACAATATTTAATCTAGGAAAGGCCAATATTTTACAGAACTAGAATCCTTTTATAAATTCAATAAATTTAAATTTTGGTATCCAAAGATAAAAACCCAATGAGTTTCTACCATATGAATTATTGCATCCTAGTACAAAATACCTATCCTTTGTCACCTGCCATAAGCTCTCTTGTTGCTATTCTTATACTATCTTCTAGGGTTCTTCTAACTTCAAAATTTTTACAAATTTTATATGTTCTATTCCATTTTATATAATTGAATTGGTATGATTATTTTAGTTTATTTTATGGTTACATTACTATTAGTTGATAAGTTTAATTTACAATTTGTATTAATGTGAAATAAGTGACAATTAGATTAGAGTCTTTTGCCCCTACAAGGACACAAACATAACATCAATAGAATGGTTCCTTTACAAGACACCTATATTAAAAGAAGAGTTGAAGCTCTTCAAAATTTGGAATCAACCATAGAGCTAAGTAATATCTTCATGGAATTGGCTACCAAGGTTTCTCAGAAAGGTGAATTGGCACTTGAGTGCTTCATTCATTTTTATTTTTATTTATATCAATCAAATAATAATATTGAAGCATGGTAATTTTTATGGATATGTCTTACACATATTATTGAGGAGAATATAGATGATACTTTAGGAAATGTTGAGGGAGCACAAGAAGCACTATTGAAATATCTAAATCGCATATCATCAAATTGGTGGTTGATGATCAATATATTTTTGTATTGATCTTTGTTGTTCTTGTTACCTAAAATCACTCTTTTATAGGTATCCTCACTTGGCATGAATACAATTTCATAGATAATCTTAGCTTTGGAGAAGGATAAGTTTGTGACACCACATATAAACTCTATATTTCTCCAAGGATTTTAGTGGAAACCTTTGGCACCTTGATTCCTTTCCTAACAGAAAAAAAAAAAAAAAAAAAAAAGGATTTATTCTCAAAGCATTATGGATTATGTTAGAAATATTGGGAATACACAAATAGCATATGTATTATCTATAATGATTCAAGTTTCTGAATTCTTAGTGCCCTATTTGGGTTACATTTGAATGGAATTGCAATTCTCTTGTTGAAAGCTTTTCCCTAGTCCAAATGGCATTAGGTTAAATTCTAATGTTTTCTAATGGCACCAGGCAATTTTTAGCCTTTAATTCCAATGTTTTCTAGTAAAAATTATAAAAATCAAGCTATTAGGATAAAGTTAACATTTGAATCATGTGAGCTACTAGAAATAGTTTTAAATGGTTATATTGAACCATTAGATGAGTCTGTTTTGAATGTTGATCAAAAGAAGTGATGCAGGAGCATCCAGAGGTATAAGGGCAATCCTGTGTCACCCAAAAAAATGTACTTAGACTTAGTTTCTGTTTTATGTCTTTACATTTTTGGATACCCATTTGGCTCAAATAAAGGTTCCAACTCTCATAGTTCAACTATCAATGCATTTGAAAATCCCGAAAAAATAGGAGCATGCAATTTGACCATCATTTTGGTGACCTAGAAGGTGCGACTTGGCCAGATGAATGTAATTGAGATTTAGAGCATTTCAGAAAAAGAATCAGGTCAAAAGGCCCCACGGTTTGAAAGTTATTGTAGTTTTTCGGGTTTTGGAGACCTCCTAAGAATGCTTCAAAGTCAGGTTTGGAGCATTAAATGACCTCAAAAAGGGCCAAAAAATGGGGGACGAGTGAAGCCTGTTCATAGGCCTATAGAGCGCTTCGAGAGCTTTTTGAAAATGTAAACGGTTCGTCAATCGGAGCTACGGTTCAAAAGTTATGCCTCCCGGAAGTTCGGCTACCGTTTCTGGATTCTTCTAGATTTGCACCGACTTCTAACACAGCTTCTGGAACCTTCCATTTTGTCAGTGGATGCCTACTAGCAATTTCTAGAATGTACTCCTAGTCCTTAACCCTCCGGGGTCTATTTAAGGAGATTTCTGGCATTGTAAAAGGCAGTTCGGATTGGAGTTTGAGAGGAGGTGCTATAAGGAGAAATATTCTCCAAATTTATGCTATTGTAAGCTCGTAGGGCATGTTTTGAAGTTTATTTTCTTAGCACTATTTGTACTAGCCTCTTTTCTCAGTAATATAATTTCTCTTTTCTATTGTGTCCATTTTGTGGTTGGGTTGTGTCTCCATTAAGTGGTATCAGAGCGGGTTTTCCTGAGTGTGTAGACAGAGCGCCGACTGTGAGGCAGTTTGCACCAGGACTGTGTGGTTGTGGGTTCGAGTTAGAAGATGCCTCCACGAAGAGAGCATGGCAGAAGGGCTAGAGCTATTGATCCTGAGGAGGTTAGAGCCCTCCAGAGACAGGTACAAGCATTGCAAGAGGAGCTTCGTAGAGGAGCAAATATTGCCGCAGATGACAATAGTGAGGATGACAATGAAGAGGAAGTAATGGAAGTTGACGGGGAAGTTCTGAATCCTGTAGAGGAAAGGCTTTTTAGGGCCATTACTAGGTTTGGGAAAAGACCTACAATTGAAGTGGGTATATTTTCGAGAAATTTGAAACTAGATGAGTTGATCGATTGGATCAATGAACTGGAAGAATACTTTGAGTATGAGGATATAAGGGACCCAGATAGGGTTAAGTTTGCAAAGGCCAAATTGAAAGGCCATGCCAAAATCTGGTGGCAAGAGGTTCAACTGGAAAGACTTAGAAGAGGAAAGGAGAAGATCACAAGATGGGATCGCATGGTGGACAAATTGAAGAAGCAGTTCATTCCTGTGGACTACGAGCTTGATCTGTTTAAGAAGATGCATGGGTTAAAGCAAGCAAGAAGATCAGTCCAAGAATATACAGAGGAGTTTTATCGACTCCTGATTAGAGCGGGGCATGCAGAAGCAAATAAGGAGAAGGTTTCTCATTATATCAGTGGGTTACGACCTAGCATCCAGGAGGAACTAAGTCTGGTAAGAATGACCAGCGTTGAAGAAGCATACCAGTTTGCCCTACGAGTTGAAGAGAAGCTGAGTAAAAGGTTTGAAGGAAGACAAAGAGGGCGCGGTCAAGGAGGAAGGGGAAGTGGTAGATCATCTGGAGGCCACAATGAAACTCAAAAGAAAAATGAAGATGAGGGTACTAGCAAGAACCAGAGGAATGAGGGTTTCAACCGCTCCCGTGATCAAGACTTTGGAAATCAAAGAGGAAGAGGTAGAGGACGTGGGCAAGGAAGAGGAGGCTTCTGTGGTACCTGTTTCCATTGCAATGAAGAAGGTCATCGTGCCTTTGAATGCCCTCAAAGACAAGGAAGGACAGATAGGAGAGCTGAGGGCCAAGCTAGGTTTGCTCATGTGGATGAGGATGCACAATCATCACATTCAGAGGATGCAGAAAGAGGAGAGGCCTTGGTAAATGAAAGAGTCCTACTAAGTGGTGAGAATGAACCAGGGCAACGGAGGAGTTTGTTCCGTACTAGATGCAAGTGTGAGGATAAATGTTGTGATGTGATCATTGATGGTGGTAGCACTGATAACCTGGTATCAGAAGAGATGGTCTCTAAGCTGAAGCTCAAGAGGGAGAAACATCCCCAACCCTATCGGATTTCTTGGGTAAAAGATGATCATAAGGTCCTGGTAAGTGAACAATGTTTAGTAAAATTCAAAATTGGGAGTTACCATGATGAAGTTCTCTGTGATGTTATTTCGATGGATGTTTGTCATCTATTGTTGGGTAGACCATGGCAGTTTGATAGACATGCAATACATGATGGACATGCAAACACATACTCTCTGACAAAGGATGGAGTTCGCCACAAATTGAAGCCCATGAAAAAGGAAGGTGAAAAGGTATGTAGCAGTGCTAGGATTTGTCTTGTTGATGGAAGGAAGTTTTTAGATGGCATGAAACATCAGCGTATGTGCTATGCTTTGATTCCTAGGAAAGATAAAGAAGGTAGTAGTGAAATACCGTTTGAAGTTTCAGATTTACTAAGGGAATTTGGAGATATTATCTCTGATAATGTTCCAGATGGATTGCCACCAGTAAGGCAAATCAGTCATCAGATAGATCTGATTCCAGGAGCTAGTTTGCCTAACAAGGCTGCTCACAGGATGACTCCTACTGAAACAGAGGAGCTAAATAGACAGGTTCAGGAGCTGTTGAGGAAGGGCTTGATTCGAGAGAGCCTAAGTCCATGTGCAGTACCTGCAGTACTCGCACCAAAGAAGGATGGAGAGTGGAGGATGTGTACAGATTCTCAAGCTATAAATAGGATAACCATCAAGTACCGATTTCCTTTACCAAGGATGGATGATCTTATGGACTGCTTGAGCGGAGCTCAGTACTTCACAAAGATAGATCTGAAGAGTGGCTATCATCAGATATGGATTCGAGAAGGAGATGAGTGGAAAACAGCCTTCAAGACCAAGGAGGGTCTTTATGAGTGGTTAGTCATGCCCTTTGGATTGACGAACGCCCCAAGCACCTTCATGCGGCTCATGAATGAGGTACTTAAGAAGTTCTTGGAAAAATTTGTTATTGTCTATTTGGATGATATTTTAATTTTCAGCAAGACTTTGGAAGAACATTTACTGCATATTCGTAGTGTCCTTGAAAGGCTAAGGGAAGAGAAATTGTTAATTAATCTAAAGAAGTGTGTCTTTGCAAAAAGGGAGTTAGTGTATTTGGGATTTGTTATATCACCTGAAGGTCTCAAAATGGATCCAGAGAAGGTAAAAGCCATCTTGGAATGGCCTACTCCAAGGTCTGCTACTGAGGTAAGATCATTTCATGGTCTGGTTAGCTTTTACAGGAAGTTTATTAAGAATTTCAGTGGCATATGTGCACCTCTAACTGATACAATAAGAGGGGATAGAAAAGAGTTCAAATGGACTGCAGCAACTGCGAGAAGTTTTGAATTGCTGAAGAAGAAGGTGACTGAATAGCCTGTGTTGGCACTTCCAGATTTCAGAAAAGTATTCCAGGTGGACTGTGATGCTAGTGGTAGCACTATTGGGGCTGTATTAAGCCAAGAAGGTAAGCCTATTGCATATTTTAGTGAAAAATTGAATGATGCAAAGAAGAAGTATTATGTTTATGATCAAGAGTTCTATGCGATAGTTCACGCCTTAAAGAAATGGAGGCATTATTTATTGCCAAAGGAATTTGTTTTGTATACTGATCATCAGGCATTACAGTACCTAAATAGCCAAGGTAAATTGAATTAGAGGCATATGAAGTGGGTAGAATTCTTGCAGAGTTATACATTTGTGTTGAAGCATAGAAGTGGAAAATCTAACAGGGTTGCAGATGCATTAAGTAGGAGACAACTATTGCTTACAACAATGCAGGTTGAAGTAGTTGGGTTTGATGAACTCAAGAATTTGTACCCCGAGGATCCTGATTTTGCTGAAGCATGGAAAGCTTGTAAAGAACCTGTTGCTTTAGATAGAACCAAGTGGTTAGACTATTTGATTCAGGATGGCATGTTGTTCAAAGGTAGTCAATTGTGCATTCCAAGGAGTTCCATGAGGGAAAATCTGATTAAGGAGAAACACAGTGGAGGGATGGCAGGACATTTTGGTCGGGATAAGACCATTGCCATTCTTAGAGAACATTATTTTTGGCCTCAAATTACACAGGATGTGAAGAAGTTTGTACAGAGTTGCCAGGTTTGTCAAGTTGCCAAGGGGTTTAGTCAAAATGTTGGCCTATATCAGCCATTGCCTATTCCATCAAGGCCATGGGAGGACATAAGTATGGATTTTGTTCTTGGATTGCCAAGGACACAAAGGGGTAATGACTCAGTATTCATGGTGGTTGATAGGTTCTCCAAAATGGCACATTTCATTCCATGCCACAAAACTCATGATGCTGTCCATATTGCGGACTTGTTTTTCAAAGAGGTGGTAAGACTACATGGTCTTCCAAGGAGTATAGTTTCTGACCGAGATACTAAATTTGTGGGGTATTTCTGGAGGACATTGTGGAAGAAGTTGAGAACAGACTTGAAATTCAGTTCCACACATCACCCACAGACTGATGGCCAAATAGAAGTGGTAAATAGAAGTCTGGGCAATTTGCTGAGATGTTTAGTTGGAGATAAGCCCAAGGGATGGGATTTGATTCTACCACAGGCAGAGTTTGCTTATAATAACTCTGTAAATAGGAGTACTGGAAAATCACCATTTCAAATTGTATATGGGAATAGCCCAAGGACTGCACCAAAATTGAGGAAGATAGAACAAGGGGAGAGAACAAGTGCTGAAGCTGAGGAATTTGCTGAACACATCAAGCGTCTACATGAGGAGGTTCAAGCACACATTATCAAGATGAATCAAGAGTATAAAGCTAGGGTTGATGCAAGGAGAAGACATAAGGAATTCCAAGTAGGGGATCTTGTCATGGTGCACTTACGAAAAGAAAGATTTCTAGTTGGTACTTACAACAAGCTGAAAATGAAGAAATTTGGCCCCTGCAAAATTTTGAAGAAACATAACTCAGGAAATGCATATGAGGTGGAGCTGCCAGATGGTATTCACATTTCTCCCATTTTCAACATTGCAAATTTGACAGAGTATCATGATGATGGTACTGATGAGGAGTTGGTTTTAGAGCCATGTCCAATTCCTGCTTCTAAGAAGGAGGAGATAGAAGACATTCTAGATCAACGTGTGGGTAGGAGTACCAGAAACAAGCAGTATGAAGAGTATTTGGTAAAATGGAAAGGACGACCGATCAAGGACTCAACTTGGATTTCAACAGCTGAGGTTTCCCATTTGGGATTTCCTCTACCATCCATAAAGTGACAGGGTCACTTTTCAATCTACCCTGGGTGTCTGATGCAGGAGCATCCAAAGGTATAAGGGCAATCCTGTGTCACCCAAAAAAAATGTACTTAGACTTAGTTTCTGTTTTATGTCTTTACATTTTTGGATACCCATTTGGCTCAAATAAAGGTTCCAACTCTCATAGTTCAACTATCAGTGCATTTGAAAATCCCAAAAAAATAGGAGCATGCAATTTGACCATCATTTTGGCAATTTGACCATCATTTTGGTGACCTAGAAGGTGCGACTTGGCCAGATGAATGTAATTGAGATTTAGAGCATTCCAGAAAAAGAATCAAGTCAAAAGGCCCCACGGTTTGAAAGTTATTGCAATTTTTCGAGTTTTGGAGACCTCCTAAGAATGCTTCAAAGTCAAGTTTGGAGCATTAAATGACCTTGAAAAGGGCCAAAAAATGGGGGACGAGAAAAACTGGTCCATAGGGCTATAGAGCACTTTGAGAGCTTTCCGAAAATGTAAACGGTTCGTCAATCGAAGCTACGGTTCAAAAGTTATGCCTCCCGGAAGTTCGACTACCGTTTCTGGATTCTTCTAGATTTGCACCGACTTCTAACGCAGCTTCTAGAACCTTCCATTTTGTTGGTGGATGCCTACTAGCACTTTCTAGAATGTACTCCTAGTCCTTAACCCTCCGGGGTCTATTTAAGGAGATTTCTGGCATTGTAAAAGGCAGTTCGGATTGGAGTTTGAGAGGAGGTGCTATAAGGAGAAATATTCTCCAGATTTATGCTATTGTAAGCCCGTAGGGCATGTTTTGAAGTTTATTTTCTCAGCACTGTTTGTACTAGCCTCTTTTCTCAGTAATATAATTTCTCTTTTCTATTGTGTCCATTCTGTGGTTGGGTTGTGTCTCCATTAAGAAGAAGCTTGATGAAATTAGGTAAAAGAAGAGAAGATATTTGAAAATTATTAGACAAGCATTGGATGATTTAGTTGTTGGAAAGATTAAGACAACTATTATAGGCAAGAAAGCATGGTACATTCCTGAGATGGCATATCAAGGTAAAAGTAAGGTAAAGATTGCTACATTACAAACACTTGAAGAGAATTTGAAAATTACAAATGAAAGATCCTATTTCTATGGAGCGATTTTTAAATTGTGTTAAATAAGGACTAATGGTGATGATCTAAATGATCAAAATGTTGTTGAAAATATCTTAAGAAATTTTTCTATTAAATTTGATAATATTGTGGTTGCAATTGAGGAGTCCCAGGATTTGACAACATTATCTGTGGATGAGTTGTTTGGATCTTTGTAGAATCATGAAGATAGGTTGAACATATGTAATGGTACTTATCTATATAATGTATTTGAAAAAAAAAATTTAATTTGGTAGAGGAAGAGGAAGAGGAAATCCAAGATTTAGAGTAAAATAAAGAGACATAAACAAATTTCAAAGAGAAGAAAGAAAGAGTCTAGATCTTGAAGGAAAGATAAATAAAGTTTCTAGATAGTGGTTACAATAATTATATGAGAGGAAATAAAGAATTTTTTTTCAAGCATGGATAGTTTAGTAAAATCATAAGAGAAGTTGGGCAATGATAACATAGTGAAAGTAAGTGGAAAATTCACAATCAGTGTGATCACAAAGCATGACAAGAAATTTATTTTTGATGTTTTCTTTGTACCTGATTTGAAGCATAATCTTATAAGTGTGGGACATCTTAGTAAAAAAGGTCATAGAGTTACTTTTGAGAAGGATGTGTGCACTATATTGATATGCATCCTAGTAGAATTGTGATTGTAAGGGTAGAACTAAAAAATAAATGAATGTTTCCACTTCAGATGAAGAACAATATGGTTCAAGAAGTTGAAGCAAGTTTCAAGGGAAAAAATCAAGATCAAGCATGGATATGAAAATTGAGGTATGCTCGTCTAAATTTTAAAGGATTATCTTTATTTCAAATAAAGGAAATGGTAAGAGGCTTACCCCCAATCGAAGCATCATTGAGTTCATCATGTGAAATTTGTATTCGGCTAAACATCATAGAGAAAGATTTCCAAGAGTAATGTCCTGTAGTGAAAGGGAACCTTGAGAAATTGTGCATTCATATATATGTGGTCGAATAGAAACACCATCATTAGGGGGAGAATTTATTTCCTAACATTCGGTGATGATTTTAGTAGAAAGACATGGGTTTATTTTCAAAAATAAAAATCTAAAACATTTGGCAAATTTAAAGAATTCAAGAAATTGGTTTAAAAGCAAATTGGTTTATGCATCAAGGTATTGATATCTAATACAAAAAGAGAATATAAGTCAAATAAATTTTTTGATTATTTTAGATTTTATTGAATTAAAAAATAGTTTACAACAATGTACATGCCTCAAAAAAATGGTGTTGCATGTAAGACCCCTCCTCATATGTACTTAATTAAAAATTAATTTATCTGTTAAATCCTTTATATGAGATTTGAATGGATATATGAGCACAACAAGGCAATGGTATGGTAAAATGTCGTTGTTCTTTCTAGAAACCATGTAGAGGATATTATGATAATTATGGTTATCTTACGTATAATGATTTTATGATTGTTGCAATAATATAACTTAATATTTACCCTCTTATGAATCATTAGAAATTTGAAGATAAATATTATCAACTCACTAGAAGTTCCCTTAAGTAGATTAATGTTTAAATATTAAAAGTATATTATGATGTGTTAAGGTTGTTAGGGTATTATATACAAGAGGTTATACTTTTGTATTGGCATGAGTTATTTGCTTGCTCAAATTTATGGTTTAAATCATAAGCATTGCATGTGTTATCTGGGATACATCCACATAACTAGGTGATAGAAGTTATGGAGTTAGATGATAATGATGATGGATATGAACTAAGGTTTTATATTTTAGGTATTCTAATGGAAATTGATATTAGTTGATACATTAATGTTTTGATACTCTATGATTCGAGACTTGATACATTGTTTGACTATTTAAACATTGATTTGTACTAACGATGTTATGTGGTGTTTTACCTTATGATGATGATGTTATCTATGCTACCTTAATAATTATTTTATATGCATTCAAATAGTTCAGCTTGATAATATTATATTGATTGGAATTAGATTTAGAATAATTCATGAATTATGTTTTAAAAAGTTGATGACTAAAACCAATAGACTACATCACAGTGTTTGAATTACATAAGTGTTTTATACTGATGTTGTTTAAATGATAATCTCATTGAAATAAGATTATAGATGTTAAATGGTTAATTTAATTATGCATATTAGTTATATTTAATCAATGTGTAGAGATGGGAAATATTTATTAAAATGAGAATGTAGAATGTTCAGTCAATTGATTATGCAATTCGGTTCATATATACATGTGATTTCATCGAACCATTGATATTTGAATTGAGTGTGCAGGAAAGTTACCATGGAAATTTATTGAAGAAACAATAACCAACCATATGTACAAACTATAAAACCAATCTTGAATCTAATGAAGATATTTAAACCTCATTGTCCAATGATTCAATTCATGACTATAATCTGTATGTATGTATTAGGTTATTTTATTATACAATTAGTGACATGTTAGATATTGTGTAATGTGATTTTATAGTGTCATTTGACACTTGTCTTATGTATGTGTAAATTATATGTCTACTAAGGTTGGAAATGTAATCCTTAACCCAACTAACTTATTAGGAGCCTTATTAAATTTGCCTTGATTTGAGATACTTTTAAAGTCCCACCAATTAGGTTATTTGGGCTCAATTTTTTCTAGTCACTTCTAGAGGCCAAAAAGTGGTCCTAGGGGGCCAATTTTAGTGAAATATAAGTGTCTAAGTATTATGGATATGGTTTAGGGACATTTTTTACACTACTAGAAACCCCTAGTGGCTTTGGTGGCCCTTTAATTATCCCAATTACCACATGTTGCAAAATTGAGTGAGTTCATGAATTTACCCAAACCCACATTCCTTTCCAATCTTGCATTTATGATAGAGGACATGATGATGGCCAATGAACTTAGGGTTAATTCTAAATTTATTGCTAGTTGGTGGGTGGATTTTGGAGGCCTTTCTAGAGGCCCTTAGAGGAGTTAGAGGGTGTTCACCCACTCTATAATTTTATAGACATTAGGGTTTTGGATTTGGAGCAAGCAAAATGGATTGGGCTCTTCTCAAACTCCTTCTACCATAACACTTGTGAAAATTGCTCATTTTCATTGCCATGAAAATCATGTTCTTATTTTTTTTAACATAGATTAGTATGTGATTGTATTCACTTGCATATTTGCATTATGTATTTTGTGATATTTTAATGTAAGGGATGGGATTTTGTGTTTGGTTTCAATGTTGTTCTTCTTATTTCTTGATTTTGTTGTATTATTTGTGAAGGGAGTGATGACATTACCTACCCTTGGATAGGGAAGAAGTGGCCATGTATGGGGGAAGGGGTTAGTTGAGCTCTTTGGAAGTGAAGAGTCGCTTCTCATGGAGAGAAGAGGGAAGAAATGCAAGGTATATGGGCCCTTGCATGCCAATTTTACTGATATTATTTTGGGGGTGATAAGAAGAAGAAAGTATGGAAATTGTATGTGAATTCTAGCCTTGGAAGAGGCATGTTTCTTGTATGTTTTACATTTGGCATCTCCTACATGTTAGTCCACCTTTACCCCTTTGTAATGGGTTCAAGGTGACTCTCATTGTGTGTACCTTGGATGGGTGGTATTGTTGTGTTTGTGTTATTGTGGTTTGGACTTGATTTTCACCCATTGGTTATTGGTTCTCCTAGCTCAATGGGCAGTCTCCTTGAGACCTAGGTTGGGAGGTGAGCTCTCAATGGTTGGTCTTATGTGTATTTGAAGATTTTGGTAGGTTCTTATGGTAGAGAAAATTTGGATTTAGAGCCTTGGTGGTGTCCTTGAGTCACTTGTGTTGGAGATTGCTCCATTGTGATACCTTCTTATTTCATCTTGCATTCATGTAATGAAGATGGAATTATATCTTAATTTTGATTTATGAAAAGGATCCAATATTGTAAATTCCATATCTATTAATAAGAGAAATGAATTACATGAAGATATATGCATGGCTTCATTGTGTAACATATCCCTTGTAGCTTCATGATTGACTCTTTCTTTTTAAAGGAATGAAAAAGAAATATTGCTCTAATGTTGAGACTTGCTTCCCAATTTATATCCTGTAAAATATTTCCAATCATGGAAGAAATAAAAGTATGATAATCGCATGCTCTTAGTATTTATCTAAGTTATCAAATTCATGTATGAAATATAGATCTCCCTAGGTTTATAAATTAAAATCAAGGTTAAAATTGATATATCTCCTATAGTTGCACCTTAATTAAATATAGTGGAGTAGATGGTAAATCATTTTATTAAAATATTATTTGTATTACATTTATGTTACCTATTAACTCATCCCTAAACCTTTTAAAATAAATTTAGTAATATTGCTATGGAGAAAAAAAAAGGTTCCAAAAAAAACCATGTAAGCATTTTCAAGTTTCACCAAAATGCATTTAGAAAAATCCAAAATGTGCATCTACATGATGCAAGAATTGTATGGGAGGAAATTAAATTTCCCCATACAATATTCCCCTTTCAACGGTCATTATAATAGGGGCATATAATATTCACTTGGGCATATATACCCTATTAAATCAATATTCAAAAAATAATTTCCTTTATAGCATCAAACATATATATATTAAAAAATAAAGTTTGGAGGGGATGGGTGGGCCCCACACCACCCATCACCCCCATTTACCTTTCCACCCATGTAGACCATTGTGTTGAATGAAAAGGTTATAAAAATAAAAATAAAATTCATTTATTTCCTAAGACTAGCTACCATCCTACCAACCCCACTTGCCTCTCTCCCTCCTAACGCCATCCTCCTGTTGGAAATATAAAAGGAGTAACTAAGAGGGGAGGGGTAAATTAGTTACCACAAAAATAAATCCCAGATCCCTTGGATATCAATACAAATCAAAACCAAACTCTATTGAAACTAAAATTATTGTTGTAACTTGCTTAGCACTGAACTCAATAATTATTGAAATAAATGCTTCTTAAGATGTTTAATTTTATTAACCATAATTAACTTAGTTGCATCAATAGAAATAAAATAACATGAACACATATAACACCAATATTTAACGTGGGAACCCAATTTGGTAAAAAACACCAATTGCAAATAGTTACTATTGTTTACTCTTATGAAGTGTGCCCTTTTAGGAGCCAACCCTATTGAAGGTTACAAAACATACTATTAGGTGTGACCCTGTTAAAGGATTTAATCACCCTATTAGGAGTGGCCTTGTTAAAGGTCTTTAGACACTTCAATCTAGAAATGCCACCTTGTTAGAGCATTTGGAAAATAGTTCTTAAGCTAACTCTATTAAGAGATTTGATACACTGCTACAATTATTAGAGAGTAACAATGATATGACTTGATTGCTGATGCAACTCTATTGCTTATTTTAGATATATGTTCTTGCTTGAATACTTGATCCTCCTTGATTAGGTAAAACTTTTTAGCTTGGTCAACTCAGGATACTTTGTTATCCTTCAAATTCGTTTCCTTGGTTTATCTTTTCAATCCCATGCTTCTCTCCTTCAATCCCACAACTTGACCTTATACTTATATCTTTTTTCTTGTCAAGTTAGTTTGAATACACTTACAAATATTCAATATTCATCCCTTAAGTCAGCTAGACTTAACAAATAAATTCATTAAACTAAATATGTTGATTCAAGAAAATCCTTCGTTAGTCGACCCAGCTCGGTCAACATTAACTTAGAAAAGACTTTCTTTAGACTTCCTTTGTTAACCGCGTGAACTCAATTAACACTACATCCTAAACTAAATTCCTTTGGTAATCGAGTGAGCTCAGTTAACACTGGTTTTGTGCCAACTTCTCTTTGGTGCCTAAGTGAACTTGGTAGACATTGTCTTCCTGCAAACTTTCTTTGGCACCTGAGTGAAGCTCAACACATACTAACTGACAAGGACTTGAAATTTTGTGTAACATCATAGACAATATACAATTGAACATTTTTTTTCAATAATTTCCCTCTTTGGCATTAATGGCAACACCACATGTCATAATACAATTAAACTTTAGAGAAAAATAAAAGTAAGGATAATATCCTTAGTTTCATTCTGATTCTCATCCATGAGAACTGCCTCTGTCAGTGTGAACTCCCTCTAAGATCAATCTTCGATTGATGTGACTACAATATCAAACTCTCCCTCTTTGATATCAACTCAAGTTCATTCTCCCTCTTTGACTTCTCCAACATATAAAAAATATATCTCTAATACATGACAACAAACTTTCTCTATCAAACATAAAATGTCTCTAATGTATGACAAAACTCTCCCTCTTTGACACCTCATGCCAAAGATAGAATTTAGTGAACTTCCATGTACTTGATGTATTGATTCATATGCAATCTACTCTTTACAATATTGCATCAACTTGACTGATCTTCAACATGCTTGGTTGATGCATCACTAAAATCTGATTAGTGAGCTTCAGATAGGGGAATCACCCCTAGCTTACCTCTTTGATACAAAAATGCATCCTTAGGTAATGGCTTGGTGAATATGTCTACAATTTGTTCTTTTGTATTCACATATTCAGATCTTACTTGTCTTGCACCAATTCTCTTAATAAATTATACTTAATTGCAATGTGCTTGGTTTTGGTATGCATCGTAGGATTCTTGGAAATGTTAATTGCACTAGTGTTATCACATAAAACAACAACTGGATCCTTGATATCTTCCTTCATACCTATCAATAGTTGTGTGAACCAAACAATATTTGAACAATTGACTATTGCAGCAACATATCTTGCTTCTATTGTTGACTGAGAGATACAGTTTTTCTTCTTGCTTGTTCAAGATACTAGCCTTTTTCCAAGAAAGAATGCTCCACCACTAGTGTTCTTCCTATCATCAATGTTTCTTGCCCAATCAACATCAATGAATGCTTTCAATTCAAAGTTGTCTCCTTTCTTATACCACAAACCATAATCTTCAGTACCCTTTAGATACCTCATGATTATTTTGATTTTCATCATATGATTTTCTTTTGGATTAATAGAGAATATACCCACCATTCCAATTGCTAATGCTATATCAGGTCTTGTATGCACCACATACTGAAGTTTTCCAATTATTGATTTGTGTGTAGTCTAATCTACTTCTTTTGAATCATCATCTTTGGAAAGCTTGTGTCTAGTAGACATAGGTGTTCCAACTGGTCTAGAATCCTCTATTCCAAACTTCTTTAGTATCACCTTGATTTATTTTGATTGAGTAATATAAATACCATCCTTCTTCAGTTGAATCTGCAAGCCAAAAAAGAATTTGATCTCTCCAAACATTGGCATCTCAAATTCCTTACTCATTTCCTCAAACAATGATTTATACAAATCATCATTTCCAATAAATAATATATCATCCATAAAGATTCCTACCAACACAATCTTCTTATCTGGTCCTTCTTTGATGTATAGGTTTTTGTTATCATTGGTTCTTTGAAAACCAATCTTTATGAGATACTTGTGTAATCTCTCATGATCTGGGGGCTTGTTCAAGACTATAAAAGTTTTGTGTAGTCTATAAATCATGTCCCTTTTGCTAGGGTCAGTGAAACCTTCAGGTTTCTCCATGTAGACTTCATCTTCTAATATTCCATTCAAGAATGTTGATTTCACATCCATCTGATTTACTTTGAATTCTTTGTGTTTTGCATATTCTCTGAGTGTTCTAACAACTTCAAGTCTAGCAAAAGGAAAAAAGGTTTCTCCATAGTCAATGCCTTCCTTTTGAGCATAGCCCTTGCAAACTAACCTTGCCTTGTTTCTTGAAACTTCTCCATTCTCATTCAACTTATTTCTGAATACACATTTTGTGCCAATTACATTCTTATCCTTGGGTCTAGGAATAAGAGTCTAGGTCTTATTCCTTTCAATCTGATCAATTTTTTCATTCATAGCTTCAATCCAACTTTCATTCTCTAATGCATTTTTTACAAATCTAGGTTTAAATTTAGTAAGAAAACATGTACCTTTTAACTTGTTCCTTGTCATTCTACCAACTGACTAATCTCCAATGATTTTCTCAGTGCATGATGCCTTCTGACATATCCAAAAAGTCTCAACTCCTTCTTTTTGAAATCACTAGGTTCATCATGATCTTTTGTTTCATGCTCAGGTACTACTATCTATGACTCAGGTCCATTAGATTGTGACTAGTTTTCCTCTTGCTAAAACTCAGGTCCTTCTGATGACTCATGTTGCACTTGCTGCAACTCAAGTTGAACTAGAGATTTTGGAGACTCAGGTAGTGAAGGTTGTTGATTTCCACTTGTTTGAACATTAGGAACAATATTAGGCTCATAGTAAACAAAGTTTATGTAGTCTTTAGGTTCCTTATTCCTTTTTTCTTTGCTCTTTTATGCAAACTCATCAATCTTCACATGTGTAGTTTCTATAACTTTATGAGTAGAGAAAATCAGATATTTATATGCTTTTCTCTTAGTGGAATATCCCATAAATATGCCTTCATCACTTTTTACATCAAATTTTCCTTTTCTAGACTCATTCAGAATATAACATTTATTTCCAAATACTTTGAAGTAACACACATTAGGCTTATAGCCATACCATAATTCAAAAGGTGTTTGATTTGAATCCTTCATCAACTGAACTCAGTTCAAGGTATGAACTATTGTGTTGATTGATTCCTTCTAGTATTTGATAGCAACATTCTTTTCTGTCATAAGGGTCCTTGCACAATCCATGATTGATCTATTCCTTCTTTAAGCAATGCCATTCTGCTGAGGTGTGCCAAGTCTAGACACTTGTCTTTTTGTTTCCTCTCTCATTGCAAAATTCATTGAATTCATTAGAAATGAATTTTCCACCTTTTTTTGATCTTAAACATTTTAATTTCTTTCCTATTTCTTTCTCTACTCTACCCAAATACCATTTGAAATTTTCAAAAGCTTCTGATTTATCTTTTAAATACACAATAGTTGTCATTCTAGAATAATCAAAAAATAAAATAAAGTATTTATCTCCTATGAAGCTTTCTATACCAATTGGTCCACAAAGTTCTGTATGTAACAACTCTAGCACTTCTTCAAAATGATAGTTTTTTCTTTTAAAATTTGTCTTGCCCTTCTTACCAATTTAACAATTCTTGCACATGTCCATGTCAGGTTTCTTCAGGCTTGGAATGCCTCTAACCCTTTTGTTTTTGCTTATGTTTATTAAGTTATCAAAATTCACATGACATAACCTCTTATGCCATAACCAGCTTTCTTCTACTTAAGCAATAAAATGTGAACTTCCATTAAGATCTAGGTAGAATATATTACTTTTTTTTCTCTCGTCAATCCCAACTAGATTACATTTTCCATCAAGTAGATTAGCCTTTCCATTCATGAATTCTACCTTGAATCCAATGTTATTCAATTGAGCCACACTAAGTAGATTATGCTTCAGTCCTTCAACCCAATAAGCATTATCACATTTGAGATCATTAGTTAGTGCAATACAACCTTTACCTTTCACATAAGTTGACTCATCAATACCAAATCTAACACTTCCACCATTATAGTGTAGTTCTTAAGTTTAGATTTATCAATAGTCATATGGTGAGAACAACCACTATCAATAATCCATGTATCATTCTTACTAATATGTGAGATAAGTGTCATCTTATCATTCTCCTCATCTAATTCATCCTTAATAGCAATGTAGACCATTTCATCTTCTTTTTTCACTACTTTCAAAATTTTTAGCAATGTAACAAGATTTCTTACCTTTATCCTTGTAGTCCTTGTAGATTTTGAAATCCTTCTTGCCCTTGTACTTTTTATTCTTCTTTTCTTCTTTGCTTTCTCTATTTAGACACCTTGCAACAATGTGACCAAATTCTTCACAAGAAAAGTAGATCAAAGGAATGTTTCCTTTGCACTTCCCTTTGCCCTTGGGAAATATTCTTGCAAGTAATGCTTCAATGACTTCAAGATCTTCAGAAGAACCATCTTTATCCTCATTTTCATATTTCCTTTTAGATTTTGTAGCTTTCTTCTTGAGTGATAACTTGGCTTGAAATGTAGATTGAAGGTTGCTAGTGTTAGGAACATAGTTATCACAGTTATCTAATTCAAATGACGTCAACCTCCACACTACTACATCCAATGTTATATCATTCTTGGGATTGCATCTCATCTCTTGAATTCTTGACACTCTAATTGCATATATAGGAAGAAGCATTTTGAGAACCTTTCTTACCACTGTGTCATCTTCTATCTTTCCTCCTAAGGCTCTAATTGCACACACACTGGCTTTGATTCTTTTACTATATTTTGAAATGTTCTCATCTTCTCTCATCATCATTTGATCAAATTAACCTCTGAGACTTTCTACCTTGGCTCTTCTTACATTATCATCTCCTCCATAGATGTCTTTTAGCTTGATCCATATCTCATGAGCAGTATCATAGTCTTTGACTTCATCAAATTCATCATAGCTGAGAGTTGAAGCAATATCAATCATCATAATGTTATGATTCTTCTTTTTTGTAATTTCTTCAACAATCATAGTTCCAGTAAGTGCCACGTACTTGGTGTCTAGGTACTTTAGGTTTGAGTCTCCAATGGTTTCCAAATGCAATCTCATGATTTCCTTCCATATCTTTAAGTTATCTCCGTTCAACTAAGGGATCTCCCTTCTATAAGACATTATGATCTTTAGCTTAGGTCCTTGAAACCTTCTCTGCAAGCACCAAAATCCCTGATACCAATTGTTGGAAATAAAAGAGGAGTAACTAAGAAAGGAGGAGTGAATCAGTTACCACAAAAATAAATCTCACCTTAGATGTTAATACAAATCAAAACCAAACTTTGTTGCAACTGAAAATACTATTGTAACTTGGTTAGCACTAAATCACTCAACAAACACTAAGAATCTTTGTAACTCGGTAATTACTAAAATAAATGCTTCTTAAGATGTTTAATGTTATTAACCATAATTAACTTAGTTGAAGCAATAGAAAGAAAATAACGTGAAGACATATGAAATCAAGATTTAATGTGGAAATCCAATTTGGGAAAAATCACCAATTGCAACTAGTTACTATTTTTCACTCTTCTAAAGTGAGCCCTGTTAGGAGAAAACCCTGCCAAAGGTTACAAAATACACTATTAGGTGTGACCCTGTTAAAGGATTTGATCACCCTATTAGGAGTGACCTTGTTACAGGTCTTTAGACACTTCAATCTAGAAATTCCACCTTGTTAGAGGATTTGACAAATAGTTGTTAAGATAATTATGTTAAGAGATTTGATACACTACTACAATTATTAGAGAGTAACAATGATATGACTTGATTGTTGACACAACTATATTGCTGATTTTAGATCTTTTTCCTACCTTGAATAGTTGATCCTCCTTGATCAAATAAAACTTTGTAGCTCAGTCAACATAGGATACTTTGGTATCCTTCCAATTTTCTTCCTTAGTTTATCTCTTCAATCTCATGCTTCTCTTCTTCAATCCCACAACTTGACCCTATACTTATATCTTTTTCCTTGTCAAGTTGGCTTGAATATACTTACAAATATTCAATATTCATCCCTTAAGTCAGCTAGACTTAGAAAATAAATTCATCAAACTAAATATGTTGATTCAAGAAAATCCTTCGTTAGCCAACCTAGCTTGGTCAACACTAGCTCATAAAAAAATTTCTTTAGACTTCCTTTGTTAGCCATGTAAACTTAGTTAACACTACATCCTAAACTGAATTCATTTGGTAATCGTGTGAGCTTGGTTAACATAGGTTTTGTGCCTACTTCTCTTTGGTGCTTGAGTGAATTGGTAGACACTGTCTTCTTGCAAACTTTCTTTGGTGCACGAGTGAAGTTCGGCACATACTAACTGACAAAGACTTAAAATTTTGTGTAACATCAAAGACAATATGTAATTGAACAATTATTTTCAACACCTCCAATCTCCATGCATTGGTAAATCTAAAATTACCCCTACCAAGTGTCCACCTCACTATTTATTGTAGACTTGGGCATTGACTTGAGTAAAAGAGTTGGCAAGTTTAAAAGTTTAAAACAAGGTAGACAACATTAAATTGCAAACCACCTTCCACCTTTTTGTTCCAACTTATCTTATGTTGGGTCTTCCTACAAGTGTACCACCTTGGGCAAACCTTGGGCAGTGCATGTCGAGTCTTGGGTAGTACACCAAGCCTTGGGGAGTGCCCAAGTAGACCTTGGTGGATGTGTTGCCACTTAACAGGGGCATGTAGGATGTTGGTAGGTATGTGAATAAATTTAGTGTTGCAAATAAATTGTAGTTAGTAAGTAGTTTAGATATTGTTAAGTTAGTTATTAGTAATAGTAATTAATGTTTATTATTATTTATTATGATTAGTTCATGTATTTGGAAAAAGTATTTGTTAATGTATTTTTTTAAAATTGTTTAGGTAGTAGGCTTGGTAAGTAGGATTAAGGGTTATTTAGGTTAGTAATAGGATTATCAAGTATTCTTAGTTTAGTTAATGTAATGATTTGGTGGGGATATTAGAAAATTTGTCATTATGAAATAAGTGTAAGAGGTATCAAATAAATCCTAGCATAACTTATGTTATTGATCAAATATTTCTTGAACATGATGTCATACCTTAGTAAACATGAAAAAATGGTTTAATCAATCAACTAATCAACTTGAACTCGGAGCTCTTGTAGCACTATGAGTTATGGTTTTGAACTAGTGTAGTATGTCTAGCTACTGACTATGTAGCCTCATGAAATGTAATTGAAACTCAATTGTTACCTAGAATTTGTGACTTGAAAATAACTTTATCTTTTTGTCATCCTCCCATAGCATATTTGATGTTATTATGTGTTTAAGATAGTTGTTATTACCTCAATTTTTAAAATTTGTTGGTGTGTTTTTGCCCTTATTTTGGGCATAACATTGTAGAAAGAAAGAATAGAATAGTAATAGAAATGGCAAGGATAATGTTGAAAGGAAAGAATCTACCTATTGAGTATTGGGCTAAAGAAGTTTCTCGTGTAGTTTATGTCATGATAAAACTCCAACAAAGATTGTGAGGGACATGATTCCACAACAAGTATAGAGTAGTAAGAATTGGATTATTTCTCATCTTCAAAATATTTGGTTGTATTTCATATGCACATGTTCCTAAGGAAACTAGAAGTAAATTAGATGATAAGAGTGAAAAATGCAATTTTATTGGTTATGATGGGAATTCTAGGGAATATAAGTTGTTTAATCCTATAACCAAGAAATTAATTGTGAGTAGGTATGTTGTATTTAAAGAGGAAGAATATTAGGATGGAAATATAGACAAAATATCTATAGGTACTACAGCAATACCTTATGAAAAGGAAGAAAAAAAGATCAAGAAGATCAAAAGGATCAACCAAATGACCAAGGAGGAACTCCGCCAAGAATTCCACAAGGAGATCACTCACAAAATGAAGTTCAACATGGATAATATTCAATCCCACAAGTACATAATGAAAATCCTACATTTTCACAATTGAGATTAAGGGTTACTAGCAAGAAAACTAGAAGCTTAAAAGATATTGTTTATCGAGGACAATTTTCTTTTTTGAGAGAAGTTTTGGGAATTGTAAATATTTATGTAATATATATATATATATATTGGGGGAGAGTTTTAGAAGTATTAATTTATATTTCTCTATAATTGATTCATTGTTATGTTAATATTTATGTCATTAAGATGTTTCTAGAATATTAGGTTAAAGTATTTTGTGTGTCAGTTGTAGTAGTTTCTAGAATGTGGCATATATTTATCTATGACAACTAAAGTTAGAAATTTCTAGAGTAATATGAATTTCCTATGAAAAGGGTGTAATCATTTTATAATAGCAAGATGAATGAAAAATCATATTTTATTATGTCACATCACTTTATTTTCTATATTATTTTGCCTCTAAGCTCTCATCAAAATATTCAAAAATGCCAGAATAAATAGAATTCCAAGAGACACAAATTAGAGGGGTTTATAGAGAGAGAGAGAGAGAGAGAGAGAGAGAGAGAGAGAGAGAGAGAGAGAGATCTCACTATTTTCTATTAGATGGCTTATTCTAACCCTAATTTTGTAAGTGGCAAAAGCTTGTATAAAATGGCTTAGAGTTAGGGATTTCATAATGTATGGTGATATTGTAGCTTCTTGTGGTGGTATTGAGTTGTAAGGGACTATGGATTGTAATCATTGAATAATAATAATATTGGACTTGTTGTTAGTGGGCATAGCCCAGGGATTGGGTGAACCACGTTAAATATTGGTGTCTTGTGTTCTCTTCTATGTGATTTATTATTTATTATTGGTTACATTTGCATGTAACTATTATTTATGTTTGCAGTTAATCCTAACAAGTGGTATCAAAGCCAAACTGTCATCATTTATTTTGTTAGCCAAATTGTCGTCATTATTTGTTTAGCTATCCTCTGTAGGAAGGTTTCACAGTTGAGTGGGAGAAATGCTAGACGAGAGTAAGTAAAAGGTTAAGAAGTTTAATGGGTAAATGGAAAATGCAAATGGAGGACTATCTTTATCAGAAGGATTTATCGAAGCCATTGGATGGAAAAACCAAGAAACATGAAACTATGATAGATGAGGACTGGGAAATTTTAGATAGAAAGACATTTGGAAGTATTTGATTATGCTTGGAACCATCAATGACATTTAACATTAAAAAAAAGAAGACAATGGAAGATTTATGCAAACCCTAGCAAAATTGTATAAAAAGCTCTCTGCTTCAAATAATGTATTTCTCATGAAGTTTTTATTTAATATGAAGATGGAAGAAGGTGGATCTATTGTAGATCATTTAAATGAGTTTAATAATGTTACTAGTTAGTTATCTTCTGTGAATTTCAACTTTGATGAAGAAATTAGGGCTGTCTTGATTTTGTGTTCATTTTTAGAAAGTTGTAATGTATTGGTAATGGTTGTGAATAATTATGTTTTTGGATCTAATACCCTTAAATTTGATGATGTGATTGGTGATATTCTAAGTGAGTAAACTCATAGGAAAACCTTAGGTGGATCTACATGAGAAAGTGCTTTGAATGCACAAATAAGAGGCAAATCAATTGAGAGAGGAAACAATTCTATAAATCATGAGAAATAAAGAGGAAAATAAAAGGGGAAGAGATCTCAATCCAGAGAACCCAGAGATTGTTGCTACTATAGGAAACCAGGGCATAAGAAGAAAGATTGTTGGACTTGAAAGATTAAGGAAGGAGATAAACCAAAAGTAAAGAAGAAGGCAAATGTGGTAAGTAACAAATCTAAAGAGGATGCTTTGCTTCTTTCTTTAGAAAGTGTTGATGATTCTTGGATTTTATATTATGGGGCTTCATTTCATGCTACACCCCATAGAGGTTATTTTATTTATTATGTCCAAAGGGATTTTGGGGTTTTATTTATTTGGGGGATAATGAACCCTGTCAAATTGTTCGAAAGGGAAAAGTTACGATTAAGTTGCAGAATGGAAATCATTGGCTACTACATGAGGTAAGACATGTTCCAAGGCTGAGTAGAAATTTAATTTTAATAGGGCAACTCGATGATGAGGGTTGTGTAGTTACTTTTAATGATAAAAATTGAAAGCTTTCAAAAGGTTCTCTTGTAGTAGCAAAAGGTGTGAAAGTAGGCACCTTATATTTTTGTACAGGTCATATTGTTCCTTCTACTTTAATTGTTCACAAGAACAATTAATGTTCAGGAATAATTGTTGCAATTAAGTAGGGAGAACAACTTCTTGTTGTAGATTCTAATACAGTGCTATGGCACTAAAAACTTGGGCACATAAGTGAGAAAGGTATGAAATTACTTCATTCAAAAAAAGTTTTACCAGGTCTAAAATGTGTCAATATGGATTTCTGTGAAAGTTGTGTGTGTAGAAAACAAAAGAGAATGAGTTTTGTGAAGAGTGGGAAGGAAAAGAAAAATGATAAATTAGATCTTGTGCATACAGATGTATGGGGACCAGCCTAGGTATCTTCCCTTGGTGGCTCTCATTATTATGTTACATTTATTGATGATGAAACTAGAAAAGTATGGGTTTATTTCCTTAGACAGAAATCTAATTTGTTTCAAACTTTTAAGAAATAGAAATGCTTGGTTGAAAATGAGACCGGTAAAACATTAAAATGTCTCATATTTGATAATGGTACTGAGTATTGTAGGAAATAATTTAAAGATTATTACTCCACTAATGGTATTTGCATATAGAAAATTGTTCCAAGGACTTCACAAGAAAATGGAGTGGTTGAATGCATGAACAAGACAATAATGGAGTGTGCAAGGAGCATGAGGTTGCATGTTTGGCTACCTTTAAATACATGGGAAAATGTTTTCAATACTATTGTATATTTGATTAATAGAGGTGCCTCTACTCCTTTGAGTTGTGGTATTCCAAAGGAAGCATGGATTGGTAAGAAGATGAGTTGTTCTTTTCTCAAAATCTTCAGTTGTGAAGCATTTGCACATATAGATTCTAAAAATAGAACCAAGATGGAAGCTAAGTCAATGAAATGTGTATTTTTTGGATATGGCATTGATGAATTTGGTTATAGGCTTTGGGATTTTGAAACTCATAAAATTGTAAGAAGTAGAGATGTCATATTCAATGAGAAAGATAAAAGGTTGGAATCCTTCAACTGCATCGTCGACCCACCTCCAGTGCCCTTCTACTATAGGGAAACCCATGAAAATATCTTCCATGTCCAACCATCACATCACCCCCAATCATCACTCTGGCTTCAAACACATTTTCACCATCCACAATGCTTCTTCTTTTCTCTAGGGCAACAAGAAATCTCATACACAAAATAGGGAAGAAACATCCACATTTATTTGTAGAAAAATTCCTCACTAATGAATTCATCACCAAAAAAATTGCAAACTATGTGCACAAACTCATCATCAATCTAAAACACCTCGACCAATCTTGGTGGCATGATTTCCCCTCTAAAATTGGATGTTTACTTCTTCTTTAGATTCAAAAAGTAGAAATTATCCTCCATGTCTATTCTCTTCATTTTTTTTCAATCACTATTCATG
Source organism: Cupressus sempervirens (assembly GCA_028749045.1). Classification (NCBI taxonomy): domain Eukaryota; kingdom Viridiplantae; phylum Streptophyta; class Pinopsida; order Cupressales; family Cupressaceae; genus Cupressus; species Cupressus sempervirens. The sequence continues at coordinate 192,087,063 of CM053785.1, forward strand.
AGAGAAAGAATGTTGTGTGAGACTAATATAGCACCTCTTATATCTGGAAAGTTTTTCTTGCACATCAAACGAAGTGATGAGTGATTCCCTTCCATCAACTCATTATCATTTCACTCCCATAAATCCTTCTCATGTTCCCTGCATCATAATCTCACAATCCAATTTCTCTCACTCATTTTGCACCATCATTACTATTTCACCCCCAAAAAGAAAAAATGGCTTACAAAGAAAGGTTTTTAAAATCTTCCACCAACTCATATTTTTCATTCAAATTAATTACAATGTTAGCCATCTTATCAGCTATAGTTTTCTCTTTATGTAGTGTATGGCTTACACAAAATTCTTCAAACCCCTCCACAAGCCTTCTAATGCACCTAATGTGTTTGTCTAGGAACAATGTTTCTATTTTACCCCTCACAATCATGTTGATCACAATCTGAGAATCATCTTGAAGGTGAACTTTCTTGCAACCACATTATTCACCACTTGTAGAGGAAAGATTGCCACCATACATTTAGCAACATTATTTGTCCCTTTCAGTAGTGATTTTACACTAATAGTTAAAATATTATCCTTTGCATCTAAAATGACACAACATGCACCACTCCTTGGATTTCCTTTAGAAGCCCCATCAAACTATACTTTTACCTACACTTCTCCTAAATTGCCTACAATCTTCATCATATCCTGATACTCACTAGAATGATCAACCCTTGAAAGCTCTTGAATGGGCTTATTATTATGAAAGTCATAGCCCACCCATCTAAAATAGTTCTATCGGAGAAAATCATAAACAAAAGAAGAGATAAGCTAATAATGTAGACACCTAAATATGATTACATTACTTAAGTAATCTTATTTAGTCATCTCCTAAGGCATCACTGATTAAGTATTTAATATTTAATTAATTCAATGTCACCTACTAGTCAGTTAATTTAGCTAATCAACTATAGCCCAATTGATAAAATCAAATGACAACCAAAAGTCTAATTATAAATTAAATCCCTAGTCTCCTATTAAATTAAACAAATGAACAATATCTATTTTATTTAATCCTAAATTCCCCTTTGATTTGATAAATCATTTTAATCAAATCCCCCAACCTCTAACTATCCCTAAATCCATGTCATTAGCTAAATATAACCTATTCACCCATGATAATCCTATTTACCCAACTAATTAACCCACCTCATAAGTGCTATGCCACTTGCATCCCTCTAACATGTCACTTTCATCTTAATTCCCTCATAAGGTAAGCCTAATTGACCGTAAACATGTGCACAACTTTAACCAAGCGTCAAGAAGTCCTAAGCCAAAGAAAAGTCAAACTTCTATCCTATCCTTCTTACATTCCTATATAAAATACTTTAAGGCTCTTACATGACTTAATGGCTCTTTAAAGATTCTTACATCCCTCTTCCACACTCATTCTCCCTCATAACTCACTTTGACCCTCCACTTTGGCCATCCCCTCACATCCAATCCCCTTATGACACTTGTCACAAGGCTATGGATTTGAAGAAGCACAATCCATGTGCTCCCCTCTCCTTGCATACTAACCTTCCCTCATCCCTCATTCATCCTTGCATCTTGGCCCCCCATCCTCACATCCTTGTCCTATAAATGAAACCCTCTCACTTCACAATTTAACAATCAACTTTCATGCAAAATCATAATGCCCCTTTGAAGAACAAATCACTAAATTATACCTATTCCATGTAGGAATCCTCACTCACCCTATACACCATGTTTTACCCTTTTGAAGGCTCCCATCCATTGAAGGCTTGAAGCATGTTTGAGAATACATCACTATCATTGGATGCATGTATAAAATCAAGGAGGCTTTTTGGGTGCTCTTCTTATGCTTTGCATTCTCTTTTGCACCTTCTTTCGTTTAATCTATATGTGAGTTATGTTTTTGGCTTGAGAATGTTATAACCTTTTCCAAATGTTCTTTGCATGCTAACTTACATAGCTCTGCAAAATAAAACTAAAATAAAGAATAAAATAAGAAATTTAATGTTATATATGTAAAATATTATATATATATATATATATATATATATATATATATATATATATATATATATATAGAATAAAAACCATGAAAAGGACTTGATCTAGGAGAGAGTAGACATTGCAACCCAGATGGACAAACACACATGATAGAGTGCATGTAATTGCATAAAGCCAAATGGAAACTAGACCAAGAAAGACCACAAGAAGAGGGGAAAATGATGACCTCAACAAGGAAGGGAAACTAGAGAACTTCAAGAAGCAACTAAAAGGGGAAACCAAAGGGAAGGCCAAGTTGACTAAGAAAAAAGGAGAGGGACATGAAAAAAAAAACCAACAAGGTACAAAACATGCAAGAAAGGGCTAAGCCCAAGTAATTGGCAAAACAAAAAGAAACTAGGACCGGGTGGTTCCTCACCCCATAGTCACTTCTTTTAGGAATACATTGGTTATCATCTATGTTGTCTAAGATAGCTTCCAACTCTTATAGCATAAAATTCTTGAATAAGCTCTTTCAAAAATTAGAAATCAAAGAATTGTAGCTGAAAATACAATTATGACTTCAATACTAGTTTTGGGCCTATCCACCATCTTGGAGAAATCTTCCCCAGAATTCTTAACACAACCCTAAGAATTAAATTGTATTTGGATTTCATTATCTTTTTAAATCTTGAGATATGATATTTATCCCCAAGAAACTATTTCTACCTTTCTAGCTTTTATTCAGATAGATGTATCCATTTGAGCTCACTTACTCAAGATTTCATTTCCCTCTTATTATAAAGAGGGAAAATTTATTTTAAAGAAAATTTCTTATAGCCCATAATCCTTGGGAGCTAACAAATTACCAAATTATTATAGCTTTATTGCCTAGAAATGTTGAGGCTCTAAAGAATGAGTCATGTCGTACCATGAGTAAGGGAGAGAAGATTGTAAAAAAGAGAGAAAAGATTACCAAAAGAAAAGCCTAGGGGCATAACCATGCAAGATAAAAGAAAGGATATAATATGAAAGAAAAGTCACACAAGACCAAAAGCAATGATAAGAAAAACATCTTGCCAAGTAAAGGATGGCAGAGGAGAAATATTGTGTGTGTACATGAATGTGTGTGTGTGCATACATACATACATACATACATACATACATACATACATACATACATACATACATATATATATATATATATATATATATATATATATATATATGTATAACATACATACATACATACATACATACATACATACATACATACATATATATGTATGTATGCATGTATGTATGTATGTATGTATGTAATAACAAGAAGAAAGAAAAAAAAGGTGGAAGTGATAACATAGATATATATCTAGATATTGAAATAAATACAAGTTGAATTCTTAAAAAGTTTCTATGGTGGGATGCAATTTCTTCTAACAATATACACCCTTCATAGCTTCAAGTTTTGAAAAAGATTAAAGAAATGGAAGGAACAAAGTTTGGAATTCTTGTTTATGATCACTTGCATAAATTAGTGGCTAGAGAAAATAATGAGAAATAAAGTGATCCTTCTCTTGCACCTATTACTCAAGGAGATCAGACTCTTGACAATCCTAAACCAGTTAACTTCTTAAATATTTTCTATAGTGCCTATCATGTTTGCATTTTGTACCATATCCTATTTTGATTCGAGAGATACTTTATGATTTTCATGTATATATGTGTATTGAGATGCTTCTATGATTTGACATTAATTTTATTGTCAATATCATAGCTGATAGATGTTAGATGCTATATTGTCCAGTTTGATCATATCTACATGATAATGCTAGTGATGTGACATGATTCTTTATGATGATATCTAGTTGTTTTTATATTTAGATATAAATTGTGTTTATAGTTATATGATGGACATTATCATATTTCTATTTGATGTTCTTATGCTATAGATATTTTCTTTGTTCTTGCAATAAAGTTTTATTATGATGAAAATGAAAGATTTAAATGGAGTATTTTAAACAGCAATGATGTTGCACCTCCTCATTCACATATTGATTGAATAAATCAAGATCTTGATGATCTTAAACAAGTTCATAATCTAAAAAGCTTCTATTAAAATATGCAACTTGATCCTGATAAAACTCATCCTTCGTACCTATAAAATTTGTAAGAGATGAAATAAAAAGATGGAAAGAACCATTTATTTGATGATATACATAGTATTGATGAGAAGTATAGCAATCCAATCTTGGAGGAGACTTGTCACAATATTCTGGGGTCAAAGAAGATGAAATTGTATCCACTCACAATGATTCATGACAAGAGAAAGATCAAGAAAAAGTGGAAAACATGGAAGAGAAAGATTATATTGAAGCATGTCATAAATGTAGTAAAAATTGTCTTACCAAAGAAGAAATCTTCTATGAACTCGAAAATAAGGAGTTTTAAGAAAAGACATCCACTAATTTCCACAAATGCATACATAACAAGATTCAAGATAATGACATGAAGAAAGAATGTTGAAAGATGAATCATGTGTTATTTTTATTCCATGTCTCAAATCTCCATATGGTAATTTTTAATGTGGAGAAGGTATTCATGTTCATCTACAATTGATAATTGAAGATGGTAACTCTATTGATGAATTCAAAACTTTACATTTATCACAAAATCTTGTGTTGATATGACTAATGAAAAGACAACCTTAAGTGAAGCATCACAAGTATCTTCTTCAATTTAATAAATTGTGACCTTCAATTTTCAAGACTTTGATGAACTTTTCATGAATAGTATAGTTGGCATAAAAGTTGGAGATAAACTCCAAGAGGAGAGGAATGCATCAAATAATAACAATCTCAAACCCTTCATGCAACCTGAGTATAATTATTTTCAATTCCATGAAGGTTATCACAAAGAAGAATCAATGCAGAAAGAATGAAAAAATCAATGAACATATAAGAATTAAGTAGGAGATATTTCCATAGCAAGTCACATTGTGATATTGCTATCAGGATTTAACTGTGTAGTTTTGAGTCAAACTCATTGACCCATGTTTCATGAGTAGTGATTCACACGTGAATCCATCCCTCATGAGAATAAATGGAATACTTAACACTCATTAGATCTAGGCGATGCTCATAGAGGTGAAGCATTGGGACTGCCCAAGAGGTCACCCATCCCAGTACTACTCCAACTCGAGCACTCTTAACTACGAATTTTCCTCCATGATTAAACCCACTTTTCTTGCAACCCCATTTGCAAAACCTTTACCAAGTGTTATACCTTATGAACCATTCATTATAAACCCCCTTAAGTTCATTAAGTGATAAGTAGGAGATATTTATGTTGACAATTGGCTAATAGTGATATGTAATTGTTGTCATTTATGGCAACACATGATGTACATGTTCATAGAAACCTCAAAAATAAAGATACATAGTGTTTGGTAATCAGAAAATTGTCTAAAGTATAGAATATGGTTTACAATAGTGTATTGTTTTGTCTATAACTTGTTGCTGACATCATATTATGACTAGCGAAGTTACATGGAGATAGTATACATGTTGATGAGGATGTGTTTAACCTCAAAAGTTAGTATGGACTCTACATAATAGAGATATTCATGTTTTGATGAAGCAAGAAAGTAGAATTGAAGGAAAGAATTGTTTTGTTTACAAAACAATTACTTGTCCAGTTAGTGTTGACATCCTAGATGTTTACCCTAAGTTGGAAAAGTGAATTGTGGTCTTAGCTGACCCAGTAGTAATTTGTGTAAAGCCATGGTATTGATGCAAAGGACTTCTTGTGATAAGAAGTGTGATATTGTGTAAGATTGTGTAATTGTGAATTGTGAATTGTGATGAGTGAACTTTTGTGAAAGCAATATATGTGAAGTTTTATATGAGCTATCTAGTGATTTGAGATTGAGCTGAAGATCAAAGATTAGTCATAATAGTAAATTACTTTTTTCAATAGTGAGCTCTTCTTGTAGTTGAAATTGCATATTTAGGCAATGGACTCTTCTTGCATACATTATACCACAACTCCTAACAAGGTCGGGACAACTCCTAACGAGGTTGGAATCTCCTAATAGGGATTTAAAGTCTCCTAACAAGAACTGCTTATACTAAATTTTCTCATTAACTCCTAACACGGTCCATCCTCTAACAAGAAAATTATATATCAGTATATTATCTAGTGGGTATCATCCTCATCGAGATTTTCCCTTAGCCAATGTTTCCATGGTTAACCAAATATGGTGTTATGAGTTATCTTTATGCATTGTTACTATTACTATTCAGCATTACTTTATTTCTTTTTTATGCATGATTTAAAGTAAGTAATAATATCTAGTTGGTGACTAAAGCTTGTAGATTACCAATTCACCCCCCCCCCCCCCCCTCTCTCTCAGTAATCCCTATTTCTAACAATTGGTATCAGAGCCTAATTACTTTGAAGAGCCTTAACAACTTAAGTAAGATACCTATGGATATGGAATAGTTGATGAAGAACCTTGAAGAAGCTCTTGAAAAAATTGACCTCCTTACTGAAGAAAGAGATAAGATGAAGGACATATATGAGGACTCCAAAGTATACATTGGTCAGTTAAAGGAAAAGATTGAACATCTCAAATAAAAGCTTGAATCTACTAAATCTAGAACTAGTGATGATGATTATTCAAAATTGAAGATAGAGTACAAGATCTTGAAGCGTGAGTTGAAGATTAAAAATCTAAAATTGACTTTGAGAAATGATCCTAGCAAAGTTCAATCTAATTTGAAGACTGAAAATGCAGATCTGAGAGCAAGTCTAGCAAAGAAAACATATGAGTTTGAAACACTGAAAGAATTTCACAAAGAACTCCACAAGTACAATACTATTGTGAAAGGTGAATTAACACAGTGCAAACAATAGCTTGAGAAGCTTTATTCTAGCAAAGAAAAGCTTGATGATTCAATATCAATACAGAGAGCTACTTATGATAAGACTAGTCTTGGTTACCTAATTAACACATCTACAAAGAAACTTGAGATTAGATCAGATCCAAAAGAAAAAGAAAAAGGCAATGATAAGATTGACTCCAATCAATCTTCTCAAAAACTTAAAGAAGATGAGCAAAGCAAGGAAGTTGAAATCTTGGATGAACTAAAGCAAGTAAAAACTCCTAAGGAAACCAGGTATGAATTTAGAGCTAAGTTCTTTTTATGTTATGAAATAGGTCATATGAAAAGAGATTGTACTAATAAGTCATTTAATCATGTTAAGGACTTTTATTGTCATAATTGTCATGGTATGGGTCATAATGCAATTGATTGTAGGAAACCTAAGCATGATAATGATAGAAGAAATAGAAGAATGTCTAGAAATACTAACCCAACAGATAGAAGAAGATCTAATGAAAGAACATCAAGAGAAGGAAGATCTTATGAAGACAAAAGACATATCGTGTGTTATAAGTGTAACAACTTAGGACACATTGCTTGGAATTTTCATGCACCTAATGATCAATAAAATCCTAGAAGCAAAGTACCTGTGTGTCAGTTTTGCAACAACTTTGGACACACAATGAAGTATTGCAGAATGGACAAAAACCTCAAAGATAGAAGGAACAATGGAAGAAACTTTAGGAATAGAAGGAATGATGGAAGGAACATTAGAAATGATAGAAGGAACCATGAAAGGAACTCTAGAACTAACAAAGACAATGAGGAACACAAAAATGTTGTGAGTGAACTTCAAGAGCTTAACAAAGCATTCATGAAAGGAGTAGATATCTCAAAAGAAAAGTTAGATGGTGAATCAAGAAGATCAAAGTCAGTTGTTGAGTTTGATTCAATTAAGTTGAATTAAGCTTGTTCACAACATTAGAATTTAAGAACATCATTCAAAGACTGAATTTGAGGTAGCAAAGTTGGAAAAAGGTGTATCTAGTTATGTTTATATGGTACCTAAGCTCGCTTTTAATTTGGAGCTCATCTAAACAAGTTATGATGAAATTCAAAGTTACTGGTATTGTAGTAAAGGTTGATTCTATAGCAAAAGATGAAAAGTATGTTTTTGTAGAGAATTTCATGATGCAAAGTCTTGAGGATGTTTGTCATGATGGAAGGAGGCTATAGTAAACCTTGGGTGAAATTTGAAGATTAGATAGATGATCTTGAACAATTAATTGATTACAAAACACAAGTAACAACTTTTTCATATTTGCAAGGTATGCAATTAATGCAAGTTCAAGTTGATGGAATAAATGGTGTATAGAATTGATTTTTATTTCATTTTGAACACATCTGAAGTGAAGAGCATTTAGAAGCGACTTGTCAGAGTGATTTCATAGCAAACCTATTTTTGAAAAGAGGCATTTTATCATTTTTCCACAAATTTGTTCAGAAAAAGTTCATAATTGATAAGATCATGGATATGTCAATAGTAAATAGTGTTGAGAATGAGGATAGCCCTAAATTAAAGATAGTTTCTGTAAAACCTAATGAAGGAAACCCTAACTCAGTGTTGTCTATCTCTCCAAACAATGTAGTTTATCTTGAAGATGTGGGTAGTTATTTGAATAGCAAGTTTGAATTGATTGGTACTGAATTCATGAACAAAGACATGGAATTGGTTTTCAACCACAACATGGCAGTGAAGCCTGTATTTGAACATTTAAGGTAATTAGACTTGTTTAAATATCACTTCTACTGTAAGTTAGACATAGATGAATGGACATAGATTATACTAAGTAGGATACATTATGGTAAACTGTGGATGCAAGATAATGTAGTTGACATTTCTGTCGACCTTATTCATGAGGTAATTGGTCTTAGTAAACAAGGGAATGTACCTATAGGTAAGAAGATGGTAAAGAAGAAATTTGAAATCTATACTAAGGTAGTGTACAATGGAAAGGCTATGGTGATCAACACCATCAATCAAGATGATGTGAAATTTCTAAGGAGAATTATTTCTTATTCAGTTTGTGCAAGTTCTAAGATTAATAAACTCTCAGCAGGATTTATTCACGTAACATATGAGATATGTATAGAGAAAGAACAAGTGAATATGAGTGAAATATTGAGAATGCAACTCCTAGAAATCCTTGAAAAGATTAAGAGAACAAAGAATGGTGTGTTTAGATTCTAGTCATTAATCAATCACATATTCTTTCATGTAATTAAGAGATTTCCTTACATATTAGTCACAGACATCATGAGTAGTGACAGATGCACAATGGAGAAGATTTTAGAGGTATGCAAAAGGCATCCTAAAGACAAGATATTGGACAGTGGAAATCTAATAATGAAAACATTTTAGAATGAGATGAAATAGAGATTTAGAATTGCACCTACAATTGTGGATAGATTCAAGGAAGACATTTGTATTCTAGTTAATACAGATCATACATATATTCAAGTAGTGGAACCTTGGGAGACATTTCTTGATCCCTTGAGCTGTGAATTGAATGATGATGATGCAGTTGGTTATATTTATTTGTTGTTCAATTCAGAAAAAGATAAAGCAGAGTATAGATTTGGCACATATAATGAGATCACACAACAAGATCATCAAGCGACCTTAGAGAAAGCATCACATAAGAAGGTTGAATCTATAATGAAGAAGGCACTATCAGAAGCTAGAATTACAAAGAGTGAATCTAAGGTTGTAAGATAGACAATGAAGCAAGGTATACTAAACATACAACCTTTGTCAATATCAATTGCTGGGACATCTTTGGAACAAAGCATTCCATATGCAGCAGTGTCCAATGTTCAACCCAGTGAACAGAAAAGAAAATCTAAGAGATTAGTGGAAGCAATATCTATTAAGACAAAGAGAGTCTAACAACAGGCCATCGAACCTAATAAAAGATAGAAAACATTGTTGACAATTGACTCCAGTGATGAAGAAGATGAGGAACAAGTAACCAAGTAAGAAAAAATGGTGACTCCGCCTAAGCAAGCAGTAGGAAAAGCTCGGCAACCTTGGAAGATGAAGATTGAGAAGATTAATATAGCTATTGCAAATGAAGGTAATTTTGTTTAGATAAATAAGTTTTATGATTTTTACGGCAATTTTGAGAAAGATCAAATAGATATATCTACTCTGAGATATATTGTATCAAATAATCTGAAATTAAAGGACCTTGAGAGCATTATAATCTAGAAAATCTATGAGAGACTTATTGAGAAGAAGGCCCCTACAAGGGAGGAAGACCTTGAACTTCAAAAGTCTATTCTCAGAACCATTTGCAAGATTGATGATGAAGATGAAATAAAATGATTATTGAATAACCTCACACCATACTTAAGAAATAAATTGAGGCCATTTTTGTTCATGATTGGTGAAAAAGATAGGTTGAGAAGAGAGATTGTAGTAACAATTAGTCAAATGATGTCAGAGTCATAGGCAAAATCTCCTCCAACTCTTAGAACCTTAGAAGTGTTAGTAAGTGGTGACACTATACAAATTGATCAAACCAATGTTACCCTTAACATTGATGATACCAATCCATTTGGTGGTTTCAAACCAAATGAACCAAGCACCGAGGATGTTAAGGATAAGTTGAAACAAATTGAGGAAGAGAAAAGGCTATTGGAAGTAGAAAAGAAGAAAATAGGAAGCCAAGTAAAAACTCCTTGAGGAAGATAGGAAAAGAAAGGAAGAGGAAGATAAGAGAAGGATTGTAGAAGAAGAGAAGAAAAAGAAAACAGAGGAAGATGAAAAGAAAAGATTAGAAGAGAAGAGAGAAAGAGACGAAAAGGAAAAGAAAGAAGAAGAAGAGAGAAGAGCAAAAGAAGCAGTGAAGAAATAGAGGGAAGATGAGACTAAACCATCTAGTTCATCTACTCTGCTCTCTCTTGCTAGTTTAGCTGATGATGATGATCAAATAGATCTGATCTCATCCTTATATAAACTTATATAGAAAAATAGGAAAGTGAAGAGTTTACAGAGAACATTAATGGAAGTGATAGACAGACTGCACAGTACATTGGCAGTTCAGCACACTGAACCAAATCTTGAACAAAAAGCACAAGTAGTGCTAAAATCATTTGATGAAGAGTTTACAAGTTTGTTGCATGTTGCTGAGGTGAAGGCACAAATTTCTCATGATCCTAACTTGTTTAGCACCATTTGTCAGAATATCAAGAATGACATTGTTAATCTTGATACTTGTATAAATGAACTTCAAAAATGCCAATAAGAAGGGAAAACTTTGTATATTAAGTGTACCCTATCATACAAGTTGACTAAAGACATGGACAGTTAAATAGAGTTAAAGATGAGTGAGCTAGAAGCTTTATCTAGCTAGATCCAGCATCCATCTTGCAAAGTAGATGATTTTGAAAGTCAAGTTGTCAGTATTCATAGTGACATCAGGAAACTGGAACTTCGAAAAGAACATATTTTGAAGAGGACATCTAATTTCAGAGAATCCATTGCTCTAAAATTATCTTTTGTTGAGAAACAACTAGAGGAATGTGTCAAGGCCAAGGACACATATTCCAACTTTTTTGTATTTAGATATTAATGCAATTGAGATTACATCATATGCTTTACGTGCAATTCTCACATCAGTTGAGTCTACCAAGGAAACATGGACCAAAGGTATGGATAGCCTAAAGACTATTTTTTATGATTGTATGAAGATCATATTAGCATAAGGAAGGACAACAGATTTGATAGTTTTTGGACAATTTTTTGGATAGAATCTTGACATTTTGACCTTTACCATTGATGTCAAAGGGGGATAGATACATGTGAAAATTGTATACATGTCAAAAGGGGAAATTGTTGGGGGAGATACATGGAGAGTAGTAGTTGGAAAGAAGAAAATATTGTAAAGTATTTTGTAAGGGGGAGCATATCTAAAGTTGAACATGTTGTAATAGATGTAATGTTTATATGTTGTTTATGTTAAGTTTTTGTCACTTAGCCAATTTTCCCTATCTTGTTGCCATCAATGTCAATGGGGGATATTTTTGACAATTGGCTAATAGTGATAGGTAATTGTTGTTATTTATAGAAACACATGATGTACATGTTCATAGGAAACCTTGGAAATAAAGATACTTAGTGTTTAGTAGTCAGAAGATTATCTAAATATAGAATTTGGTTTACGACAATGTATTGTTTTGTTTATAACTTGTTGATGACATCATATTCTGACTAGCAAAGTTACATGGATATAGTATACATGTTGGTGATGACATGTATAACCTCAAAAGTCAGTATAGACTATACAGAATAGAGATATTTGTGTTTTGATGAAGTAGGACAGCAGAACTTAAGGAAATAATTGTTTTGTTTACAAAAAAATTACTTGTCCAATTAGGGCCGACATCCTAGATGTTTACCCTAAGTTGGGAAAATTAATTGTGGTCTTAGGTGACCCAGTAGTAATTTGTGTAAAGGAATGGTATTTATGCAAAGGACTTCTTGTGATAAGAAGTGTGTTATCATGTAAGATTGTGTAATTGTGAATTGTGAATTGTGAATTGTAATGAGAGAATTTTTGTGAAAGTGATATATGTGAAGTTTTATATAAGCTATCTGGTGATCCAAGATCAAGTTGAAGATTAGAGATCAGTTAAGGAAGAAAGATAATTGTAAATTACTTGTTTGAGCAATGAGCTCTTCTTGTTGTTGAAATTGCATGTTTGGGCAGTGGGCTCTTCTTGCATACATTATACCACAACTCCTAACAAGATTAGCACAACTCCTAATAGGGTTGAAATCTCCTAACAGGGATTCAAAGTCTCCTAACAGGGACTGCTTATCCTGAATTTTCTCATTGACTCCTAATAGGGTCCATCCTCTAACAAGGAACTTATATATCAGTATATTATCTAGTGGGTATCATCCCCACTAGTGTTTTCCCTTGGCCAGGGTTTCCCTAGTTAACAAAATATGGTGTTATGAGTTATCTTTATGCATTGTTACTATTACTATTCAACATTACTTTATTGCTTTGTTATGCATGATTTTAAGTAAGTAATAATATTTAGTTGGCGATTAATGTGTGTACTAATTCACCCCCCCCCCCCCTTCAGTAATCCCTATTTCTAACAATTTCCACAGCAAGTCAATTTGTGATATTGGTATCAGGATTTAACTGCGTAGTTTCGAATCAAACTCATTGACCCATGTTTCATGAGTAGTGATTCACACATGAATCTATCCCTCATGAGAATAAATGGAACACTTAACACTCATTGGATCTAGGTGATGCTCATAGAGGTGAAGCACTGGGACTTCCCGAGAGGTCACCCATCCTAGTACTACTCCAACTTGAGCACACTTGATTACAAATTTTCCTCCATGGTTAAATCCACTCTACTTGCACCCCCATTTGCAATATCACAATTTGACTTGTTGTGGAAATATCTCCTACTTATCACTTGATGAGCTTAAGGGGCTTTCTAATGAATGGTTCATAATGTATAACACTTTGTGAAGGTTTTTCAAATGGGATTGCAAGCAGAGTGGGTTCAAATGGAGGAAACTATGTAGTTAAGCACGCTTGAGTTGGAGTAGTACTCAAATGGGTGACCTCTTAGGAAGTCTCGGTGCTTCACCTCTGTGAGCATCACCTAGATCCACTCAGTGCTAAGTGTTCCATTTATTCTCATGAGGGATGGATTCATGTGTAAATCACTACTCATGAAACATGGGTCAATGTTTGACTCAATACTACATAGTTAAATCTTGATACCAACATCACAATATAAGAATTAGTATAGTTCACTTGAAAGTTGAAGATTGGCTCCAAACACAAGGATTTGAAACACCTATTTTTCACTCTTTGTCATTTATTCAACCTGAATATGAAGTGTTTGAAGGGTCAAAACACAATAGTGTGTCCAACATTGACACTAAGATCAACATTGTAAAAAAACTCCATTTTCAAACAACTATTGATGCAAAACTATTAGGAATTTCAAGATGATGTAAACTAGTGTCTTTAGCATTTTGTTTATAGTTTCTAAATATATTTTTATTAAAAATGATTTGTATCCAATTTTCCTTCTCCTTCAAAAAGTGGTATGTGGGAATAATGAGTGTCTTAAGGAGTCATAGTCACTTGGATTGGCATAACTTTGTTTTCAAAAATAACAATGATGTAATTATTTTGAAGTTAGGTTTGGAACAACAATATCTAGAGGATGGAATTGGTTTTATTCATTTTGGCTCAATATTTTATAGTTTATTAAGTTCTAAACTGATAATAACTGTAATTAGAAATAGGTTCATTTTTATCACTCTAACTTGATTTGTATATATCAATTTTTTTTCCTTTTGTTTTCACTAGAAAGGTTACAAAAATACCTATTTCCAACATATTTTTCATGACATTGTAACCATTTTACTATTCTTCTTGAAGCACCAAAAAGACAACATTTTGAATGACTAGACAACCTATTTTTAGTAAAATATAAAAAATAAACTCAATATATGTAAAACTCATAATCATAAGAAAGATTTATCTAAGTACTATCATTTAAAATTTGGTATTGTCAAATAAATTTATTTGATCCACAAAAAAGCTAATATTAAAGTGATTTTTTAGTAGCATTGACACGATTATAGTTGTGGCTAAGGAATAGATAAGTTATACTAAAAAGAGTTTTATCTAACCATTTTCAATTTAGTCTTTCAAATGGGACCTTTCAAGACTTAAATTATCATATTTTCTTTAAAATGTGTAATTTCAAAAAAAAATGTCCAAAAAAGTGGGCCACACTAATTTGGGACCTCCCACAATTCACTAATAAAGATTACTATGAAGAAGCATTGAGAAAGGAAATTATTTCAAGTGTCCAACTTTTAGATATTTTATTTTTGAATACATACTTTTAGGAACTCTTGCAATTGCATATCATCCTTTGATGTCTTGTCACCATTATTTATCATATGAGGCACACGTCAATGAAGAGGAAAATGAAGTAAGTGGGTATTTGGTAAAGGATCCAAATGAAATGAACTCTTGTGTTATATATATATATATATATATATATATATATGAACATATTTTTGTAGGTAATTTCAAAGAAGGTAAAATTCATAAACCAAATTCAGTACATGCATTTTCTCTAAGTTTCCCCACATTGCAAACTTTATCAATGTTGTCCAATTTGTGGCTTGATATTTTCTAGTCTAAATAATCAAGAAAATGTTTAGATGGAAGATATTGGTATGCTTCAAAATATTCCATGAGTTATGACCAACAATATTGAAGCTAGTACTAATTTGATTTAGGAAAGCTCAAATATTTACGATGAGAGATGGCTATTTGGTTTATAGCTCAAAATATTTTCTCATCTCATGTATGTAATCTTGTTCACTAAGCTCACAAGTTTTGCATAGGTCCACAACTCTTTTCCAAGATGTTTCTCTCAAGCAGTCAATGGATTTGTACAATCATTCTAAAGTTTCTTGAGCTAAGGATACCTACCTTGTACATATTGTAAGTTAAAGTTTTTGTTTTGCATTCCATTTTTGGTCTATGTCTAGTATGTCCATTTTTTCCCTATGTTGTCTCCTTTGTGTGACTCTATTTCCCATGGATGAAAATTGTAAGACCATCATGTGTCTTTTGTAGTCCTTTTCCATGGTCAGATCCAATTATTACCCAAAAATTTTAACTACCAATTTTTGAACCTTTATATTAATTAATCTGATATTAGGCTCAAATTTAAAATGTGTGCTTATGTACTTTTTAGGGCCATCACCTCCATTTCTTTCATGTATAGTCATGTCACCTATTGGCCAAGAAGTGAGAATGATTAAAATGTCAAGGTAACCTATATAAGGACATGTCTTTGATATTTCTCTAATGTCACATGACCAATTTTTATGACAACATAATGTTTAGTGTATGATATTGAAATGCTTATATTTTCCATCACCTATATTCAAAAAGCATTAGAATTTTATCCTAGAAAACTATCATAACTGAATTCATCTTCCCTATGGTCACCCAACCCTTGTTAGCACCTGATCAAATTTTCAAATTTAAATTAATTTTGTATTGAAAGTTGTGACAAAATCTCAAAAGGGAAGGAAAAGAAGTGAAAAATTTTAAATAAAAAATAAACTGAATTCACTTCTTGAAAATAAAGATAAAAAAATTTTAAAATGGAAAAATGGAAAAATGAAAAAGAAGAGGTGAATTTGACAAATCATGCATTGTGAAATCAAATTGTACAACATCTAATTCCACTATGAATTTCTAAAAATGAATGTAAAACATTCTAGAAAGTGAAAAGTGAATGCGAGGTAAGTTTTGAATCGTGAAAAGTTAAAATTGTTGTGAGGTTTAAATCTACAATCTATAATCTAATTGTGAGTTTTAAAAACCTAGTACAAATAAATTATAAATGGTAATAAGTAATTGCAAAGAGATAATTCAAAAGTAAAAGAGAGATTGGTGGTGTGAAAATAATTTCCTAACTCATAACTAAATAATCAATTGAAAAATTGAAAAACGTAATTAATTAGATTGTGTGTGTTTTAAGTATATTTTTTAGTGTCAACATTTGAAGTCACACTCTATGACCATCTTTCTCCATACACAATCAACTCTGAAACCTTTGATAACAATTATTATAAATTGTAAAATATTTAATATCTAAAATAATTATGTTAAATTTCTCGCAAGCCGAAATTTGTTATAGTGAAATTTTAAAAGATCCATAATCATCAGAATAGATTCCCTATAGATGGTAACTAATGGAATACAACCGTTGCACAAACATGCATGCGAATAATTTAATCAGCTTCTGAAACTCTTAAAGTAATATAGCATGGATTTGGGGAAAATATTGATGCCTCAGTGAATGTACTATTACACATGCATCTGTAATAAGCATCAGAAAAGAATTGGTTCTACACTGAATCCATAGAAAAATAATAGTTCTTCTCATACATGTTATTCGATAGAAGAGAGATATAACATCTTATGGAATGTGTGATTTCAATATTTACACTTACAAATGCTATTTCAATGGAAAAGGTCATCCTAACATGTTTAAATTCTAATGAAGATTTTGTTTAAGTATTTCAAGTGGCTGAAATCTTGGATGAAGTCAATGGGTCTTTGGTCTATTGGTGAAGTTGAAAGCTTCTTAAAGAGCTCACTAGGGATAAGTCTCCCAGAGAGAGTGCGTGACTCCGATTGTCATTTACTAGTATTGAAAAGAAATGAAACCTGGATCAAATTTTGTGAAGGACCTCAACAAGAAGAAGAATCTTTGAACACATGTATTTTAAGGCCAGTTTGTGTTGTATTTAGTGGTACAAAATTGGCTTCAGTCAAATGCCTTTGTGTGGTTAAACTTCATAATCACACTGACCATCTTTAAACATCATATAGCAACTAAAAAATGAAATGCAAAAAAAGTAAGTCAATTTTAGCTATTTAATATTTTTAGTTTAAAAATTAAGTCTTAATGTAATGTTTAGGCAATTCGGTACCGACCAAACAAAATGAATTTGTTGAGCAATTCTTCAAATTTTCAAGGAAAGGAACTTGTTTGTTGAGCAATTCTTCAGATTTTCAGGGAAAGGAACCCGTTGACATTTTATGGACATGCACAATTAGACCAACTTGTTAAACATATTTTAGATAATTCCAAGAAGGATTTTTCTTTAGGTCACTTGTAGACAAAAGAGCAAAATGTGGCATTACATACAACGCATCAGAATAATCTATGCACAAAATGGATATTTTAAAGTGTTTTTTGAATTTTTTAAGAAAATTCAAGGTATGAGATTAGACCAGTGTTCTCATTATTTGTGTCATGATAAAAATGCATGCACAATATTAAAGCATCGTCATGTCTTGTGAATCATTTCACAAAGTACCTCAATGATACGTCTTTGAGCTGGAGTTGTGTGCTTGCAAGATATGCAATGTGTGGATTCAATATCAATGATATTGTTGAGTAACTTGCTGAATATATCAGTTGGATTGATCTTGGTATCAATCTTGACAACTTTCAGCTTGCCCTCTTTGATTGCATGACGAACAAAGTGAGCATTGCGTCAATGTGCTTGGAGTGACATTGTGATGAGTGATTATGTGCCATGAAAATTGTGTTGCGACTGTCACAAAATAGATTATATTCACTTTGATGAACTTTCAAGTCACCAAACAACCATTGAAGCCAAATTATTTCCCTTGCACCTTCGGAAAGAGCAAGTATTCAGCCTCAGTCAAAGAAAGAGCAATGCAATGTTGCAACCGTGAAGCCCAACTAATCGCAGCTCCGACAAAAATGAAGGTATAACCGGTGGTAGACCTTCGTTTGTCCAAATATCTGGCAAGATCAGAATCAGTGTAACTTTGCAGCTAAACCTTGTTTCCTCCAAAACATAAGACATAATCTGAAGTGCCCTTTAGATACCTTAGTATCCATTTAACGGCTTCCCAATGAGCATTTATGGGATTGCTCATGAACCTGATCACAACTCCCACTACATGAACAATGTCAGGGTGAGTAGAAACCATCACATACATAATGCTACCAACAACTGATTTGTAAGGAATTTTGTCCATGATGACGGCCACACCACCCGTACCAACTCACAACCAAAAATGCAATAATATGGAGACAAGAGAGATCACAAAAAAATGCTTCATAAAGCATCATCCATTAATACTTGAAATTCACTACAAGAGATTACATACAAAAAGCTTTACTACAAGAGCTTACACTTGAAGAGCTTCTATTTCTCCAACTTTCTTTAGAAGAGCTTCCATTTCTTGAACCTTCTTGAACTTCTATTTCTTGAACTTCTTGAACTTGATTACAAATGATAATAGGCCTTTCTTAAATAGGCACTTCTAACCCAAGACATTACAAATACAAGCAATGTGGGATAAAAGGTAAATACAACTACCT
Organism: Cupressus sempervirens; assembly: GCA_028749045.1. Taxonomy (NCBI): domain Eukaryota; kingdom Viridiplantae; phylum Streptophyta; class Pinopsida; order Cupressales; family Cupressaceae; genus Cupressus; species Cupressus sempervirens. The sequence goes on from CM053785.1 coordinate 192,105,953, forward strand.
TTAAATAAATATTAAATTCTCACTCAAATACAACTAAGCACCCAACAAATATTAAATGCATGATTTAAGGAACTTGCCACCTACACACCTCGATTAATGGAATGACAACTATTTTTATTATTTTCTATTTATGCCACCCATGCACCTTGAAAATAGAGATTCCTCTTTTCTCCACTTTTCCTATTTTCTATTTTTAATTATTTTTCCTTCCATTTTCGTCACTTTCTCTCTCCTCCAAAATTTTTTTTTTTTTTTTTTTTTTTTTTTTTCTAATAATTTAATTTTCTCATGTAAGATGCTCCTGCATCAGACTCCCTTGGTAGATAGAAAAGTGTGTCCCACACTTTGATGTCAAAAGAAAGATATAGAACCATCTTCATCTTCACCACAAGCTTCCACCTCAATAGGGACAAGAAAACCAACATACAAATCTTCCACATTTTATTTTATTTTATTTTTGCTGATGCATGATGCTCCTGCATCCGACTCCCATGGTAGGAAAAATTTTGTGAATATGGATTCACAAAATGAAGTAGCCACTGTTGAAAGTTTTTTTTTCTTTTTCTCCAACACATAGCTGGAACAAGTATCCGATGCCGATATATTTCCTTCTTTCTTCTTTTCCAACACCTAGTCGGAACAACTGTTTGCTGCTGAAAATACTCCTTTGCAATGAACTCTATCCAAGTATAACTCTCATCCTCATCCAATCTTGTTGAATTAATCACACCTGTAATAAATCCAGCAACACCATACCAATCTTCCTTTGCATACCATACATGACTAACAAGATCCTCATGCAAACCATCATCAATATCTTTTAAACTCATATCAAAGACAACATCCCATGATTCATAAGAATTTACCTGTTTGACATCTTCATCTTTGCTTGCCTCTTTTATGTCGTCAACAATGCACGCAACTACTCCACCTGCTTGATCTCCAACGAAGGCACTATATTCTTCCTCCATTTTTGCAATCTTCAAATCATCTTGATCTACTTCGGGTTCGTAAGTCTTGTCATCTTTATGCTCTTCCTCTTCTCGTTCATCTTCTTCAACTTTAGGTTCGCAAATGATTTCCTCTTCATCCACTTGCTCTTCCACTGGATCATCTTTCTTTTCTGCATCCAAGTCCATGAATTATTTTTCTTCTTGAGTTTTTGGGCACAACTCAAAAATTAATCAGAAATGACCAATAAGAGGAATAGGAGCTACTTTTGCATCATCCATGTCAAATCTTTCAACAACTTTGTAAATGGATTGTTTTTGAGACAGAGTGATCTCCCGCTTTTTCCTATTCCTTATGATCATCATGCCAAGAATCTTTTTGGCTGCCCCTAAGTCTTTCATTGCAAATTTGCTTGCCAATTTCTCCTTCAACTCATTAACTATTGTTTTATTTGTGCCAACTACTAACATGTCATTGACATAAAGAAGAAGAATGACAAACTCACCACTAGGAAGTTTCTTGAAGTAAATGCATGGATCTGATTGGCATCTTGTGAAATTGTGTTCAGCCATGAAGCGATTAGATTTTATATACCACTTTCTTGGGGCTTGTTTGAGGCCATACAATCTTCAATTTAATCTACAATAAAGATGCTCATGTCTCTTCTTTACAAACCCTTGAGGCTGCTCCATATACAGTTCCTCTTCTACATCACCATGTAGGAATGGGATTTTAACTCAAGATCCCAAGATGCTGCTAATCCCAAAACAGTTTAGATAGTTGCCATCTTGACAACAGGTGAGAAGATTTCATTGAAATCTATCCCCTTTTCTTGATCAAATCCTTTTACCACCAATTTGGCCTTGAAGCATTTTTTTCCTACCACTTCCTCTTTCAGTCGATATACCCCCTTGTTCCTGAGTGGTCTTCAATTTTGGGGAAGAGAGACCAAATCCCAAGTTTGAATCTTGAGTAAAGAATCCATTTCTTCATGCATCGCAACTTGCCATTTTTCACTATTTACATCTTCAAGTTGTTGGTTCTAAGAATTCAAAAATCAAAAGTGAAGGCTCTGCCTCTTCAGCAAATAACAACTCATAATCTAAAAATTTAGCCGACATTCTCCTTTCTCTATTGGATCTTCTTAATTGAGTTTCAACATTCTCTGTTTGAGCTTGAATTAATTCGAATGGAGAACCAGAGATAGAGGTTTTCCCATTCAAAATTTTAACTCCCTATTTACTTATATGATTGGATTTCACAATTACCTGCCTCTTTTTTTTAGCACACCCATGATTCTAAAGTGATATGCCTGAATTGTTTTGTGAATTATGCCTAGCATATTTGTCTACTAGAATTTGGCTTATTAAAGAATTTGTGTGAGCCTGCAGTGAAAGACCATGATTTAGAGGTTCTACAAATATTTCCAATTGTCATGAATGTAATGGCAAGTCATAGTGTGAGGTTAAAGAACCTCCCATTCTGTCGAGAGTATAGCCTTGATGGTCATTGTGCATGGATGGAGGACCATCCATGGAGAACAATCACATATCTTGTATCATGTGTGATCTTGCAATGTCATGGGGGCTAGTAATATTTGGTAGCTGTTGGTTCAAAGACTCAGCATTGAGTGTCTCCAATCGTGTTGAATGTAAACATTGTCAAGGGGAGTTCGCACATTATTACATTGAACCTACTCATTAGAAATTGCAACACAGGCATAATATTGTAGGTTTTCAATGTTATTGTGAGGTGTGATTTCCATGTGATTATAATTGCCCTACCTTCCATGGCATTGCCACTTATTAGCCATGTGGTCGTGGCTTTTTTTTCCACTAATTATGTGGTAGTATAGGGCCCCCCCATATAATTGGGAATGTGTGGGTCATGGTTTACAGAGTGTAAAGCCGTTGTCTCCATTGTGAGACGGTGATCCTCATTTGCTCCACCATGGCATTCATTCATTATAGAATTGGGACTGTCAAGACTTCTATAGTCATGAGGAGAGAAACAATTATGTAGTGGGTAAGAAATTTCATCCACCATATTAGTTTGTGTCAAATTATTTTGTCTTGGTACCTGCCATTCGTTGCTCATAGAAGAGTGAGATGAGTTTCTAGATTGTGATGTCTGTGACGAATTAACAGAGTGCCCATGTTGTAACTTTGTACCATTGTTTATCATCTCAAATAGAGGGATGTATTCTTTGGTAGTAATCTCATCCTTGGAATGAGGAAATACTCTCATTAAAAACTACATCTTAGCTTCTACTAATTTTCTTATCAGCTAAACTCCAAAGTTTGAAGCCAAACTGATCCTCTCTGTATCCAACGAATATGCAAGGCTCGGATTTAGGATCCAGCTTGCTTCTTTTTTCTTTGGGCACATGTACAAAAGCCTAAAAACCAAATACTTTAAGATAAGAGTATGAAACTCTTATGCCTTACCATTCTTCTTTTGGAATTCCAAAGTTCAACCTTGAAGAAGGACTCTGATTAATTAGATATATGGCTGCATTACATGCCTCAGCCCATAATTCTTTTCCCAAATCTGCATTTGAAAGCATACACCGAGCTTTCTCCATTATAGTCCTGTTGAGTCTTTCTACTGCCCCATTTTCTTGAGGGGTGTAGGGGACAACTTTCACCCTACTAATACCATTATCTGCAAAATAATTGTCAAACTCCAACAAACAAAACTTACCTCCATTATCCATTTTCAAGCATTTAATCTTGTGACCTTTTTGGTTTTCAACAAGAGCTTTGAAAACTTTGAATTTAGAAAATACTTCAGATTTATTGGCCATCATATATATCCATACTTTTCTAGTACAATCATCAAGGAAAGTAACAAAAAACTTTGCACCTACTAAGGAACTTACCTCAACAGGACCAAAGACATCCGAGTGTACAAGTTCCAATGGTTTTTCCTTCAAGTCATGTCCATCTTTCAAGAAGCTAACCCACTTTTTCTTTCCATAAAGGCATTATTCACAAAACTCTAAGTTTTCTGATTGGAGACCCAATAGTTTATCCCTTTTGAGCATTACCTCAAGGCCCTTTTTGCTCATGTGGCCTGGTCTTCGATGTCAAAGTGTTGCATCGTTGCCCATGGCTATCATAACAACCCCTACTTCGGTAGGCTTTTCAAAAAGATAAAGATTACCGACTTTATTTCCCTTGGAAATGATCCTTGAGCCCTTGGTGAATTTCCAAGTATCTAGATATAATGATGGATAATGTCCTTGTGCAAAAAGCTAACTAATAGAAATCAAATTTTGCCTTAACTTGGGAACATGAAAAACCTCTTTAAACAACCATTGTCCTTCATCTTCTAGCTGTAATAAAATGTCACCTTTGCCAACTATTTCACAAGATTTGTTGCCTCCAAAAAATACCTCTCCAAATTGTCATTCATGGTAATTTGTGAAACAATCTGTACATGAAGTGGTATGGAAGAAGGCTCTAAAATCTATCGCCCAAGAATCTAATTTTGAATCACTTGTAGAAAGAATTAAAATAGTTTCATCTTTCTCATAGGCTATATTTGCTTCAATATTTCTCACTTTTTCTTGTGCTTTCTTGTAAGCCCAAAAATTTCTCTTTGTGTGGCCAGGCTTACCACAAAACCAACACTCTCCATTCCTACCTCTTGACCTTGATCGATTGGATGAGTTAGATTTCCTTTGATTGTAATGGTTATTACCTCTATGATGGCTTCTTCCCCTTCGCTTGATATTGACCATGGTGAGAGTATCACCAGATGAGGAGTCTTTGTTACTTCTTCTCATGTCTTCACTTAGTAAGGTGTAAACAACTTCGTCATAGGCCAGCTTTGTCTTTGTGGAGTTTGAAATGCTTACAACTATAACTATAGGATCCCAACTGTCAGGTAAGGAACATAACAAGATGATGGCTTTGGCTTTTTTATCTTGAGTCATACCAACCGAGGTTGCTTGACATAGTAGAGTGTTCAAATCATTTATATGATTTGACATTGCAATCCCTTCCTTCATTTTTAGTTTGTAGAGCTTCTTCATAATGAAGATTTTATTTGCAGCCAACATTGTTTGATACGTATTTTGAAGTTTGTCCCAAACTTCTTTTGTTGTCTTTTCATTTGAGACATTGAATAAGATGTTTTGCGATAGCGAGAGAAGAATTGATGTCATCACCTTCTCATCAGTCTTTTTCCAATCTTCATTCGACATTACAATTAGGTTCTTAGACTTTCCTTCGATTGTGACTGATAAGTCTTGCTTAACCAGAAAAGAGTGCATCTGCACTTTCCACAGGCTATAGTTCTTGCCTATGAATTTCTCCACTTTTGCATCCTCCATTTTTTCAGAAATTCAACACCAATTTCCAGTCTGCACACCTTGTGCTCTGATACCAATTGAAAAGATTTAAATGCGAAAGAATAATAGCAGGCGCAAGACAAATACGTTACACTAGATTTATCCTAGTTCACCACAATAGTGGCTACGTCCAGACTGCAGAGTATTAGATTAATGTATATAAAAAGATGTTTACAAATGAGTAGGAGTATCATATAAATAGGCTCCAATTACATTACATGTGAAGGGTCTCAATAAACCAAGAGACACACTAATTGGAGGGAAAGATAACAATGATTGTTGGTCTTCAATATATCAACACCTTTAAGAAATGCTCTTTCACACAGTACAAAGATCACAAGATTGGTAGAGAAAATAATCATTGAGAAAAATTTACAATAAATGGGTTGGAGTAAAAGTGTTCAAAATATGAAATAAAAAAAACATAACTAAATTGGTTAGTAGGTCACCCCAAAGAGATGTGGCTTGGTAAAATTAGTACGGTTGTGGGATATGCACAAAGTGTATTTGTTAAAATAAATGATCTTAGAAATTTTTATTTGAATGCAAGATGCAAGATTTCCTTAGAATACTCTAGTGTATATACATCTCATTATTGCAGTGTTGTTACAACTATTTCTCGAAAACATGGATTCAACATATCAAAACAATAACAAAGTATGTGAGAAGGTTAATTAGATGCTCAAGTTCTCTAAGGTGGCATCATTTTGATGGGAGCAATGATCACAAGGTACTCTTCCTCCTTCACTTCATCTTTCTCAAAATCTTGGGGCTGGATTATGATTTGGTATCACAATTACGTGTTACTCTTGTTAAGATTTATCTTTGGGAACTTCTTCAAACATCTCCTACATATAACTAAGGCTTAAAAAAATCTTTAGCCACTCTTTCAATTTCACTTCCTAATCAAGAAAACATTGATGCCTTTCTACAATGCATGCATGTTACCCTTATACCCCCTTCAATTGTGTTTTCTCATGATGATTTGCCTCCTAACCTAATATTCAAGTTCATTATGACTCTCCTATGGTATTTGTGTCTATTAATAAAAATACCGAACATTGATTGATAATGGATTTGGTTTGAATGTCTAGAGTATGGATATATTAAAGCCTATAAATGTTGATCTTACATCTATTCAATCTAATAACATTCATGTTAAAGGATTTGATAACAATGCTAAGAGAAATTTGGGTGTTATAACACTACTTGTTATAGTTGGTCTAACGATATTGGATACTCCTATACATGTCATGCCTAGACCCCTCAATTAAAAACTTCTCTTTGAAAGACCTTGATTGCATTCTTTGCATGTTGTTTCTTCTGCTCTCCATTGCAAGATCAAGTTTATTTATAACAATTTTATGTATACCCTTCATGTTGACAGTGTGCCTAATCTTTATTTAAACACAAAATATGATCGAGTTTCTATTCATAAGACCGAAGAAACTTCTTCTTCCACTCTATTCCAAGATGATTGAGGTACATCAGATTTTAATCCAACTTTTATTAGAGAATATAGTGTTAAGGAGCTTTCATTCATGAAATCTTGACCAACATATTTATCTAATAAATTTTTTGTTATTTCCACTCATGATGAATCTATTAAAGCTAGTAATATGGCTTCTTATTATCATATGCCTTTAGGCAATGGGGGGCATGATCATTCTTGCAACACCATTGTCACTCTTATATTAGGATGTGTGCAACAAAGTGTTGAATCTCTTTTTTTTTTTGCATCCTCTCCTTTATCATCTCCTACTAACAAAGAAATGTGTTTCCCTAGACTTCTCCATGCTAAACTGGTTACTAGACCTAAACGTAGAAAGAAACATACTCAAAAACTTATATGAATCTTCCATTTTGCATGTGTCACTAATATTATGATCACTTTACTAATGATTATCAAGCTTTATATTATAGGATTCAAAAGCTCATTAATAATGAGGTTATTCACATATATCCTTACAATGAGATCTATTTTAGTCTTAGTTTCTTTAAATAACATCTCAGACCCTATTATGTTGCTTCGCATCATGTAACATTGTTAGCCTATCTCTTGGGGGCTCATTTTCATGCATGGTCTACTTTTTTTAGTACCATAATAGGTTCCTACACTTGGGGGGAAAGGAAACCCTATCCATCTTTCTCATTCTTACCAAGATCCACTATTCCTATGGTTGTTTGTTATTTGTTTATCATGTGAAATTCTATTTTATATCATCTACAACTGGATTTCCATGGTGGATTGATCACTTACCTTGGAGCCTCATAATAGTGTGTTATCCCTTCCAAGGATTTACTTTTTCACTTCTTGCATGGTATCTTATTGCACTATTTCCTTCTATGACCTCATAGGAGTTGTGACCTATTTGGTTTGGACAGGGTATTGCTTGTGGATACTATCTTGTTATTGGAATTTCTTTATCTTTCTTCATCACTTCCTTAAGATGTTAAATAAGCAAGTATCTTTCCATCTTAAGGTGGGGCATATATGATCCCCTTTTTTTCGCATGCTTTCATTTATTTAAAGTGCAAGATAGAGTATACTAGCATAAAAAAACTTGCTAGGGCCAGTTACTCTCCCTTTTTACATATCTTGGATTGGTTGACTAGCATGAATCACACACTTGTTAGACCATTTGACCTATCCTAGCACATTCTCAAACCATTATTATGGTATATTAGTAATATATCATGGGGGTGTAAAGTTGGCATAAGGAGAAAATTTTACGAGATTGACTATCTAGCACACAACCCCGTTAGACCATTTAATCCTACCCCTTTCAAATTCAACATACTAAGTCCCATACCCAAGTAACACAACTTTTTTCATGATTCACAATGAGAAGTACATTTCTCATTGGGAAAGTTAATCACACCCCTTCTCTACTTCTCTTAGTTAGTAATTTCTCTCTTATTATGATCTTAGAGTTAGCAAAGACTCAATCCCTTGAGAGCTTGATATTGTGATAATATTATCGCGTGTCTTGTGCTATACTTTACCAAGAGTTTAGATCAAGTCCATAATATTATCAATTAATTGGGGGCTAAATCTATCATTTTAAATAGGAAACACTTTAATTTAATGATAATTTAGCACCTATTTAGTGAGATCATTCTAGACTTGCATTTACTTTGCATTTCTTCCCTTTCTTCTCATATTTATTTATTCTTCTGAGGTGGAATCAAGCTAGGATTTGATGATCCTCCTTGGAATTCCTATTTCACAATGCAAAGCTTTGAGGCATGACCTGTACACTTGGGTCCTCCTTTTCCTCTTTCTTATCTCTCATAATCTTTTGTGTGCAATGAAATTGGGTTTTCTCGGGATTTGCATCTAATTTGCCGAAGCCAGGACCTATTCTAGGACCCCAAGGAAATCCCAGGGATTTCTGGACCTAGTTATCAAGGATTTTCTACATCCCTACATGGGAATCAAGGACGCAATGAATCACTACTTGAGACCCATTTTTGGTCACCTTCTCGGGCCTTATTCTAGGGTTGACCTGAGGTGTTAATTTTGATTCTTGATTAGCCGATGGGAGAAAGTATATTCTAATCCCTTTATAAACCCATCCATTTTCCTCATTTTTCATCCACAAGTATCCAAGCATATCATCCTTTCATCACACACTAGTACTCAAGTCTCCAAGCATTCAAGTTCAAGTGTTCAATCATTTCAAGTACATTGAAGAAGATCATTTTGAAAGTTATTGGAGAGGAGATCTCTTGCATTCAAGGTGCTCTCAAGGAGCTTCAAGAAGTTCATTTGGGGACTTCATCATCTATCTTCCATGCTCACGCCATATCTTTTCAAGATCTATCTTCCTTCATTGATGATAGTAGAGATTTTCATCAAGAGATGGCTTATATATTCACATCTTCTTGATCCATTCAATCTATAAAGTGAGCTCACTACTTTGATTTGATAAATCCAACTATCGTAAGGTATATTTGTGTATTTACTTTACATTTTTATCATTTCAAATATTTTAATTTCAAGTTTAATTCCTAAACTGGGGTTTGACCAAGACAAATCCCCCATCAAAAAACAAAACTATTTTTCTTGTAGGTTGCAGATATGGGAAGATGGAATAGAGTGTAAATTTTCATACCCTTCTGATTGAACTTCGAGGATTTGGAAACTATTTCAAGTCTGACATTGCCAAGCAAGGAAGCACTACGACCTTGTCAAGTCAACCTTACTACCTTAGGTTGGCCCTGCTTCACTAGGTTGACCTTGGTCATCCAAATCAACCCTGCTTCTCTAGGTCAGCCCTATTGTTTCAACCCTACTTTTTTGGGTCAACTCTGCAATAAATCTGAATGATTTATGGGTTTTGTAGATCTCACAATTTCCAATTAGATCCACGAGTTTTGACGATTTTGGAGATCATTTGATAGTCTGTTTACAAGTAAAAATGTTTCAACGTGAGTTTTCTTTCCTTCTCTATTTCAATACATATTTTTATTCATCTTTTATATTCCATGTCTACCTTGATAAAACCCTCTCTTTGTGGGACAAGTAAGTCCAAATAATTCACCTTTTTGAATTAGGTTACAAATTAACACTTTATCTTGTGTTAATCGGGCCTAAATTAGGAGGTGAATCTTGGTTTCCACCCTTCATTTGTGCATAGGGTAGTGGATTCATTTTCCCCTACACTGTTAATTATTATTTAATTATTTAACAAACATAGGTATTTAATTAATACTTAATAATGCAATATCCATGTATCAATATCTATACCATTTTAGAGGGTTCAATCATTTAATCTGTATAATTAATCTTGTACTAACATCATGACAAAATTCATATTGACCTATATACATGCACACTGAAATTTGACCAAATCAAAATATTCAAAAGATGTAGCAAACATGAGCATGCTCAAACATGGGTTCACGAATTTACATCACCTTGATGAATTTAGATGAACTAGTCAATTAGGCGTGTCTACCAATTCAAAAAAAATGATGATATATTATGGGATTCAGTCCTAGATTTTATCTCCCCTCATTTACCATTAAGATAATGCGACAAGGAATAATCATCTTGGCAATCCAAAAAAGTTGATGTCTAGTACCTATAATCTGCATCACAAAGTCAAGCAAGTATATGTGTGTATATACATGTACACACACACACACACACACACACACACACATATGCATTTATACACATGCATGCATGCATGTATACACATATAAAATATAGAAAATGGCATGGATCGGTATATTGCATAGATCTAGCAAGTGTTTATTAATTTTTCCTCAATTACATTAAGCACATCAAACATAAGTATTAAATATACATACCATCCATACACATGCAAGTATGGGAGATCGATAAAACCATAAATATACATAAAATCATCCTTTGTAAATAAGAATCATCATCTAACTTATTTGATATAATCAAAGTATCAATGTTTTGCATCATCAATAGGTGTTGTAGTAACATCAAAACATCATAAAAATAGTCAAATATCTAACATGTAAATGAAAGTGGTATAAAGGAGTTTGGCATCATAAACTGAAAAGGAAATAGATGGGTGGGTATTGTAAGACTGAGATTGAACCAATACAATGCATCCTCCAAAATTTGTTCAAGGTGTATAACCAAAATAGGGCAATCATAATCTTTCTAAATAGTTGTTCACCTTTTTAATTTGAGTAGTTCCTTTTGAGGAGGATATTTTATCCCCAGATTGAGACTTTCTTAAATGTGTCATAGCACTTGCATGCACTGAAGAGTGATCTTCCATCTCTATGGCCCCCGAACCTATCTAAGATGTTGATAACCCTATATTTTCCATGTACCCTAACCTCCAAAAATAGACCCACAAAACTAGTGTCAAAAAACCTGTGACCCCAACCAACATTAAGGGTCAAACCATTGCAAAAAGATATCAACTAGAAGAGAATAAAAAATCATCCACAACCCCCTACCCCTCACCCATCACCCATCAATCCCCCAATGACACTAAGAACCCTTGTATTGAAGAAAGTTTAAATAGTAGGGTAGGGCATGGGCCCTAGTCGCACAAAGACATGTTGATGCCCTTCTCCATCTGATCTTATTTTTTTCCTTTTAATGAAAATGTTCATATTTTAGTTTGAAAAAAAAATATTTTATTATAAATTAGTGTTCACATGAATATTATATTATCTATTAGGTTTTTTATTATGTTTATTATGATTTCTCAAAATATAATGTATAGGTTAATATTCGAAAGCTTATATAGATTTAAGTTTTCAGAAGTTAAAATTATGAATGGGAAGAGCATGGAGAAATCAAAAGCTAGTCATCAAGGAAAAAAGAGTGAATCTCATGAGAGGTGAGATTGAGAAAAAAGAAAAAAGAGAGAGGATTTTTTTACTAGAGTCAGGAGCCAACATGAGATAAGGGTCCTAACCTGTACTATTGAGTTCTCTTTCAATTTTCCTGAAAGAGTGAGGGAGGAGGAATTTTCCTCCTTCAACAAATAATTGTCCTACCAATGCTACCATCCATCATCCCAATAATAGGATAAACAAATTATGATCCCCCAACTAAAGGATCAAGAACGGGAGTAGAGTAGCAAGAATACAATGTGTATTAATGACCACCAAAGAATACAATAGTTGTTAGGGAGAATTTTGTGCTACCATAAATGGTCTAGAAATAAAAGGAGACATGAAAGGATCATCGAGGGTACGGAGGTCATGGAAGATTAATATGCTCAATAGAATTTGGTCAAATTCCACCACAAATAGAATCTCAACAGTTAAGTCTTCTTCCTAAGCATCCTTCCACCACATAGGAATACATTTTTGACACAATAGAAATTAGTTAAAAATCAAATGAAATATAGGGAAGGAGTGATGACAATGAAAGTGTGAGGGCTCATAATCTAATGGAAATATCCAAGACTTTCCCCCTATCATGAAAACAACTTCCCCATGAAGAGATTTAGAGATGCCAATATCAACAAGAATGTGAGCAAACTTGAGAATCCCAAGTGAGAAGTGGAATCACCAACATTAAAAAAAGACCAATAGAATTGTTGATTACATCATAATAGGAATCCCACCAAAACTAAAAAGGAAGATTAGACAATCAAACCCAAATCAAATGCATAGTGGTTCAGTGAGGGGATTAAAAGAGAGTCAAGGGGCTGATGGAAAGAAAATGCTCTTCCTCGTATCCAATGTTGTCCCAACAGGAAATTTTGGTCACCATACAAACCAAACTACCAATGAAAATATCTTTTGCATATGGAAAGAGTTCGATCTTGCAAAGATTTCCAAGAGGTCTAGAACCATTTGTAGATTTTTCATGTCAAACCATACTTGAGGTACAAGTCATTATCTACAATGTCCTTTCCATAAAAAAAATATTAGAGAGGATTCAACATAATCAGGTGATTGAAATCCATGTTAGGGGGAGTCGACCTAGAATGAGTAGCGATAGATAACCAAACCTAGGTGATCCTTAGGGCCAATATCCATAGCATCCACATGTTTCCCTAGCACAAAACTAAGAGCATCCACATATGCAAGGTTTGGAAATGGAGTAAACACACCATAAGAAATCATCATCTCCTTAAAAGCAAGTTCAAAAGCCCATCTGTAAAGAGATCCAACACATTTGCCAATAAAATTGTTGAAGGGGTCAAATGAACAACCCAAATTGTTAACATGGAAGAAGTGAGTGGGAATGGTAATTTGAGAGTTGTATGTGATCTCCTATAATATAAGAGATATAATTCCTCTAAATCTGCATATGTGTCATTTAAGAATGTAGAATTAAAAAGACATTTTGATTTTGTACCAAATTTGAAGATGTTATTCCACCAACAACAAATCTCTCTTTAGATATGGTATTTCACCAACCTTAATGGCTCAACATGCAACACAAGGCATATGATGAAAGATACTTTAATCTTTTAACTCAAACTTTGATAGTGAATATCCACATATTTTTAATTACTCATATATTCAAATTTAAATGCTACATTAATTACAAAGCAATACATATTGATCAATTGGGAGTTGAATAAATGTTCTTTCTATTTGCTATCTTAAATACATTTGTTAAAATAGATAAACAAGCAAGAAATATACATGTGTGAGTCTAAGACATCATTTTTACCCTAGAGAAACTTGGATAGAAATAAAATCCAAATAATATCCAATAATAGGTTAAGTTCTCGTGCATTTAGCCTATCCTAGACCAATATGTTGTCCAATAAATGCTTGTATCATATTACTTGCTAGCAATTTCTATAACTAAGAGAAAGAAAGGCATAAAAATGTTCATTTACACCCCATCGAGTGTTATCATAATCAACAACTTAAAACAACCTTAAAAAATACACATCTCAACCCTTGTAACTTTTTTAATCAAAAATGTAAAGTTTTCTTATGCTCATAAAATACTTCTTCTCCTCTCCATATTCTCATTCTCTATTTAATAAATTGAATGATGTGTTTTTTTCTTCCACCTTAAAGGAAGAAATAAATATGAAGAGGAAAAGCCAAAGTTTGAAATCCCAAGAGTCATTGCTTTTGAAAAAATTAATTGAAAGTGATTCATTTTTTCCTTAATCTTATTTTGCTAACCTATATGATGCCAATTTTTTCATGTAGCATAATTATTCAAACTCAAAAAGTTGCTAAAATGTCACATGAATTCAATATAAATCATGATTTTTTTTATTGAACCTATAACACTTCATCGATAATTGTCTACTTGAACAACAATTTGATAGTTTCTACACATGTTAGCAACAACTATTCGCTTATGAGATGAACTCAATAATCTCGATGTCAAAATGAGAAATGATTGTGGACCATACCTTTTGGGATCCCAAAATCTTAATACCATGGAACATAAAATGAATATTAATAGCCTTTTATAGGACTTCTACAAATATATCCCTTCATGTGTCTTCTTAGTGTTGCAGAAGATAAATAATACAAGAGCTCCATAGAGTTGGAGTCTTGCCTAATGAATATATAGATTGTGAAGTTTGTCAAATGTTTGCAAGATTTTATTCAAAATTAAGCTTGTCAAAATTGAAATGAACTAAGTTTTTAGAAGTGCATAAGATTTTCTTTTTCAAATACAATAGAAATTTAGTATACATACTTTCCTGTGTTCATTTTTCATTAATGTGATCATTTAAGAATTTTAAAAATGAAAAATGAAAAACACTAATGTGAAAATATAAGTAATAATCTTAACAAGATTTCTATATGCTGAAATTATACTAAATTGCTATTATTCCCACACAAAGTTGAAATTATATTGTTGATTCTAAAATTGTGAATAGGCTTTTTCTACAAACAATATTAATAAAATTAATAACAAGTAAAAAGCATCGCACAAAATATAAACAAGCAACTTTTAAAATTGAGTCAATTTATTCATCACCATTAAGCCATTTTTTTTTTTCTTTTCAAAATATAAACAAATAACTTCTAAAATTTGAGTCTTACTAAGTTGTCAAAAAAACAACAACAAAAAAATTGAATAAAAAACTATCAATCTTTTCTATTTCATTCATTTCCATATAAATAGTCTTTTCAACTTTCCCCAGAAAGAAACTATTTCAACCTAATACAACAAATTTCTTTTAATTGCATTCAATTTAAAGCATAAAATTAAGAAATACTACAAATGGTAAACAAGTCACCCCTTGTTATGGTGTTTCCCCTTCGTAGGTGAGATATTTGTTAGCCCCAATTGATAATGTTGTTATTGTATGTGAAAGATTCATATCATTTGTTATATTGTCATTGATGTCAAGCTTTAATTGGTTAGGCATTATACTAATTCAATAGACTGTTATATCATTTGATTGATGAAGAGGATTTGAAGAAAGTATGATGATGTAAGTGTTGATAAGTGTGTTATATTAAATGGGCAATTGAATGAGTTAGACTTTGATAGTGTAATGTTGGTTTGATTGTTTTTACATGATTTCAACATAGATGTATAAGCAAGACAGTTTAGTCGGGGAATGAAAGAATACAATATTAACTAAGCTACTACAGTTGTTACAAAGCACCTGATAAAGAAGTAAAAGATTTTAGTGTTAATCAAGTCAAGTATTGACTGAGCATGAACATGAAAAATGAGTTTAGAAAAGATTAATCTGAGGCCAACATTTAATGAAATATAAGAATGTTCAAGAAGTTTCAAGGGTAAGGACAGAGCTGGTTATGAGATCAACATTTGGAAAAATTCAAAGAATATTAAATGGAGAAGATTTGTCAATTTGAAATGGAGCACAAAGTTCAACGAGGAAGTCTATTTCCTAAGCATCTAGATTCAACAAATCTGATGGAGATATATGATTGTGATTAAGTGGCAAAATCTTGAAGATTCTAGAATGAAAAACTTTTCTATTTAAAGAGGTGGAAAAGATGTTTATGATTGTTGATTGTTGTTGATGATAGTGTTGTTGATCGAGTTGTTAAAGAAGAAAAGATAAGATGAACCAAGAAGAACAATATTGAGAAGATTAAGCAAAGGAAGTGCTAAGAGGAAGTGTGAAGTGTGTGAATCATTCAAAAAGGGATCAAAAGAAAGATATTGAACGAATTAGATATCTGAATAAGCATAGTGTAGTACTAAAAGCTAACAAATCATTTTGTTATTATTTTCTTACCATTGTAGCAGAAAAATCTCTTAAGCGAGTGGACTTAACAGTCTTTTGAAATCATATATGGTAACATTCAATAGTCATGTTTGTAAGTCCTTTAGAACAAACCACTATTTAGAAATTTCAATGACTAATAAGGTCTTGATGATATTTGATGTAAATCCTCTTATAAGGTTATAGTAAAAATGTGTATGTAATCTTTGACAAGGTTAGCTCCTACTAGAGCTCACTTCTAAAGATTGAAAATATTTGCGTTGTTGGCTCCTAGGTGGTTTTTCACTTTATAGGGTTTCCACATTAAATATTTGTGTCAAAATGTGTGAATTCTTATTGTGTTGCATGTTTATTTCATGTTAACTATTTAATGTTGCAACTCAATAAAAGTTGGATGTTTACTCTAATACTTAGTATATTAAGGAGCATAAAGTTGACATTTTAAAGAAAAACTTTTCTCAATTTGAATTACGATGTTAGACATGTTTACCAAGTTAATGATCTAAAAGTTTATGAAGTCTAAGTTGGTGCACAATATTTTGAAGGGACGTAGGATAACTGGTTATAACTGATTTACCCCCCTCCCCTTCTTGATTATCTAACCATTGGTATCAAAGCTGAGTGCTTGAAGGAAGAAGTTTGAAGGGACCTAAGCTAAAGTTATGAAGATGTATAAGAGAGATGTACAAAAGCTAAACAAGGAGAACTTCTCCTCATGGAAAAGCAGGATGAGGTTTTATCTATCAAGGATTGGAGACAATGCACTATTCTATCTGGACAACCAATACACCCCTCCCAATGGCCCTATGGAAATTGATGAGATGAACTAGAAGAAAGATGACAATAGGCTCATGATTGCGATTGCTTCTACAGTGAATGATGATGAGTTTGATGGTATCAAAAACTATGGAACTACTAAAGAAATGTGGGACAAGTTGATACTTGTGCATGGTGGAGATGAGAACTATTGGGAGCCAAAGCATAAAGTCTAAAAGGAAAATATGATAAGATGGAGATGAAATGGAGAAAATATTTTCCAGTATGTCAACCGAATCAAGGAAGTTGTAAGTGCAACCAAAGCCATCAAAGGAGTCATCAATAATGAATAAGTTATAAGTAGAGTTCTCATAACACTATTTCCAATTTATGCTATAAGAGTATTTTTTATTCAGGAATTCAGAGGTATGCTTGGTAATGATCTTACTCTTGATGGTTTTGTTGGTCATTTGACTACATTTAAATTAAGAAACTATGATAATAGTGTGCTTAAGATTGAGAATTCTTTCAATTCATCACTAACCATTGGAAGTTCAAAGAAAGAAAAGAACAATAAGGATGAAATTGATTCAAATTCAGAGGAAGGTATAGATGAGATTGAAGAATTTCTTGTGAGAAGGCTACCAAGAGGTAAAGGTAAATTGCCCTTGATATATTTTAAATGCAATGAAGTTGGTCATGTTGTTGCCAGATGTCTTAATAAGAACATGAGTGATAAAAATGACAAAAGGAGGACAAATACAAAAAGAACAAGGACTACA
The DNA here is from genome assembly GCA_028749045.1 of Cupressus sempervirens. Classification (NCBI taxonomy): domain Eukaryota; kingdom Viridiplantae; phylum Streptophyta; class Pinopsida; order Cupressales; family Cupressaceae; genus Cupressus; species Cupressus sempervirens. Next base: position 192,123,451 of record CM053785.1, read on the forward strand.
AGGACAAAGAGAAGAATTCATGCTACATTCCTAAGGAAGATCACATTGAATTAGACATAGAAGATGAGAAGGAAGGAGTACAAGTGCAAGTGGTGCATGTACTTGTTAAAGAAGATTCTATTAAGGAAAGGTATGTAGAAAAAAAAGCCCCTATTTTTCATGTTAGTAAAAGTGATACATGGATTACTAATAGTGGGTGTTCAAATCACATGACTAGAGATATATGCAAGTTTAATAAGCTAGAAGAGTATGATGGTGGAACTATTAAACTTTAAAATGGTGTTCCATGTCCTAGGAAAGGTAGAGGTTCATTGATGCTAAATGATAAAATCATATGTGAGGATGCCTATTCGGTTCAAGGACTAAAGTATAATTTTTTTAGTGTTGCACAGTTGAATATAACATGTCACAAGATGGAATTTTAGAATAGAAAGGTTAGGATCTATGATGACAATAGAAATATGATTCATGATAGAGACAAAACAAGAGGTAATCTATTCTACCTTTATCCTACTTTTAGTACATGTTTGTTTTCAAAAGTTGAAGATGTGTGGTTGTGGCACAAGAGACTATGTCATGCCAACTTTGAGGATATAGTCAAAATAAGTAGAAAGAAGAAAATGAGAGGCTTACTGAATCTGCATAAACTTGAGGATGTTATATGCAAGCAATGTCAACTTGCTAAGATGACTAAATATATTTTTTCAGGAAAACATTATTCAACTAATGGTATTCTAGAACTAGTTCATATTAATTTATGTGGTCCAATGAGAGTTGAGAGCTACTATTAAGATAGGTATTTCAAATTGTTTATTGCTGATTATTCTAGAATGATGACAATGATGTTTTTAAAGTTGAAATTTGATGTCTTTCAAATGTTCAAGTGGTATAAAACTATAGTTGAAAAAGGAACTGGTAAACAATTGAAATTTTGGAGATATGATAAAGGTGGTGATTTTATATCGAATGAATTCTCTAAATTTTGTATTAAGAATATAATCAAGAGACCATTATCTACACTGAGGACACCACAATAGAATGAGATTGTTGAAAGAAGAAACAGATCGATTGTTGATTATGCTAGAACACTATTAATTGAAAAGGGAGTTGCACAAATATTCTTGAGAGAAGCTATAAGCACTGCACTATATACTCTCAACCAAGTTCAGTTGAAGAAAGAAACAAGAAAGACATCATACAAACTCTAGTATGGTCATACACCAATGTAAATTATTTCAAAATATTTGGAAGTAGGTGTTATATCCATAAAGATGAAAGGAATGGGAAATTTGATTCTAAAGGTGATGAAGGCATATTCCTAGGTTACTCTATTAGGAGCAAGACTTATAATTGTTTGAATAATTCTACTAACACTATGATTAAAAGTGAAAATGTTAGAATTGATGAGTTTGCAGATTAGAATGATGAGGAGAGATAAAAAGAACATGATGATTATATAAATTTGTATATGTTTATGAAGATGAACCCGGTACAACACATGAGCATCAACAAAGAGATACTAAATGTGAGCCTGCATTACCCGAGCCATAGATGGAAGAACCTGAGCAAAATGTTTAGCCCCAACCAAGCAATAATAATGTTGGAGATCAAAAAGTTGAACTTGTCTTAGCAATGTGAGAATGAACCATTCACCTAAGAAAATAATTGTAGATAAGAGTTCTAGAGTCATGATAGGAAGTAAGTTGAAGGATAATACTTGATTGATTGATTGATTAGTTTGAACTAAGAACTGTGAAAGATGCACTTGATAATGAATATTAGATGAATGTATGAATGAAGAGGTAGACCAAAGTGAGAAGAACAATACATGGACATTAATCCTGAGACCTATAGACAAGAATGTAATTGGAACCAAGTGGATTTTCAAGTACAAATTGAATAAGAATGGAGAAGTTTTGGAGAACAAAGCCAAATTAGTTTGTAATGGTTTTGCTCAAGAAGAAGGTATTGATTAGGGTGAGACCTTTGCACCTGTTGCAAGATTGGAAGGAGTCAGAACACTTTTGGCATATGCAACTTACGAGAATACAAGGTATACCAAATGGATGTTAAGTTTGCATTTTTGAAAGGAATACTAGAAGAAGAGGTACACATTGAACAACTTGAATGATTTGTGGAGCCAAATCAGAAGCACCTAGTATGTAGGTTGAACAAAGAAGTGTATGGACTAAAGCAAGTATTAAGAGCATGGTACGAAAGACTACATTCATATTTGGTCAAGATTGGAGTTTTTAGAACTAGTGAGAAAAGTAACCTATACTTGAAGAGTGAAGCTAAAAACAAGGTATTCATTGTTAAAATATGTGTAGATGATATAATATTTGGTGGTAATGATTTGTTATGAAAATCATTTGCTTATAAGATGAGAAAGTAGTTTAAGATGTCCATGTTTGGTGAAATTAAATTTGTTATCGGTTTGCAAGTTCATCAAATAGAAGGTGGTGTATATGTGACACAGTCTAAGTATATTAAAGAGATTTTGAAAACATTGATATGGGTGAGTCAAGGCCAGTTGGCATGCCTGTGGTCACTAGATGCAAGTTATCTAAGAAAGACACTACTACTGAAGTAAATGAGACACAATAGAGATCAATGATTTGAAAGTTACAATATGTTATCAGTAGACTTGATATTGCACATGCAGTTGGTATTGTTGCAAGATTTTTCTCTAATCCTAAGGAAACACTCACAACTGTAGTTAAAAGAATATTCAGATATATGAAAGGAATAGAAGAATATGGATTGTGCTACAAACAAGAAGGTGATTTTGACCTTATAGTTTACACTAATGCTGATTGAGTTGGTAATGTTGATGGTAGAAAGAGTATAATTGGTGAAGCTTTCTTTTAGGAGAAAGACTAATTACATGGTTGAGAAAGAAACAGAGTTTTATATTACTGTCTATGAGTATGTTGTTTCTTCTGTTAATTGTTCAAACATAGTATGGATCAAGAAATGTTTTAAAAGGAATGCAAGAGGAAGATATAGAGCTTGTTACTATCTATTGTGATAATACAAGTGAAAAAACATATCCAAGAAACTTGTGATGCATGCAAAAACCAAGCAAATATCTATCAAGTATCATTATTTGAGGGAGCAAGTACAAGAGAAGCAAGACTGGAGTATGTGAAGTCTAAGAAGAAAATTGCTAACATATTCACAAAATCATTTCCTAAGGTTGCTTTCGAGTATTTGAGAGGTAAGTTAGGGGTCCTTCCCCTATCCAAGATTTTCCAAGAAAGGATGCATGTTGCATCATTTCATAGATGATCTAATATGTCTTATTGAAACTAATGCAAGAATTCACTCTCAAGGGATTGTTTCCTAAAGTTGTGAAATAAGTTGTAATAAAACAAATGTAACAAGTACATGTAAGGTACAAGTTTTTATTACAAGGTTTTATAAGTTTCTTATTGGAACTTATAGTTACCTTTGGCATTATTTTCAAAGGGGGAGAGAATCTATAAAATGGGAGATGAACTAATAAGGAAGATGATATCCTAAGGGGGAGAGAATCCATAGATGGGAGTTCTACAAAATAATATGAAGAGATGTTGTTGAAAAGTGAAATACACCCAAAGGGGGAGAAATTGTCATAGTGGACACCAAGTTGGAACTGTTGAACTTGTTGCAGAGAACTTGTGTGAAGTAAAGTGATTGAAGATTTGTTGGCATTTTATATATCATGATTTAATGCTATGTAATGTAATATATTATGTTTATATGTTGTAATCAATTCCAAAGGGGGAGATTGTTAGCCTCAACTAATAATGTTGTTAATGTATGTGTAATAGTCATATCAGTTGTCATGTTGTCATTGATGTCAAGTCTTAACTGGTTAGACATTATGTTAATTCAATAGAGTGCCATATCATTTGATTGATGAAGAGGATTTGAAGAAAGTATGATGATGCAAGTGTTGATAAGTGTTCGGTATTCAATGGACACTTGAATGAGTTAGACTCTCATGGTATAATGTTGGTTTGATTGTCTTACATGATTTCAACATAGATGTATAAGCAAGATAGTTTAGTCGCTAAATGAAGGAATACAATATTAACCGAGCTACTAGTCATCGAGCACCTAATAAAGAAGTGAAGGATTTTAGTGTTAACCAAGTCAAGTAATGACCAAGAAATTTGTAATGTTCACCGAGCATGAACATGAAAAAACAAGTTTGGAAAAGATTAATCTAAGGCCAACATATGATAAAATTTAAGAATGATCGAGAAGTTTCATGGATAGGCACGAAGTTAGTTATGAGATCAATGGTTGAATAAATTCAAAGATCTAGTAGAGAAGATTTATCAATTTGAAATGGAGCACAAAGTTCAAGGAGGAAGTATATTTTTGAGTGTCTAGATTCAATGAATTTGATGGAGATCTACAATAGAAAAATCTGGAAGGTTTTGGAACATAAAAAATTTTCTATTTAAAGGGATGAAAAAGATGTTTATAATTGTTGATTATTTCTTATGCTAGTGTTGTTGATTGAGTTGTTGAAGAAGAAAAGATAAGGTGAACCGAGCTTAACAATATTGAGAATATCAAGTAAAAGAAGTGCTAAGTGGAAATGTGAAGTGTGTGAATCACCCATAAAGGGGTCATAAAAAAGAGATTGAGCAAAGCAAAGATCTGAACAAGCAAGGTGTAGTGCTAAAACCTAATAGATTATTTTGTAGTTACTTTCTTACTATTGTAGCAAAAAAAAAAAATTGATTGAGTGGACCTAACAATCTTTTGAAAACCTATATGGTAACATTCAATAGTAATGTTTGTAAGTCTTCTACAGTAGGCCACTCTTTAGAAATGTCAAGGAATGGTAAAGTCTAGATAATCTTTGGTGTAAATCCTCTAACAAGGTCACATTAAAAATGTGCATGTAACCTTTAACAAGATTGGCTTCTAACAGATCTCACTTCAGAAGAGTGAAAATATTTGGGTTGTCAGTTTGCAAGTGTTTTCTCTCTTTACTAGGTTTCCAAGTTAAATATTTGTGTCAAAATGTGTGAATGTTTATTGTGTTGTATGTTTATTTCACGTTAATTCTTTAATGTTATAACTCAATATAAGTTGGATGTTTACTTTGATATTTAGGATATTAAGGAATAGAAAGCTGACATTTTTAAGTAAAACTTCTATCAGTTTGAATTGTGATATTAGATCTATTTACCGAGTTAATGATCTAAAATTTTATGAAGTCTAAGTTGGTGAAAAGTGTTTTTAAGGCTTGTAGAATAATCAGTTCTAACTGATACAACCCTTCTTCCTCCCAGTTATCTAACACTATTTGTTTTCCCTTGTATGCCTATAGGCCATTTACAACTATTGTAATGGTCATATTTGTATTACTGATGGCTCTGAATGTTGTTTGTTCCTTAATCTCTTTAGCCTCAAAAATTGTCACATCACCTTATCATTAGCATAGCATCCATTATGTCCAACTTCTTATATTGCTCTTTACATAATAAAGGGGGGATCAATGATATGTTGATTTTCTATCTTCAAATCATTAGTAGCGACAATTCTAGAATTGTCCTTTTTCAGCTCACAACCAATATATTTAAAATATTCAATTATTTTCTCTATCATCTCTTTGGCTTCTTTTAAGAGCTTATTCAAATTCACCAAAACTTTTACAAATACACTCACACTAATGTATCCCATGTTGTATGTTTATTTTTTAAGGGGTTGATCAGAAGGTCAAGACTCGTAGATTTTGTCAAGGAAGAAACAAGAAATATTCAAGGTGAAATTTTACATGACAAAATAGTGATAACACACATAAATGACAAAGAATTTATAATGAAAAATATGAGGAAAGAGACTTTTTCTATCGTTTTATTTAAAATTAATTCTTTCACACTATTTTATTGGTGTCATAGGTTTTTAATAAAGGCTTTAGACATGGACATGCAATGTAAGACTTGCAATCGGGTTTGATAAGGGTGCCTTTACAAACTAATTGTAGTTCGTTATTCTCTACCCTGCAGCCATGGTAGATGCACCTCACTGCTCTTTCTTCCTATATTAGATTCCACATGCATTACATAGAGATTGTTTATCATCTCAAAAAATAAAACAAGTGTTAACCTACAGAAATCAGTATATCGATATATCTCTAACTAGAAATAATATTATAGTATTGTTTTAAAAAATTGTACTTCAAAAAGAAAGGTATGAAAATATGATGGTGTAATAGCTTTGTTACCCTACCAGTACTTAAAAAACCTTAAGCTAGTTATATATTTATTTGGATCAAGGATCTTGATCTCTCTGCAAGTTGATTTTATCTACATTAGCGCCCATAAGAGAACTCATCCATAGAGGTGTAGTAGTAGTGTGGCATATAGAACATCATCTTGCTCATTGGGCTCCCATTATAATTGTTCCTATAGTTATTAATTCTTTCCTTATTAGGTTTTTTAAGTGCTAGTTCAAATACCAAAGTTGTTGCATTGTTTTTATATGCTTGAATGTCCTTTGAACAAATTTTGCCTAGATTTAATTATCTGAAATTGATGTCAAATTCTCATATCAATATCTATTAAAAAGAAAGAATCAGTCTGCAAGAACATGTTTTCCCTAAACCTTAAAGACACAAGAAGGGATGAGCTCTTTGATATTTTCCCTTGTACAACTCCATTGCAGTAGCATATGCTAGCAATACATTATGGCTAGCAATATGTACGGTTCAATGATGTAGTTTCTAGAAATACAATTTCAAAATGGGTATGAACAACGTTGAGGAGGGAAGTGATCATCGTCATAGCTTGCAAATAAAAATACAATGGGTTCATTGAAAGTTGACTAGTAGTTAACTCTATCCCCAAAATTCTATGAGCATATGTTTGCATAAGCCATAGAGTCTTCCCTACAAGAATTAAGCTATGGCATCAAATAAAATAAATTCATTTATATTTTGATGTTCATAAAAAAAAGGAACCAATTAAATTACTTGAAGTTCCTAAATAAAAATGCCTATAAAATTAGGCCTTCTAACAAGGCATTTAAAACAAAAACAAAAATTCCACTCTGCAGTACACTGACAAATGTATCCTAGAAATGAGAAGTGGCTTGATAAACAACATAACTAGCACCAAAAATGAAACTTGTTTTGAACATGAAGAAACACAAGAAAAGTTGAAGTTCATTTCTGGTCACGCAATGCCACTTGTCTAAAGCTTTTTTCTATTTACATGCACATGCAACAAAAGATAGGTTACACAATGACATGCGACCACATGGAAGATGTTTCCTTTGAAAATAGCCACTTGCCCATTGAACAATTTGAAAAATGGCACTTGCTCAACTTTAGAGCCACCTACTCCAATTTTTAGTTAATCTTTTTTAACAAGATATTAAAAATACTCTCCAAAAAAAAGACTAGCCAATAAAAACAAGAAAATCAAAAATCAAGAAATTCACTTACTAGAGAAATTACCTTTGTTAATGTTTGGTAGCCTCTGCAGATAAAACTCATTATATATATATATATATATATATATATATATATATATATATATCTGTGTATGTGTGAGTTATTATGACTTTCTTAATCATAATAAATAAATGTTCTTCATAACTAATGAGAGTTAAAGAGACATGTCTCTATGGAGATATGCCTTTTAAATGACATATATATATGCATTGAGAATGTTATTTGGAAGACGCAAAAATTATAAACAATATTAGTACATTTACATCCTCTAGAAAAATCAACATAGTATTAGAGCAGTATTAATCTCTGTAGGATCAGAAAAAATGAAGAATGTTTAATTTCTATGAAGCATTCAATAGATAAGATAAGATAATATTATTAATGTCCAACAAAAGACCACAACGAGGATCTATGGGATTAGAAGCTTACATCAAGAAAATAGCAAACAAACAGAGCACCAAACGGTGACCACAAAAGAACAAGTACAACAGAAGAAGAAGAAGAAGAAGAAGAAGAAGAAGAAGAAGAAAGCAGGAGACATCACAGAAAATATTAGGTATCCATCCTCGCAGGGAAAAATTCCTACAGCAATTAATTAGTATGGCTACCAGAGGCCCTGTGATAAAGTTGAGTGCTACGAGAGGAGTATCACTAGCGAAGAGGTCCCCTATTGGGTCTCATAGATCTGGAATGACCCGTATTAGGGAAACTGTATGGACACTTCACACCCTAAACCGAAGTTAAGGGCGAGAAGAAGGTCATAATAAGCTATGTCTCGGCCTAACTCCTAGGAAATGAAAGCTACAAAGTATGATCACGAAGATGTAAGGACTCATAAAGATAGAGTGTAATGCAACATTGATCAGTGTACCTAAAAAAATCTGAGAGGGATCTATAGTTTCTAAACAGACAATAAAATCTCCCTCTAATCTCATAGTATATGAGGCATCTAAAAAGAAAATTAATCTCAAATTCTACCTCAGCTAAGGTGTAAAGTGTGCACACCTAATCCTCTCTAGCAATGTGGTGATCAACCTAGATCTAGAGTCTATGTGAGGCCACCCTAAAGGAGCCAAGGGAGATACACAGGGCATGTGTTTAGTATCTATGTAAGTACTCAGGGCAAACAATAATCTCATCCCGACTATCTAAGAAGTGCTTAGCGTAAAAAGCCATCCTCAAATGTAGTCCCCTTGGAGGATCCACCCAGGTCTGTATGATATATTGCCTATAGATGTCAATTCTAACATGCCCATTCAACTCCTATCGAGAGGGGACTAGATGAGCAGGAGCATCTAATGAGAACTCGTATGGAGGGAGATGGTCGATGTCAATCCCAATTGAATTCAGCAAGATAATAGCCTAAGCATACCAACAACGAGCTCTAGTAGCTGGAGTGGAGTCTGCAATAGCAACTGAGGAGCAGTAGGCTAAGTAAGGGTATCTGTGTTGACCTTCAACTGAGTTTGCAAAACCACAAAGATGATGGAGAAACCAGATCAAGTCAAAAATGGCTACAAGCATGAATGGGTGAGCTCCAAACTCAGCCAAAATAATACTGTGGGGGGTAGATCTGTGACATCTGATAATCCGACAGAGGAGCAGATTCTGGATATGCTCGATCATGGCCCAATCCGAGTCTAAAAGGGAAGGACCCCAAACCACCACACCATTGAGCACTATGGGTCTTACTAAGGAATCAAGGAGGGACAGCTTAGATGATGTGTCCTGAAAGTGGTGTCTAAAACACTGTCTCTTGAGCATGGCAAGGGAATCCAACCCTTTACTGATCTGAGGCTGAATGGCTAATCTCAAGCTGAAACAAGATCCAAAAAACTTAACCCCAAGGTATGTGTAAGATGATGTAATCTCAACTTCCTGACCCTGGAAGTGAAATTGGAGATGTGAGGTCTTCAAACCATTGAAGACCATGACATGAGTCTTCTCAAGGTTCACGACCAACTGTCTCATGTCACAAAAAGATGCAAGTCTATCCAAAATCCTCTGAAGATCCTCAGGAGAAGAAGCAAGAAGAACCACATCATCAACAAAGAGAAGGATGGAGATCAATACTTGGTGTAGATGACAACCATCACCTGGAAGCAAGGAGTCACTAAGAAAAGCCTCGAGCTCGTCAATGTAAATCCCGAATGAGGTGGGCAAGAGAGGACAGCTCTGCTTCACCCCACTGGTGCTTTGGATAGGGTCAGAGAGGCCCTCTATGGTCCTAAGTCTACCAATCATTGTCTCATATAACCTCATGATAGTTTTCAATAAGATCTCAAAAATACCAATATCTCTTAGTCTCTGAAAAAGGGCCTCTCTGGGGATGGAATCAAAAGCCTTACAAAAATCCACAAAACAACAGTAGACTTTCTTCAAGTGGTGTCGAGCCTCCTCAATAATAGCCTGTAGTGTAAAGATATGATCCATGGTCTGGTAGTCTGCCCTAAATCCTACTTGACCCTTAGCCCTACAATTCCTCCTGTCAAACTCACTATATAAAATAATAGTCAATGTTGTAGCATAAAGTTTGGCAAATTTATGCCCAATCATGATGGTCCCATAGTTTTCGGGATTGGAGATTAGCCTAGACTTATGGATCAAGTGAATAACATGTCTCAACCAAGAGTTTGGAAAACCAAAAAAAACCACTCTATTAAAGAGTGTAGAGAGATAAGGGCCCAAGATCATGGTGTTGAGCTTGAAGAGCTCAGCCTGAAAACCCTCCTAATCAACCGCCCTACTACATCTCATAAGTATGATGGTCTTGTAAATGTTGGAGGTAAAGAATAAGTGAAAATGGGGGAGTGAGCTAGGAAGTGGAGCGAGCTAACCCAGGATATCATAAAGCATGGAGACATGAGAGGCAAGGAGGCGAAGGTCGGGGTGGACTGGCGTTGGCTACATAGGGGGAACATGATGTGCCAAAATAACTTGAGATACTGAATAAGCATGTCACAAAGGGATTTGTATTGTGAAGCAATAAATAATCACTTATTATGGCAAAGAAAGCATTTGTAGGAGAGTCATAAATTGGTGAAAGTAGGGGAATGAGTATCAAAAGCCAAGCGTAAGGAATGAAGGAAGGTTTTATAGGCCTCATCAAACCACTAGTTCATGGGACAAGTATTTCGTCAAACAGATCTGGGAGTGCTAGGAATGGAGTGGTGAAGGATAAAGAGGAGAGCCTACTCCCAAATTGTGGTAGCTAGTGTGTGAAACATGGTGGACACCTAATTGTGATTTGTGAAGCTAGCGGGGTAGAGGAATCTTCTCAAATGGAAAATGAAGAGGTCTTAATCACTATCCTCAAAATAGAAATGAGTAAGAGGGTGGTTCTGGTCAGGATGACTAGAAATGGGTGGTAGAGAGTGGGAAGAAATGTGAACTGAAAGGCTAAGGAGGGCATGATCTAGCAAGGGAAGACATGAGATAGTAAAGTTTTGGATGGAGGGGAGGAAAGAAGAAACAATGAGGATATAATCAACCACACTCGCACCCCCACTATGAGGCCAACACGTAAAAAGCTCAGAACCTGGGAAGCAAGAGAGACCATTCAGAATCACAAGATCGAAGGACTCACAGAGCTGGAGAAGGTGGTGACCATAGCAAGTTAGAGGTCCACTGTGATCCTCGGACAAATGTTGAAGCCCCATACTAGTAGGATCCCTCTCAATAGTACAAATCAAGTTAGACCCACAGTCATACTGGGGGGTCTAGAGATCTTTAGTCCATGCATTAAAGTCTCCTAAGATGATGATGTCACCCATACCCCCAAACTCGAAGATTCTCTTGAATAGGTATGTAAAAGGGTTCCCATCCTCAGCACTATGAATGGAATAAGGTGAGGAAGTTAGTGGAAAGTAACAAACAAAAATGAAGATATCTCTCTGACGGCAACTGGTGCCACCAACTCGGATCCACATAAATCTAGCTTGAGAGTCAAAAAGAACCAATGTGGTAGTACTGAATAGATCATCTCTAATCAAACAAGCAACCCCACCAGAACCATGTACACCACCTAAAGCATGGACCTCCTCTCTACAAATTGAAAGCAACTAATATCTTGTGTAACCTGGAAGGGTCAAGCAGGACTCTCATGAGTCTCGGTAACAACCAACAAATTAACATATCCAATCGCATCATGAAGTAAGCCTAGCAAAGACCACAAGGAGCCATTGCCATTCCAACAGTTGACAAGTAGAGAGCCAATGGAGGGCTTAGACTTGCCCAGTTGTTCATGCTCAAACCGTCTAGGGCTTGGGTATGTCTCGCATCCCAACCCTTGGGAGGTGAGTCACAAATAATTGCTTTTAGATTCCTTATTATGCCCATTTCTTGTTACTCCTTGCTTCTACCACGAGGCTCCTCATCAAGAAATATCTTTGTGGAAAGAAGGAAGAGCTTCTTCTTTTCCCTGAGAGCTTGCAATCAATTAGCTAGTGAGAGAAACCTAATAAAAAGGGTGTCATTGTGTCTAGACCATGCTCTGTCTAATGTAATATTAGAAATACCCAGTTGCTCACTAAGAAATGAGTAGCCTATAGAGAGAGGGTCAATGGAGGACAAAGGAAGACCTCTAACCCGAAGCCTAACCCAATCCTCTGCCAACTTCTCTTGGATAATTTTTTCGACCTCAATCAGAGGTGTAGTGCTGGAGTTTTTGCAAGTGGAGGCCCAAGTTTTAATTTGCTTCTCTGTTTCAGTCAAAAGAGATGTTTTTTTATTATCAAGCTCGGTCGGCTTGTTCTTGAGGTTTCCCATATCCCAAAGTCTCCAATAATGGAGCTGATATCTTTTGTAATGCTTGTTGTTTGTGTGGTAAAAGTTTTAGAGAGGTCTTGGATGCATGAAGAATTAGCCACAACCTATTGGTTCAAATCATTCAATGATTGAGATAGGGAGTGAATAGTGTCCTAGAGAGTTTGATTCACTGATTTGTACTTCTACAATAGCACTAAGAAACCTTGGGAAACTATTGAGAGAGAAAGAGTTGTGACTTTCAGAGATGCATTGTCCTTCTCTAATAATGTCAAGCGGTCAACTATCTGTTGTAGTGTTGCAGGATTGGGTGGGGGTTCCATGACAAAACAGTATTACATGGTATATGAATAAACAAAACTAATCCATATAATAATAAACCAAAGTAGATACTATACCTGACATTCTATCAAACAGTTCACATACAATCTTGTCTTGTGGTGGGTAATCTACTTGCAGAGGTATTTTGTTAAACACTTGGGCCTCAATCAGAGAAAGCACCAACAGCTTGTGTACCGACCCCTCCAAATTAAAACAACTTTGTTATAGTGCACATAACATGGCTTACCATGGCTTCAACCTGTATAAGGAATGGGGCATGAACTAGAACCAGAAACAAAAAATTTTAGGCACTGAGAATGAAGTGAAGATTGAAGATTGAAAACCCCCCTTACTACTGTGTATGACCTTATCCTTTTGCCTCTGTTACGAAGACGAACCAAACAAACGATGACTAGGGCATGGAGACAAATAGCTAGGGTGGAGAGAACCTCCCAACACACCCTCTCGCAGTGCCTAAAATGCGTGTAGATGAGATAGTGGTCTTCATGCTCGTGTTTAGTAGTGATCCTCTTGTTCCTGTGGCTAGGGTTCTTGTACGTGATCAATTGTGAGCTCCTTTCTGTTGCTGCAACAATCATGCATTCACCTCTAAGAGCATCCTCTGATAGAGCGACTAAAACTCAAAGAAGTAGAAATAGCAATCGGTTGATAAAGGAGAGAATGATCATTTTCTTGAATCGATGTATAAATGATTTGCCATCTCCACAAAATTACATAGATGTGTAACGTCCAAGCTAGCACCCATTATATTATCCACTTCTATATATGGCAGAAGATATTGGAGAATGTATTGCATACGAGGGTGGAGATATAAAATGGAATAAATGGACATTCAGACCTATGGATCATAGGCTTGATCGTCATATACAATTTAATTTGATGTCCTATAAATGTAGAGGAGAAATTCATGGAGGTCACGCATAGGATTGGAAGTATGGTGCACAAGTAGCTACAATCATTCCACCGCTAACCAAAGTGAACCTACAAGTCTATGAGTTAGAACCCCATACCAAGCTCCAAAGAGAAAGCGGTAAAATCAACAACTACCATTCAAGGCCCTCAGAATTTCAAGAATAAAGCAGGCGGCCAAAGTGAGCATACATGCAAGAGAGATATTATCGAAATGGATTTTTTGTTGGTAGTATTCTCTTACATCAAGGACAAGACCAAGAATACGTCCTATCACATCTCATTCATATTCTACAATAGCATCTGAAATAACATATAACTTTTTGAACATTTTATGTGCAACATGTGCTTTTTGAGGAAGCATAGATGGCATTTGAGCAATTGTGGTGTTGATATGATGAAGTGGTCCAAGTGACACCATTTGTGGAACATACACGCTTCACTTCAATTGGACCAAGAAATTGGGGACTTTGTAAATGGAAACACTCTAAAATGTTAGCTCATTAAATAGATCCTAGTTATGAAAGGAAGCTTTAACATCGATAAGCCCCTCTTTCGCTATGGGATTTTTGCCCAAACAAACAAAATGTAAACTTTGGAGAGTTTTTACAACACCCTGATGGCTCAATGGAGTATATAAGATAGTTGAAATGTCTGAGGAAACTTAATGACATTCCTAGAGGAAACAACAATGCAGTGATGGTCATAGTCTTTGTAACAAAGAAAGTGATGTGTCAAAGCATGTATGTGAGACAAATGCACAAGTTACTAGACCAAATATTTTCCTTTTAATGATTATCAAAATGGATATAGAATTCGTCAAGCACCACAACTTTTAAGGAGACAAGACATGAATGGACCCACTGAGAATATTGTAGAGACATTAGCCACTAACAAGGACCCATCGTCTTGCTAGCTACAAAAGGTAACTTTGGCATCTAGGCTGATGTGGGCACATAACTATTAAGTGTTAAGAAGAGAATCGATGGAGCTCACATCATCCCAAGGAAAAGGTAAGAAAGTGTGACAATTGAGATATAAATAGGTATAAGAGTTATACTATTTTAAATTTCATTTTCATACTATTGTGTATAAGATATATTACTTGAATATAGTAATAGTATATAGATATTGGAATTAGATTAATGATAACACTAATAATATTAGATATTAGATGGAGTGATATTAGATATCAAATAATATGTTTAAGTATAGATTAACATATATATTGAGGATTGAATATGTTCATATCATATATTTCAGTTAGATATTATCTATATTTTATTGGAATGATGTTTTCATTATCTAAAATTATTTTTTGTATTTCAATACATACTATAAGAATTATGTGTCTTGATCTTTTTCGAGAGTTTTCTTGCAAGACAAAGAGGGAGATTGAGATTTAGAGGGAGACTAACATTTCATTAGAGGCAACCTTGAAAGAGAAGGGGCAAATAGAGGATATGATTTAGTCAACCTTCGGTGATCTCGATCATTTTGATTCAGAGGGAGCAAACCATGTTGAGATAAATTCTTCAGTGATCAATAAATTGTAGCAGTCAAGAGGACTATGATTCATGAATATACCTCATGACTATGTGATTTTAATGGGTTTGCCCCCTATATACATCATTAAGAAGTGACGAATTCTAAATGATGTCACTTGTATTTTCAAAAGTTATTGAAAGGTGGTGATCTTACAATAACTTAATTTTATATTATGATGGATATCTTACGATGTCTATGCGAGTCATGATAGATTATACTTTGCATGGTGGGTGTTTATAATGAGAATGTGTATGCACATACCTTATAAACATTTTTTCTAGTATATGGTGAATATTATGCAAATTGATGTTCTAGAGAGCAATTACATAGAGTACTTGGTGAACATCATGTGACTTGATGTTTTGGAAGGCCATTGCTCAAAGAGTATTTGGTGAATATTATTCATTGATATTCAAAGAGATAAATACTCATGATATCAAATGTGATATCAAACCTTATTTGAATACATGGTGAATATCATTTGTTGATATTCTTAGAGACCAATACTCATGATATCAGATGTGATATCAAACCTTATTTGAGTACTTGGTGAATATCATTTGTTGATATTCTAGGAAATTGATACTCATGATATCATATGGGATATCAAGCCTTATTTGAGCAATTGGTGAATATCATGTGTGGATATTCTAGAAGACCAATACTCTTGATATCAAATGTGATATCAAAATGGTGGATATCTTCTAATCAAAGATATCCTTTAAAATTTGTTGTTCCTAATATTACCAATGGTGTAATAGATGTCATGTGTTTATCCTCCCTAGCTAAGAGGGAGTGTTAATGTTTTGTAGCATATGTATATGTCATTTAAGAGGCATGTCTACGTAGAGACATGTCTCTTCATTTCTCATTAGTTATGAATAGCAGTTATTATTATGATTAAGGTGTGTGTGTGTGTGTGTGTGTGTGAGAGAGAGAGAGAGAGAGAGATTTAAGAGGCATGTCTCCATAGAGACATGACTCTTTAACTCTCATTAATTATGAATAGCAGTTATTTATTATGATTAAGAGTTATTTATCACTTTCTTAATCATAATAAATAATTGTTATTCATAACTAATGAGAGTTAAAGAGACATGCCTCTTAAATGACATATACATGTGCATTGAGAATGTTATTTGGAAGACACATAAATTAAAAACAATGTTAGTATATTTGCATCCTCTAGGAAAATCAATATATCAAAGTTATTTATCACTTTCTTAATCATAATAAATAACTACTATTCATAACTAATGAGAGTTAAAGAGACATGTCTCTACAAAGAGATGCCTCTTAAATAACATATATATGTGCATTGAGAATGTTATTTGGAAGACATATAAATTACAAACAGTGTTAGTACATTTAGATCCTCCAAGAAAATCAATATATCAAAGTTATCTATCACTTTCTTAATCATAATAAATAACTGCTATTCATAACTAATGAGATTTAAAGAGACATGTCTCTACTGAAACATGCCTCTTAAATGACATATACATGTGCATTCATAATGTTATTTGGAAGACACGTAAATTACAAACAGTATTAGTAGATTTACATCCTCCAGGAAAATCAAGAACCTATTAGTTGGTGTTTTAAACCCCAATTTTAAACTTGAAAATCCAATCTTCCTAATGGCATTTCCTTGGTTTTTTTTTTATTCTCCTCTTATTTATATTGAAAATGTTGTGTAAAGTTATATTGTGGAAGGCAAGTTTCAGATGAAATTTCATGACAGCAAACTAAAATATTCAATCCCAAGGTTCAAGGCTTTCCTTTGTAATTTTGGGACCATATTGAGCTAGGTTCAAAGTGGTCCTGAACCACTTTGTACTCATTGAACAAGGTTCGATGGTTCAAAGGTTCAACAAGTTCAATGGTTCCATGATGCGGTTTCAAATTGTAATTCCTAGTCTAGAATCGGTCCAAAATTGGTTGATTTCAGAAGTGGTTGCATGTCTAAGGGTTAACTTTCCATGATCCAAGTATCACAATTCAAGCCCAAGTTCAAGAGGTCGAAGGTTCAAAATGTGCAATTTCAAGTTGGTAGGTTCAAAAAGTTTAGTTATAACAGCAGTAACAGATTTTCTAAAATCTAAAAAATCAGTCATATTTCGGGGGGCATATCTCTCAATCCAACCGTTGGATCAACCTAAATTTTGGATATGTTATGAAAAACCTAACTATCTAAATCCTCTCCAAATGGTTTGGCGAGATGTATTATGGATCAAAAGTTACACATGTCTAAGTACATAATTGTAAAACTTATTCATGACAGTCACAAAATGGGGATCACAAAAAATCAGTCATATTTCGAGGGACATAACTCACAGTCCAACCATTGTATCAAGCTCATTTTTTGATATGTTTTGGAAAACCTAATTATCCAAATCCTCTCAAAACAGTTTGGTGAGATTAATTTTGTATCAAAAGTTACATATGAATGAATGAGATAGTATCAAAACTGCCACTGACAATAATAAAATGCTGACAACACTTCGTCACCAACAAGTGCCATCTGTCCAAAGAAATATACATCCATATTTTAAATTAACTTAATTATTACGCTTCTAACTTAATGTTTATAAAACATTAGAACTTATGCACCGATGAATGAAGCAAATATAATAATGAATGGATGACATAGGGAATGAAGCGGGAGATTAATATCAAATTTGTTAAAAAGGTTTTCTTTCCAAGATTCAATTTTAACAACTAAATAAAGTCCTCTTGAAAAGCTATTTATTGTGAAAATTTGGGGGGTTCTTGGTTCCATTGTTTTGACAGATTGTATGTTGTAGAAAAGGGGGAGCATAGTTTGGAATCAGACAGGGCAGTTTTTGATTGTAATCAAAGTTGTTAGTTTTAATTTAGTTTTCTTTTTCAGTCTTTTGAAAGTATTTTGAACTATCAGTAATATTCAGAAATTGTATAATTTCCAATTGAATGGAAGTTCCATTGTTTCAAAGATGTTGTGCTTTGAATTGATCTTTTTTTTGATCTATGTGTGGATTAAGGCTAAGTAGTGGAATCATATTCTATTACTGATTTCATCTATTGCAGAAGTTTTCTTGTGCTTAGTCATTTCTTGATCTTTCTAAATGCATGTGGGTGGAGGGGCTGTGGATTTCCATTGCCGAATGTGCAAATTGTTTCATTCCATTTATGTTATAGTTATTTGCCCCCTATCCAAGAATAGTGAGGGTAGCCTTCACTTTGAAGTTAAAAACCATTTCTTACTCTCATTCTTTGCATATCTAATCGAGATGTTGTACCTTGTAAAATTTAGAGGGCACTTGCACAATCCAATGGCAAAGCAACCCAACTGTTGGTAGCTTTATGTGTCTTCATTGTTGGGAAAATAAGGGTTATTTTGGAAGTTTTGTGTGAAGACGAATATGTTTACCAACACAACCTTAGACCATAGGATGAATGGGCAATTTTGTCATTTGCACGGTTTTTGTAGCATGCACTATTGGTAAAAAGAAGACTCAAAAACTATAGTCTCCACCTATAGATAGGCGAAACTAATTACAAAATTTTCCCTACTAATAGAAAGGTTATAAACATTGTCCATCAGGTCTTTTACAAGCATTACCCAATTGTGGATCTTATGCAAAAGAGTAACCAAGAAAGAAAATGCAACATCAAAGACAAGAAACTACTATCAATGTGGTTCCTTCATCCAAAGCACATAACATCATTACAAAAGTGGGTGCAGATAAGCGCTATAGCAACATAGATTGCAAAATAAGTCCTCAAGCATGAAAACTGAGTACTCAACAACCACGAGAACTAAAAAAATCATTAACCAACAAATTACTTGGAGTGGCCATGTGGTTTCTTCGTGCCTCTATTATCCTAAATACCTTTCACTGAGTCCAATACTATTGGAAGAACCTATAGAACCTTGAGCACACCCAATTGATCATAAGCTTTGGGAAAACCCTATTGTATCCTATCATGAGTGCACAGAGCTTCCCAAAATAAATATATTACTTTTTATATGTATAGATAATAATTTGTAGGCATGCTAAAACCTCTAAAACTAAAAAGAAACAATAACCTCGTGCATCAGTGCCCATCATAAAGATGTAGTAATGTAACGAATTTTCATGTGACTCAAAATTGTTCTCACCTTTACTGGGCTGCTCATAATTTTTTTACACAAATTGAGTTAGTTCTTTTTCTCGATCAACAAGTGTAATATGAATTGAGCTAGCTAAAATCTACAATTATTCTACTCAAACTCGAAGGAAATATTTATTTCTAACTCCAATTTCTTGCTTACAAGTGATCCTCCTCTTGCAATTCCTTGGACAAAGTTGTGAATAAGTTTCAAACATTTTAATGTGTATATCTTTATACGTATCTACATACATTGACAGCAAAAAGACTCGCCCTTGTTTTTGGACCAATAAATTCTAAGTTTTGGAAGTTTTAAGCTGTCTAACAATAAGTTTTTTTAAATCTAATAATAAATGACATGATGATTATTCAAACCATAAAACATACATAGATGTGCTTTCCAACAATCTTGAACTATATGGCCTTTATTTTTGAAAAAAGAAGCAACACAACATTAATCTTGCCTCTAGCATACCTAGTGGATTTTGAACTCCTTAAGATCCTCCATGGGTTGTCCAAAGCTTATCGATACAAATTTCTCTCGTACAAACAATTAGCACTCTATAATGTTCTTAGCTTTGACACATTATTGCCCACTATTCAATGCTTCTTGCATTTTGCCCATATGGTCATGGAAAGGCTTCTTGCAATTCCTTTGATTGTGGGTTTGTTATTTTCTTCTTGGAGTCGTGTACTTGTGTCCTTGGTGTGCCATATCGTCTTTAGCAAAGTACTCAACACAATTAAAAGCCTGAAATTTCTTGTAGATTTTTTAAAAGAAAAAATATTTATAATTTGCAATGTGAGTCTTTTAGAACCAAATCTCTTGCATAATTTTTAAAATGTCCAAAAAAAATTTGATAAAAAGGAGACAAATTTACTAACTTCTTTTTACAATATATATCATTAATCAATTTTGTGCATCATACGTTGAATTTTCTTTTCCTTTCCATCCATTTATCATTTTTTTTCTTTACTAACATATCTTCCTTTTCTTGCACTTCTTCAAAATTTTCAAAGGGAGTTTTGCATGGCTCCCCAACTAGACTTGCTCTTGCTTTAATATATTGTTCTCACTTCTAAAACACTAGTTATCTCTTTCCAACATTGAAAAACTTACATTTATTGGATTTGCCCATGGCTTCACCTTCTAAAGTACAAAACTCTACACTTTTAGAAATGAGTGAATCAAAATCTAAGGGTTAAAGGGGTGATGATTTATAGGAAAAGGTTAGGCATTGTTTAACTGCCTATTAGAGGTTTTGTGGTTTGTGGACTTGAGGGCTAGTAGTTATTGTTTTTCTACACTTTGATTGTTGTATCACTGTGTATAGGTTATCAAGACCCCTTTAAATTATGTGGCAATTAATTTATTGCAAACATTTGGTCTACAATTGGTAATTTTGTTAAGGGTTTTGGAATCCCTTCTTGTTTTACCTTTCATCAGAAACCTCATGCACAAGAAAATTTGGCCCTAATGTCATTTGATCTGAAAAAGGTAATGGATATTCCATGACACATCAAGAATGGATATCTCCTTAAACACAGTATTGTGTCAAACCCAATCAATCAACATACAACACAAAACACAAGAAAAAGGATGGAATCTTTGATTCTTTCAATAAAAATAGCTTTTCAAATTTACACATACCTACAACACATGCTCAAATTCGCATGCTACTTTCATTGCAAAAATTGTGATATAAGGATTCAAATGAGTTTTTCTACATAACTACACTCTTAAACATGTTCATTAAAATAGATGAACACATAAGAACACTCAATATATATAAAAAAGAAAAAATTTAGATGCCATTTTTTATTATTGAAGACATCCAAATAGGAAAAACTCTTACAATAAGATTACTAATAATGCAATGTTAGAAACATTGATCCTCTCTTAGGCCAATATGATGCCTAGCATCCACCTATTTGCAAACACTTTTTGCAACTAAGTTAAATCAAAGCATAATATGTTAATCATATGCTCTTGCTAGTCCTTTCATACTCAAAAAAGCGCATCTTGGCCCCTATAACTCTGAAACAATGGATGATGTTTTTTTTGACTCCCAGGTTGGCCCATCTTCCTCTATCCAATGCATAGTTATGAGACTCTGTAAGTCTGAGCAAGACTCTACGAGTCCAAGGCAGAGTCCACATTCTGAGGCAAATAGCCTCTAGACTCGGCCTCGACAAAGTCAACATGGACTCGCCAAATCCAAGGACTCTCCTGACTCGTAGAGTCCCAAGCTCTAGACTCTCTTTGGCAACATGACTCATAAAGTGCAAAAAATAATAAAACAAACGGTTAAGTGAATTGTCTGTGCTTTGTATGACATCCATTTTACTTTAAAAGGTCATTCCATCCTTTGTGAATGTTTGTGATAGAGAGAAAAGAATTAAAAAAGCGTATTGGGGTTTTGAGAGAGAAATTAGCAAACTGGTTGGCTCTCCTATTTCTTTCGTTGATTGTTTCTACAACTTTGTAGCTTGCACTTAAGTATTGAGAGGAGCTAAAGGAAGCATTGGAGGAGGCTTCTACAAACTTATTTGCATTTCCATCATTTGAACAAAAATTGAATGATCTTGTCTTTGTAGTTGGTTCACTACAACCTTCGTCTTCTCCGTAGATAGATCCAAAGCACCGATTATATTAGAGATTGTTGATCCACATGCAGAATGGAACACAAAGATTGTTGATCATGTCTTCAATGATGAAGATGTGGAGTGGGTTGATTAAGTGGATTGGGAGGTAGGGGAAGTAGTGATGGCAGTCGAGAAGGCTACAGCGCAAGGAGACCGAGTGCAGGACCCTATAAAAGCTAGGAGTGACGGATTCGAGTCTGATAATAAAGATTATGTGGGTGTGGATGACGATGAGGATGCCCCTGAGGTTCAGCCTCAAACACAAGAAGAGAGGATGGCTCTAGAGCCTTCCATCACTTATCTTAAGCTTATTCGTAAGAGGGCATTGGCTACTATGAGCCTTAGTCTTCTACACTCTAGTTAATTTTTTGATATATATTTTGAACTTTTGATTCCATGGATTTCATATATTGAAGACATTTGACAGTGACACTATGTTTAACTTTATATTATGTTAAACAATTTTTTTCCTTCAAAAATTCATTTTTATACTTATGTGATCTATGCAAAATTGTGTATGAGTGTTAAGTAGCTTCTATGTATCTCAATTATTGTGTATTTGATGTTAATTGACTAAATGATGCATGAAAAAATATTTAAATCCTTAAAAATCTTTGAATTTCATGGGTTTTTTTTATTTTCTGAGTTCAGTCACCAAGTCCAAGTCCAAGCCCAACTTTCCAAGTCAAAGGCGAGTCCAAGTCCCGTAACACTGGTCTAACGTCTGTATTCTCCCTTAGGTAGACAATCATACATTGTCTTGTCAATTTACACCCAAAAGGAAAAACAATAGAAAAAGAAAACAAGGCAACATCCAAATTTGGAAAACCAAGGATTACTCATCTTGTGATTTTTTTAATTTAAAACGTGACTTTTTCATCTTTCATACAACTTTCTCACAGAATGTATGAACCTTCAAAAGCCACTAAAATATCCAAAGACTGCATGACTTTGGAAACAACTATGCACTCCAAAAACAATCCAAAGTTCAATTAGTTAGAATGAGACCCAATTGCAAATACGAGGGCCAATTATTTTACAAGGAGTATTCATGTACTACTTTTCTTTACTTACATCAATGCTTCGTGACTGAAAACTGAATTTTTAACTTTAAAAAGTGGTGACTTTGTTCTCTCTTGTTAAACGATAAAAAATGGCAAGTAAAATATTACTGACAATGATGTCAATTAATTCTCTTTGATAATTCCTGCTTTGTGTACAACTTGATAACATGTTGCAATCTCTTCTTGCCTATTCGATTCATAATTTTTTATTTGCCATATTATCCACTTAATGTGGAAACTACATGTAACAATTTACAACTTTGAAGTAGACAATGAGTTTTGACCATTCAAAAACCTTGTAAAACATTTTGCATGGGCATAAAATGTAGTCAACTTATAATTAAAAGGAATTATCTCTACCTCTGCCAACAGACTTGAATCTTCTCAAAAAATTACTTTGCATGCAAAACCACGCTTACAAAATTACAGGGGGAACCCATCCAAAGCTCATGTCAAATTGATGATACAAAGGGACGGTCATCACAGAGCTTTGGTTCTTTAAGTAATATCTTCATTTTATTCGCAAGTATTTGGACATTTCCTCATCAATCTACATTTTCAATATTATAATATCCTCTCCATTACTCAAGGTCTACCTCCTCTATAGAAAATCTTTTGTAGACCTGTTTGGAGCATGGGAAATGTGCACTAATCAGCCTTCTCAAGTGTCTTCGAGATTGTCTCTGCTTCTCTCTTGATATTCTCCAGCTGCTTTAAAAGTGTTGACTTTTGACGACTATCCATTTGCAACTCGACATCCTTGGTCATCATTCTTAACAACTCAAAGAAGTAGCCATCACCTTTCAGATAATGTACATAGCCTTGAAAAGTTATCATCCGATCTGATTCACTTGGTTGCTGTAACAGCTGTTAAAATGACAATGCATCATTCTTAGCAGTGTCAACAGGAAATCTGCATACATCAAATTTAAAGAAAAATATGTTTAGTAGCCTGTAACCTGGTTTAAAAGTCGTATTTCTGGACGAAGTGTCTTCCCCTTTTCATCCATGGCCACTTTCAGTACAATCTCTATCCGTTTTACCATATCTTTGTTTCCTTCTTTCCTAGCCTTTCTAGCCAAAACAGGAAACAAATGCATACATCCGTTTAAAAGGCTTGTTCTAAAACTGATTTTCAGCACAAAAAATAATATTTTACAGAGAATTGAAGGAGAACAAACACAATTGGTTAGTCCAGTGTAGCATGGATGGTGACTCTAGTTTAGGAGGAAATTCATCCATTGTATTCTGAACAAATAGTGTTCTAATGGACTATTATAGCCGGATTTTTTGACGTTGTAATCAACTTATGAGGCATTGATAGCCTATAGATATGTATGTATTTAGACAGCTCTACCGCAGCATTTAACTGCATTATTTTGTTTTCAATGAAATTGTATAGTTTTCATGCTTTCCTGACTGAAATGAAAACAATTAAAAGTGTTTTTCCTAATCTTGTAGCAGACGAATTCAGAAAATTAATGCATCTCAAGAAACAACTGATAATTTAGATAAGGAAGAAAGACGTTTGTTATTTTTAATCATATACAAACTTTCAAATATACTTGCAACAAAGTTTCCATGTTTCTGGAAATATCATCTAAGCTAGTGCAGAGTTCACTACCTATCCTCTTGTAAGTTTGGTTATATATCCTTCAATATATTGAATTTCATGATGTGTTTTGTGAATTTCTATTTTTTTTATTCGTTATAAATTCTATGAAAAATTGAACCATCTATTTTCATATTTCTATATTTTCTTATCTACAAATTTGTAATCTTTAATATGTTGTGGTATTTTGCATTGTACAGTTTTAAAATTTAAATTTTGAGAAAAAAAATGATTTCTATGGTTTCTCATCTAAAACTATTCACTTCTATCTAAAACTTTGAATCAAAAAAATGTCTATTTTATTTTTTTAGTTAGACCCCTCCAATTAACTATAACCTAACTGGCATTATTCGACTTTAGGAACTAATCAAACTAACCAGTCTCTTTTCAACTTACCCTTGAGGATTCAACCAAAATTGACGAGGCCCACATTTAGCCTCATCCCCTTTTTTGTATTGTTGAATCTCAATTTTGTTTTCCCCTTTTTGCTCCAATAACTTTAGGAACTGATCAAACTAACCATCCCCTATTTTAACTTAGCCTCAAAGGATTCCACCAAAATTGAAGAGGCTTGCATTTAGCCTCATCCCTTAATTGGGATTGTTGTAGTGCAAATTTGTCTTCCCCTTTTTGCTCCAATTTCCTTCTTTGTGTATGCCCATGAAACACAATCCCTTGTAAATAATCAATCTGAGTAATCTTATGGGGGTCACCATGTTGAGATTTTTCCTGTGGCAAAGTGTTTGGCATTTGATGTTCTATTCTATTGATCTTCCTTCTCCAATCCTTTTCAGGAAAATGGTGAATATTGGTTTCAAACTCTGCAGGTCAACAGGTATCTGCCTTGGCAGGATTTTGAGTTGGCTCTTGATTGTTTTGTTGCCCAACTAACAAGTGTTCATGTGGTAAGCCATCAACCCAAGCCCCAAATGTAACATGCGAAGAAAGGGGAAAGCTCAATTTGATATACGATTTTCCCAACCCCCAATAGCTCCTCATGTCAAGGGTCTAAAAAATTCAATGCTTATCTTCATTAAGGCTCATTTTGGTACAGGATGCACTTTTTTATGTTTTGTTTGAAGTCTACACAAAGGAGAAGAAGTCGCCAATGTTTTTCTTAGCAGCATGAAGTGCTACATGGCTACACGCTTCCTATCCTCTCTCTCCACCTACCTGTGCTCATTAATGGCCCTCTTCCTAGCAACCAAATGTAATTGGAGATCATCCTCTTTCATCCACAGTGCTTATATTTGGTTGAGACATTGAGTTTGAATGTGAACACTGTTGTTTATCAGTGTTGGGTGTCCAGGTGTATATGTTGTGTAGGTTTCTCATTTAGAAGGAGGTTAGTACAACTGTGCTTCTCTAGAAGCCAAGAAAGATTGCAGGACATCCATCAATGACATACTTCAGTTCACTAAAAGATTGCAGATCTGTAGAAATAAAGATTGATATTTTAATGAGACTTTGTTGTTGAATGTTTCCAAAGAACTTTATACGTATTTATGAAATTTTCTTAGATTTACAAAGAGATTTCCTTCACCACACTTTCTGGCATGAACATAATGTTCATTTAGATAAATGTAACAACGTTTTTAAACAATTGCATGGCTTGTAATGATCTTTCTCACTTTATGTACAAATATATGCAGTTATCTCTAGATTACTAAGCATGTTCTATTGTATGGTTCAATGTTCGTTAATGTGTGTAAATACATGTCTGCATGTTCTTCTTTCTTGTTTGTTTTCTTTTTAGTGTTGTAGCTCTGTTGCCCAATATGTAGGCATTGATCTGGAATTACACTTCAATCCCATTTCTTCAAGACATCAATTACTAGTGTAGGACTGGTAGTATTTTGGTGCATGATCAAGGAAAACATCTTCAACGAGTCATTAATTAAATTCATTGAATGATGGGAAATGTGTGCACATTTCCGTCAGCTATACAGGGATTTTGAGGTGGCCAGTTATTTTTACTCTAGTTACAATCTTTATGGCTAGGTCAACAAGTTGGGTTTGGCTGTTAATGTTTCATTAGTGCCCACGTTATGTGAGTTTAATGCCTACTAAGGTGTACCTCTGGGAATACCCTCCCGAGTATATGTTGAAGTTCAAAGCATAGGAAATCTAACCCACTATCATAAAGTTGGCCATTAACCCTCCACAATTTTTTTGATCAGCTGATATCACTCGCATGACAATAACCCTGGTCATTGTAAACTTGTAAGTGAGATTTGGTTCTTAGAAGTGGAGCAAAATTTTTGAGACCTAACAAAATGGCACCATTGCCAAGGATATTATTAAATTAATCATTGTCGGGTCTTGGCCGATCAAAAATGTTTTAAGCACCTCAACAACAAGAAATTTGCAGTTGTGCATTTTGTTTTTGTGAGATGGCATCCTGTCAACTTAGACCAACAGAATGGCACCGAGGAGAACTTAAGGATGGCTTGTTGTCATGGCCTAAGGTAAGCAGTTTGCATTTTGTTGCATGTTATAGTTGGCATCTCATCAACATACGCCAACAAGATGGCCTTGAAATTGTGACAAGGGTTGGATTGAAAAGATCTTGATGACTCTACTGGTGTCTGCAGCCCACAATCATATTTATGCCTTGACTGTTCAAGTGCTTCAACGGTTTGCTCACTGTTGTGAGTTGGGGACTTCGTAATGAAGGATACTTCCCTTATCAACAGAACTCGCAACATAATAGAGAAATAACAGTGAATTGTGGGAACTTGCTTTCTATTATCTCCAATGAAATGAAATTACAATATTCAGAAATATAACACGCACAGCCACACAGACATTTTCATTACATTATTAGTTATTTTAAGGTATATATATATTTGATGCCCCCTACTATTCTAAAGGGCCTCAGAACGCTGCTATTAACTAGCCAATCTGCTGGAGGAGGCCCTACTATTCTATGGGGTCCCTGCACAATTCTCTTTCTCGTCTTGGTCAAGCCCAGCTATCCCCGGTAGGGGCCTTTCCTTCTACAGCAAGGCATCCTAGGGGTGGGGGATGGAGCCATCCTACCTATATTTTTCGTGTGTATGCATGTGTGTGTGTGTGTGCATACTTGATTATTCATTTATTTTTGTGTTGTGTGTGTGCACGTGACTATTTGTTAGTCAATTAATCCATATTTGTTTATTCGTTTATTGAATTGTGTGTGTCTTGTTTCATTCCTTGGTGGTTGGTAATGCACACTGAGGGTGACACAAAGGGTGGTAAGAGTAACTCCCTCTCACTACAATGGGCAAGGAGTTACTCCTTGCCCGCACCCACCTTGGTAAGAGTCTTGTGTTGACTTGCTTATGCATTCATTCTTGTTTTCTTTTTGAGCAAGGAGCTGTGTATTTTGGTGTTGGGAGATTGTCTTGAATTTGAAAGAGAAAAAGTGTGTAGTATTGGTTTTGGTTCTGCTATTCAACGAACTTGGGGTCATTTGTGCAGGCATGAACACCGTCGATTTGTTTTTTATGAGCTTTGTCTTTTCTTCCATACTGGTGCAGTCCTCTAAAGTAGCTTTTGTTTTCTGTAGCTTATACATATAGGCTTGTCAAGTGGGTCATACGACCCAAATACACTTTGCTTATTTTGCTTGAGTTATGTTCCATTTCAAATCATCATAATTTTTTTACTCTGTACTATTTTGGGCACCTTTTTTGGAAAGATCAATTGATCCTGAGTTTGTTCTGTGCAAAGTTAAGTGAAGAAGAACTACTCATAGTTGCATTTTATAATACTGATTTGATTATAAGATCCATTGAAAGCTTGCATTCTTATTTCAAAATTGATAGGAAGATACATTTGAAAATTTGCAATCATATTTCAGAGTTGTAGGAAAAATCATTTGCATCTCTGCATTTACAAGTTGTATGTCAAATAAAGATCCAATCGAAGGTTCGCATCCATATTTCAGAAATGATATGAGAGATCATTCGTAACTTGCATCCATATAATTGAATGATAAAAAGATTCATTCCGAGACTGCATTCATGTCTTTTTTGTAGGACTAATATTATTGACTGAGAAGGATTCATTCACAGGTTCTGCATACATATCGTAAACTTGATGCTAGGATTTATTTATAGCTCTGCATTCATATTACCGATTGTCAAGAATGATGCATTAAAGATTTGCATTCATACTTTTGATATATTAAAAGGTATCAATTACAGATATACATTGATGTGTCTTTCTTTGGATATGGAAGTTCGGGCATCTAATTCATAAGTAAATGAAAACTCCCTGCCTAAGTCATATGGGAGGGAAATCTGATATGAGCCATGGATCTTGTATAGTGAAACCAAACCTTCTTGAGCTCAAGTTTCTTATAAACCTGAGAGTTGTTTAAGGTCAACCAGGGGACAGGAGATGTGCACTATTCTAATGCCTGATTCTTTAGAGTAATGAAGCCATTAAGATGTGAATATCTGAACTAATGGCCAGGATACCCTTAAAAGTGTCTGATGGTGACATTTGACTGTGCAAAGAATCTGTGTGTACTTTTAAGAACATTGGCCAAGGTGGTACTATGCTATGGGAAGTATTTGCTAGTCATTAGAACCAGCAGTGCAACTTATAGCTATCAAGGTCACATAGTAGATGAAGATGTTGTTTAAATGACTGTCTGCGATGGTTGATATCTACACCAATTCTTGGATGGCAAGAAAATGAAAATCATTTATGTGTGCCTCTGGGAAGTTGAGCTACTTCTCTGAGGAAGTTGCACAAGTGAAATTTAGTTCACAATTGAAAGATCCAAGGTTGGGTGGTAAAAACCCCCGATGATAGCTTCTGCCCATAGAGGACAAGAGCTAAAGAAAGAACAACTGAAACAGAAAACAACAAGTACATGTTCTGTTATTTCCTTTAAAATGATTATATAATTCTTAAGTTATATTTCACATTTAATTTCCTTTTATGCCTAATGAAGTAGTTAATTCAGATTCATGTGAAATGCAATTGGTAATTTCCTTCTGGTTAGTTAATGTAACTTACTTTTCTTGTTTATAGGAAAACAAAAAGTTAGCTATTTAGTTATACTAATATTGCAATTATAGTTTACTTTCCTCGCAAGAAAATTTCAAAACCTATTTTCTTAGGATAACAGGGTTGAGATGTTACAAGAAAGATGTAGAAATGAGTGTCTATACAGCTGATGATGTTCATTATTAAGAGTTTGCACTTAAAGAATGCGATGTTGGTGATTATTTGTACACATACGAAGCCTTTTCTTTGTTGTGCAACATGCTGTTTTTCTCATACACAGTGCCCTTGTAGAGGACCATTTTAAATTGTTGCACAATTGGGTGTGGAAGAAGATGTGTGCCACAGGTGTGATATTTTCGCAGCACATGTAACACAATAGCCAAAATGAGACGGAAACAGTGAGACAATTTGAGGACGGTGGCTCTTTACATGAGATGTCACACAATCCAATTAGTTGTGCTAATGAAGGTTGCATCAGCATGAACGAATCCAAGGTATGTCAGTTGCCTATTATCCCTAAGGTGTGTAAAATTGAGTATGAAGCTTCCCTTTGTCATGAAAATTCAGCCTCTTGTAATGTGGATGATAGTGTGCCTGAATTTGAGCTATCCACTTGGATCCAACATACATCTTGTCAACACGTTTTCCAGGCTGATAATCAGCCTGCTGATCAAATTTCCTTTATGCCCAAGCTTCTAAATTTTCAGTTTGAGTTGTCAAAAGGTGAATTTCCTTCTACAGGTCAACAAGATGGGCAATGTCTATGCCGGTATCAAAAGGGCCATTTTTTAGTTTTAATAATTAAATTAAAAATCAGTAGAACTATATTGTAAATTTAAGTTCAACTATAATTACTAAGAAAATGACCATTTTGATGCTGGCATAGACATTGCAAAACAAGATGAGGTGGTATATTTTTCTTTGCAGTGTGTATTGGAAGTATTCTCCTTTTGCCTCAATTCAGCTGTAGAGATCAGCAGGTATGAAAATAACATGTTTTCTTTTGGTGCTGACAAAAGTTTTCAAACTCTGCACCCTGTTACTAGAAAAATAAATGATGAGATACAGAGCAGTGTGCAAGGTCAATGGTGGAGCAATTCTTCACTTGTTCAGACGCAATCATGGGTTTGTGCTTGAAAAGAGCATGATGCACTTGCTACAGTTGTGTAAAGAAGGAACCAATTTTGAGTCGGGGGAAATAGTTCCTCCAATAGGATGGTGTTTGAGAAAGGTCAATGATTATGTACATCAGTCGCAGGCCTAGCCAACTGTGTACAAAATTCGTTTCACAACTATATATTCATGCCCTTGTTGTGCCTTGCCAATTCGCTGTGATTTTGGAATGTAGATATATTTTCTATTCTCCATAAGCCACTCTTGTTTTTTGTTGTTCCCTTTTTGTTTTCTCGGACATCTAGATTATCATTGCACTTGCAAGAGGCACGAATTCCATAACCAAAGCCATTAATATAAGAATAATATCTCCAAACATCCTTCTTTATTATTATTTTAATGGTCATCTTGTAAATTTTGTATATATTACAATGTTTCTAATATTGTTTTTAATCTTTTTATTATTAGAATGAGTAATAACAACAATTGTTTTGTAATAGAAACATTGTCCTTGCAAACTATAAATGAGTGTCTTGCTCATTCATTAATTTATCCAATAATTTACCAATAACCTCTTGTAATATGGTATCAAAGCAGTGTAATTTTTTTTGCCAAAAGACTTATAATTTCCATTTTTTAAATTGTGTTTCCAGATTTCAGTCCCTCCCTTTCAAGTCTCTAGCTTGGTCAGCTTTCACTACATATATGTTTGAGTCCTTGTCTAGGTTTCCCTTAGGTGGCTCCCTTCTCATCAAGCATCCCTAAGGCTTGCCTATTGGGTTTTTCCAGGGTTTCCATGCTTCGCTTCCTCCTCCACCTCTATGCGGAATTCTTGTTTTTGCCTTGCATCAAGGTCTTAGGTGATCTAGGTTTGGGTAGGTTTCTGTCTGAGCATCTTCCCAATGAGAAGGAAGCCTATCTTGACTCTGCAATTAACTCCTAAAGCTAGCTTGGTCTTCCTTTCGGATTCCAGCCTGTGTTATCAAATTCCCATTGCTGCACACTTCGTCAGTTAAGATCACAAAGAAGCAAAGTATATCCACATCTCCAGGTGATTTGGAAGATTGATTAATGATGGGAAGATCAGATGAACAAGGATCCACAACCATGGAACTCTCACAGTACCAATCTGAAGTCAAAGTCTGCTTTTGTGTAGAGGAACGAAGTTCCATCAATCTATGTGCTTTCCCCTTGGAAGCAAATATCTTCCAATTGGTTATTGAAGCAATGTTAGTAAAAGAGGAGAAATACTTCCAATTGTTCAAGTCCCTGGAAAGCATATGCTTTGATGATACTTTCCGTCTAAGAGAGATTACAAAGCCTATATATGAAATGTGGAAATATACTAAACCCGGATGTGAAGACAGTCTTTGGAAATGTAACATTCCCGTCATAAAATAAATTATTAATCAAACCTTCGTTAATGAGCCGATTGATTTAGTATATCTAGGACCCATTTTTATTTAATTGTTTTCGTAGGTAGGTGTGGCCGTCGGCTATCTTTGTACACCCTCAGAAAAGTTTCCCCAACAGGTACTTAAGCATGGCATGTAAGTACTATTTAGGATGCAATTTGGATTATATTTTCTTATACTGTGAAATCTAGTTGGGATTCTCCATTGTTTGCCATTTTGGAAGTGAAAGATCTTCTCTACTTGGCTATTCTAGTTTTGGTGGGATTCAACCCTCACCCTATTATGTTTTCGTATTACTTGCTTGGATCTAGCAAATCCACGCACCACCTTTGTTTGCAAATACATATATCTATATATCTGAAAGTGGTTTGCAATACTTGTACTAGCACTAATCGGCATTTCTGGCGAATATATTTACAGTTGTTCTAGCATTTCAAATCGTAGCTCAATCCGTGGTGAAGCATCCATCAATCATCCCCCTCCCTGCCTTGCATTCGATACAGTTCCCTAGCACACTCATTCCACACAACACACATCATACGGTATACAATACGGCCTATTCAGCTTCCCCTACCGTACTGCTACCATCCCACTGTACGGCCTCATTATCTCCCTTCCCGCATGGTTGCCAACTCTACCAGATCACCATCGTACAGCCAATTGGTCCACGTACGGACATAACCTTGCCACCGTACAGACCTATCTTTCTTGCCACCATATGGCTGAAACATTAACTCCCTAGACCATTTTCCTAACCATACGCCATCTAGTCTCACTCCATCCGACCGTACAATCCCTTTCAACAACCTGTCGTGCGCTGAATTAGAGATCACAAGAGGGTAAGAGTACCACGACATTTAATACAAGGAAGCAAAACATTACAATGGTATCAGAGCTAACCATCCTATCAGCTTGTGGACAGTGAATGAGAGTTTATAGCCGAAAGAGAAGAAGATCCCATTTGTTTGATAGAATGGCGGAACAAGAACCCACTGCTGCCGAACTCTTGACACTACTAAGAGATCTTTTGAGGAATCAGGCACAGATCAATGACTCTCAGTGACTTATGGAAGAAACTCTCAGGAAATTGGCTGACAATAAAATATCCGGTGAACCAAATGGTCATAGCACGGACTCAGCGTCGGGTAAGGCAAACTCTCATTCAGCATGCTCTCGACCTTCCATGTCGTCTTTCGCTCCATGAACGGAGGTACCACAGCTGAAAACCTTTGAGGAAGTTCAAGGATAGTTAAGAGAACACTGGAAGAATGCAAATTTCAAGGAGGATATATCCTACAAAGATTATGTAGAACTAAGAATGAGATATTCCGGAGGCAGAAATCAAGGATATTTTAAACAATGATCTCAGAAGACAGTTGAGTAAGGTAAATCTATCACCATTTGATGGATTTGGATCCAGATCCATATCTACTCAAGCATGGGTAATGAAGGCCAATACTTACTTTCAACTTAATCCAATGCTAGAGGAAGAAGCAATCAAATTTGCAGCACTACACTTGGAGGGAGTGGCACATGAATGGTGGCATCCTAGTACCATAACACTTGGGCATGACCAAATACATACTTATGTGGGATTCACTGAAAGATTGATAGATAGATTTGATGGTAAAGATTTGGAACTTAATTTCAAAGAATTGGCACAACTAAGGCAAACTAGATCGGTCGACCAATATATCACGGAATTTCAGAAACTCTCTAGTTTGGTCACAGACATTTACGAAAGGAGACGAATAGTGCTCTTCATGAACAAACTGACGGGTCCACTGAAAGGTTGGGTAAAAGGTTTCAATCCTGCCACCCTTTCGGAAGCTATAACGAAGGTGCATAGCATGGCATCATCATCAACATCATCCTCTTGACGTTACGTGCACTCCAAACCGCCAGTTTTCCTCAAGGACAAAGATAACAAACCTCTACCAAAGAAACCTTTGTTGGACGAAGCCACCAGACAAGAGCTCCAAAGAAAGAAATTATGCTTCAATTGCAAGGGACCATGGAGCCTGGGCACAGATGCCTCGGGAAAGGAAAAATACACTACATTGAAGTTGTATCCGATGATGAGGACGATCAGGAGGATCTACCTACCGAAGACAACCATCCCCACGAGGACACCAAAATGGTTGGCCTGAACCGTACGAAGAGAATTGCAGCTTTGGTATGGTATAGAGGAACCATAACATTAGCCGGGAGCCCAAAGTGTACAGTGTTTTGTGTACGGAGAACCCTTCAATGACAAAGGGTTGTTGTGATGCTCGATAGCGGAGCCACGCTAAACTTCATAAACTCGTCTTTGGTAAAAAGAATAGGTCTGCCTACTGAGACGCACACAAGATTTCAAGTCAAGGTTGCCAGAGGGACACTTTTGCCTTGTACGCACCTTGTTCCCCAACTAAGTATCACCATGGCTAACCACATCGTGACGGAGGATTTCTTTATAGTAGACCTAGATGATATGGAGGTTATTCTGGGCATATAATGGATGGAGACACTTGATGAATACACTCAAAGCTTCAAACGGATGGACTTCACTTTTGTTGTCAGCAGGAAAAAGGTAGTTCTCCATGGGATGGCCAATGAGGAACCGAAGGAAGTTTCGATACAACAAATGTAGGCAAACTTTCGGCATGATGACATTGCATGGGCTGCACACTGTTTTGTTTCGGAAGAACCCATAAAAGGACAATGGACACCTCACCAAGATGATGATCTTCAAAATATATTGATTGCTCGTGATAAAGTCTTTATAGACATTCCTCCTAGCATATCTTCCCATCGTGGGTTTGAGCATACCATTGAATTGGAAGCAGGCGCCAAACCAGTCATAACCACCTTACCACCACCCCAAAAAATTCAAAGATGAGATCAGAAAGATGATTTAGGAACTGCTGGAGAAAGGACCTATCCATCCAAATTCTAGCCCTTTTGCATCCTCAGTAGTATTGGTTAAAAAGGACAGAACAATGCGCATGTGTGTGGACTACCATGTATTGAACAAGAAGACAATAAAAAATAGCTGTCTGATTCCCGGGATCAATGAATTGTTAGATGAATTACACAGTGCAGTTTATTTTTCAAAAATAGATCTCCATTCCAGATACCATCAGATCCGCATGAGGGAAGAAGACGTAGAGAAGACGGCTTTTTGTTGCCATTGCGGACATTATGAGTTCCTGGTCATGTCGTTCAGATTAATGAATGCACTTGCTACGTTCCACTCATGCATGAATCGCATCTTCAACAAACAATTGTGTAATTACTTACTGG
This sequence comes from Cupressus sempervirens, assembly GCA_028749045.1. NCBI lineage: Eukaryota > Viridiplantae > Streptophyta > Pinopsida > Cupressales > Cupressaceae > Cupressus > Cupressus sempervirens. Next base: position 192,158,749 of record CM053785.1, read on the forward strand.
TATCCTTTGATGATATCCTTATTTATAGCAAGAGTGGTAAGAACACCTAAAGCAATTGGATGAAGTCCTAAGGATCATGAATGCTCAGACCTTGTTCGCCAAGCAATCCAAGTGTAAATTCAAGATGACAAAAATATTGTACCTAGGGCACACTGTCAATAAATATGGGGTACAGATTCATCTTGAGAAGATTCAAGCTATCCTTGATTGGCCCTCCCCAAAATCACTCTCTGAGTTGCGAGGTTTTTTTGGACTGTGCAGTTATTATCGAAGGTTTGTAAAAGGATTCTCTCAACTCAAAGCACCATTAACAGATTTGACAAAAAAAGGCTCCTTCTAGTGGAATGAAAAGGCGCAACACACTTTTGATAAGTTGAAAGAAGTAATGAGCACTTGCCCCGTACTCACTTCACCAAACTTCACTAACCCATTCATTCTGGAGTGTGACGCATCCAGAGAAGGCACTGGTGCTGTACTAATGCAAGATAAACACCCCATAGCATATGAGACTCGGAAGAAAGCAGAGCGTTTATATTCCATTTATGACAAAGAGATGTTAACCATCGTTCATACACTGACCAAATTCTGACAATATCTAGTGGGTGTCATGTTTGTCGTCTATACTAATCATAATAGCTTGAGATATTTATGGAGCAACGTGACTTGAACAAGAGGCAACAAAAATAGGTAAGCAAGGTTCGGGTGTTTGATTTTGACATCGTATATGTGAAGGGAAAGAACAATGTGGTTGCAAATACCCTGTCCAAAAAACCTGCCATCTATTTACTGACTCAAATTTCAGCTAACTAGAAAGCACATTTATTGGTGGAATATTCCAAAAACACATTTCCCTATGAGCTAATGGATGGCAACACTCAGGATGATTAGTACAAAGTGGGGGATGACATCATTTACTATAAGAATCAGATATACTTAGTGCCTGAATCCAAACTGAAGCAGAAAATCTTGAAGGAGATACATGCCTCACCCTTGGTTGGACACCCGGTTCCTCAAAACTTACAGACAACTCAAGGAGAGGGTTTCATGGAAATGCCTTAAAGGAGACATATTACAGTACTTAAGAGAGTGTGCAGTCTGCCAACGAAACAAATCCAAATATACTCTACCCGAAAGGATTGTATCTTCGTGGTAGTTGACAAACTGACAAAGTATGCACATTTCGTCGCCATCTCTTCAAATTTCTAGGCCACACAGGTAGCCAAATTATTTTTCAAAGAAGTCTTTCGTCTACACGGGTTACCCTGAAACATTGTTAGTGACCGAGATGGTCAATTTATCAGTATTTCTTAACAAAATTATTTTGGTTGGCAGGAACAAAATTATCGCCACGTACTAGCTACCACCCTCAAACAGACGACAAACAGAGATTGTGAACAAGTGGCTAGAAGGCTACCTTTGGAACTATGTTTCAATACAACAATGGGCATGGGTCAAATGGATGTATCTAGGGGAACACTATTACAACACCACTTACCACATGTCCATCAAGATGGCACCCTTGCACTATACAGGTATGAACCCCTTCCATTTATCGACATGGTGTTCGCTGATAGTCGTGCACCAAGGGCCAAGGACTAGCTTCATGAAGGGCAAGACATCCTAAGATATTTGAAAGAGAACTTACAAAAGGCGCAAAATCAACAAAAGATGTACATCAACAAACACCGAGTCCAGAGAAGTTTCGAAGTGGGGGAATTGGTCTATCTCAGGCTCCAACCATACAAGCAGTCATCATTGAAGGCAAAAGGGAAAGAAAAATTGAAGCCACGATTTTATGTCCCTTATCATGTAGCTCATCGCATCGATGAAGTTGCCTAAGAGCTGGAACTTTCAGAGGGAAGCCTCATTCATAACATTTTTCATGTCTCTTGCCAAAAGAAAGATGTGGGACAGAACATCACAGTAATTGCAAACTTTTTGCCGCTAAATGAAGAAGGGAAGCTCATATTGGAACCCGCTGAGATCATTGATGTACATGAGAAAACCCAGCAAAACCGTACTATGAAGGAATACTTAATATGCTGGAAATACTTGCCGATGGATGACGCGACCTGGGAAGGCAAACACATTCTACAAACTGGCATTGCATTTTCTTGAAGACAAGAAAAGTTTGGGATGGGAGAACTATAATGTTCTTGTCATAAAATAAATTATTAATCAAACCTTTGTTAATGGGCCGATTGATTTAGTATATCTCGGACCCATTTTTATTTAATTGTTTCCGTAGGTAGGTGTGGTTGTCGGCAATCTTTGTACACCCTCAGAAAGGTTTCCCCAATGGGTTTTTAAGCACGACATGTAGTTAGTATTTGGGATGCGATTTGGATTATATTTTCTTATACTGCAAATTCCAGTTGCAATTCTCTATTGTTCACCATTTCGGAAGTGAACAATCTTCCCCACTTGGCTATTCCAATTTTGGTGGGATTCAACCCTCACCCTATTCCGTTTCTATATTACTTGCTCAAATCTGGCAAATCTACGCACCATCTTTGTTTGCAAATACATATATCTATATATCTGGAAGTGCTTTGCAATACTTGTACTAGCACTAATCAGCATTTCTGGCAAATATATTTACATTGTTTTGGCATTTCAGATTGTAGCTCAATCTGTGGTGAAGCATCCGTCAATCATCCCCCTCCCTGCCTTGCATTCCATACAGTTCCCCAACACACCCATTCCACACAACACACACCATACGATATATAGTACAACCTATTCAACTTCCCCTACCGCATGGCTACCATCCCACCATACAACCTCATCATCTCCCTTCCCATGCAGTTGCCAACTCATCACCACCATACGGACAAGACCTTGCCACTGTACGGACCTAACTTTGCTTCCGTTGTACGGCTGAAACATTAACTCCCTAGACCATTTTCCTAACCGTACACCATCTGGTCTCACTCCATCCGACCGTATGATCCCTTCCAACAACCTGTCGTGGGCGGAATTAGAGATCACAAGAGGGTAAGAGTACCACAACATCTAATACAGGGAAATGGAACATTACAGGAAATACCACAAAGTGGTTTCTGATGGAGTAGCTTGTGAAGTGCAAACCCGAACTAAAGAAGCTAATAAGTCCAAGCCTTCAAGGTGGAAAGTTCATTTCGCAACTTCTCCAAGAAATGAGCTAAAATACAAAGGGAAAGCTTTGTGCAGAAAAGAAAGCAATAGGGTACCCAAGGCACCGAAGAAGTATTGCTCGTAATGCAATCCTAAATCAAAGGAAAAAGGCAAGCTTACAGAAAGGTAAGTTTATGCTTCCTTCTCCACACATATAGAATTGTGGTGCGAGCCCTTGTTTCGGATTCTAAAGTAAAAAGGGTAGTTTCCATTAAGCCAAAATCAACTGATTCGGTAAGGGAATAATCTTGCTATTATAGGAGATTTAAGTGAATGTTATGTTCATCGAACATTATAGGAAATACCACAAAGTGGTTTCTGATGGAGTAGCTTGTGAAGTGCGAACCCGAACTAAAGAAGCTAATAAGTCCAAGCCTTCAAGGCGGAAAGTTCATTTCGCGACTTCTCCAAGGAATGAGCTAAAATTCAAAGGGAAAGCTTTGTGCGGAAAAGAAAGCAATAGGGTACCCAAGGCACCGAAGAAGTATTACTCGTGATGCAATCCTAAATCAAAGGAAAAAGGCAAGCTTACAGAAAGGTAAGTTTATGCTTCCTTCCCCGCACATAAAGAATTGTGGTGCAAGCCCTTGTTCCAGATTCCGAAGTAAAAAGGGTAGTTTCCATTGAGCCAAAATCAACTGATTCGGCAAGGGAATAACCTCGCTATTATAGGAGATTTAAGTGAATGTTATGTTCATTGGATTTATGAATTGTGACGTGGGTAGAGGTAAAATGTTTTAAAGAGTTGTTAATCTATCTAATTTATTGCAAATCCAATCGTTACGACTATTAGTTGTGAGTTATTTCGTTCGTGTGGTGCCAACGTTCAAATTTTCGAGTCTATATGACTGGATTTTCCCCAAACAAAGTTCTTCATGTCGTAATGGCTATTTTATCAAATCAATTTATCTTCTCTGTGAAAATATACGCTAATGGCAATCAAAGCAGCAAGGTATGATCGCCTAATTGGATTGGAGTGTGAGTTAAAGAACTATTCTGACACTTCTTTCAAATTTTATGACCTTGGCTATCTGCACAAAAGACTCAACACATGACCTATTCATCCAATTACTCAAAAATTGAAAGAGAGCGGATGTTGGGTTCCCCATAGTCGTGCAAGCGCCAAAATTGGTAAAGGAATGTATCAATATATACAATCCGAAGACAAAGCAAATATTGCGACTTGATCAATCTATTCTGCTTTTTGTAAGCAAAGAATTGATGCAATATGCATTTGGCATCCTAGTAAAAGAAGAGTATTGTGACATCGACTTTAATTCCTCTACATCAATGTTCAATGAGAAGAAGACTCTGAGGAGAGAGGACATGTAAAGAACATGGTTTCAGACTCCTCGTAGCAAAAGAGTAAAATGCCAAGGACTCTTTTTGGAAATAACCTAAAGAGGGAAATCATCGATATCCTAGCATTATTGCTAAGATAAAAAGGAAAAGAGGAGATTTTGGATTTCATTGAGCATCATTTCAACTTGGTCCAGGCCATTTGTGCTGAAGGACTACAAATTGACTGGGCTCAAATTATATGTGAAGAGCTTACCTCCTGGCTTAATTCGGCAAAGGTATTCAGGCAAGTTTTTTATGTCTTCATACTTGATATATGCCTTAGCCACGCATCATCTCTGGCCTAGTCTTCCAAGTATTGAAGACTATGATGAGAACACCAAGGTGTATGAATTCTACCCTCATCTACAATTGCAGAGAAGTTTCGAGGCATATGTAAAAGTAAATGATGCCTTCACAATGAGGTTGTGTTGGGAATTGCAAGAGTGCCCCGAGCGGAGGTTTTCACCAAAAGTTGTATCAGCGGTCAGTTAATTTGGATGTTGTTTTATCCAATTTCCATCTCTCTGCTACCTGAGGATTGGTACATTTGACGGTTTTCCCAAGAGGCTCCCCAGATATCCTGAAGATAAGGTAGTTCTTGTTGAATTGTGTAGGCAAATACTAGAGGTGAACACCTTATGTTCCAATGTGTAAGAAAATGGTCGGGATTCCTTTTCCAATAGTGGTAGGACCTTACTCTTGTGTCTCTAGATCTGATGACCAGAATTTAATTTAAGCCTTTGAGAGCAAAATTAAACTAACCAATTATGAAGTGATATGACCTCAGTATGACCCAGTTAACTTTGTAAAAGATCATCTGAACCTAGGGTACGCTCAGGCATGTTCCCGATATTGAAGACTATTGGACCAAGTGTTATGATGAATACCAAACTAGCAAAAAAGTACTGGTCCAGATTGGCAACAAATGAAATTAAGTTGTATAATGACACCATTGATGTTAGTGATCTTGCAGACGATGGCTCCTACATGCATCCCTCAACTTACGAGCAAATTAAGGACACTCCTATAGTGTCAACTCTGCCTGAAGATCCTATTATCAACACAATGGAAGTCCTGATGCGTGGTATCATTAAGACGACGAACAAATGGGTGGAGTGGGCCAGAGCAAGGAAGAAGAGAATCGGAACTACAAGTTCTACTAGTGGAGTAGCTTCTAGGACAGTCCAATCTAATGTTGCTACATCAACATTTGTCAAACCAGCACAGTTTGTCGATGGAGGAGACCAGCCTCCTGAGAAGAATGTTCAAATTACTCCAACTTGTGGAGAAGGATCTTTGCCAGATACGGGAAAGGTTGGGGAAGAAGAGAAAGAAAAGGGAAAAGAAAAGAAAAAAGAGAAATCAATTGCCAAGCCCTCCTCCCTTGTGCCAATCATCAACCTCGATGGTGAAAACAATCCTCTGGATGGCCAAGAGCAGGAGGCATCTCAGCAAGGTGATACTCTAGCCCTCTCTGTTACTAAAGCAAATTCTTTTCCTTTTGCCAACCAAAGCAAGATGACACCTCTAGTAGCGAGGAAGTTGTTTGATCCTATAGCTCTGCAGTCGACACTCAATGTCCTTTCAACTGAATCTTGGTTGGAAGACACTATTGATCGGAAGAAGAGAAGATGTGAGGAAAGTGCTCCATCTAAGGACCTTATTGTGCAAGTAACTTCATCTTAGCTAGCATCAAAGAAGGCAAAGAAGCAGAAAACTATCGCTACATTGGCCATGGATTCTTCGACTAGTAACATGCTAGTGGAGATTGTAGAACCTCAGGAGGGAAAGTTCCATTAACTAAATCCTAATGATTTTCAAATTAAATCAATTGACATAGGCATTCCAGTGCATGATTCCATGGTCAACATCTAGAAAACAACAAATGTGAAAATTGAGGACAGACTGGAAGAGTTGAGATCAGAAAAAGAGGTACTCAAAGCCTCAAATAAGGAATTGATGGATTACATCAAAGCTGCACTTGGAAGTACCTCTACAAGAACACTCGACCCAAGTGCAGAGGAGAATAAGAATTTGCTACTTAAGTAACAACAGGAAAGGCAATTTGGTCAAATTGGCCATGCTTGGATTGATGAAATTAAGGCCCAAGGTCTCCCTCTTATTGAGAACCTTGGGAATCTGTTGTTGCACACTAACAAATTGTGAGAAGTAGTGTCAAACCACCACACTTCGAACAGCCTAACATAGCAATTGGCTTTGTTGCAAGAGGTGATTGACATGAAAACTAATGTTGCTATGACCCATGGGGTACTCAAAATAGGTCAAGAACCATTGCTTCATTGGAAGATTCAAAATTGAGAGCTCAATCAAGTATGAGCATGAGTTGAAGGATGTCTATAATTTAGTAAAGAAATTAATGGACAAGATATTTGAACATTTAAAGGTCTTGTACACTGAATCATAAGTTACCAGTAATGGCCAGTTGGTAGACATCAAACAAATGAAGACTGAGTTCCTAGCATTCGTTGAAAAGGCTACTAATTCATCAAATTTCCAGGTGACAAATATTGCGAAACTCTCAGCAATGGTTTGTGTTCTGAAGCGTGCAGTAGAGAAGCTCCAATCAAAGATTTCCAAAGTCGAAGAATTGATAGAAATGCATGATTATTAGATGATTGAGCTCACAACATTCTCATTCCAAGTGTCCATGAGCTAAAGAGTGTAACTGATACAATGAAGGCATACAGAGCCAAGACCGTAACTCCAAAGAAAAACTAATGCTCTGACAAAGGATTACACTCTCTCTACGAACATTTGACATGTGTCACCTTCTCTCTTTCTCTCACTATGTAGCCATGTTTGGCATTCTCCTTGAAGGCTAACATTTTGTAATGGATGACTAACTAGTCAATCCTATTTTTAGAGTGATTCAAAGATACTCTGTTGAGTAATCATTAAATGTAACTAGCCATTTCTAAAAGGGCCTATAAATGTAACATTTTTGGAAATAAATAAGATCGGCAAAATCTTGATTTGGGCAAACCCCTGTAGCTGGTACTACTGTGTGAGACATTGCATCCACATTTTGGATTCTGTCGTTCACGTTAGTTTAGTTTTAGTTCTTGTATGGTGCCTACGAATGAAATGTGTTGTTAATGAAAGCTATGGAATTGCAAATGAACTGGGTTTTGTTTCTTTCTTTTCAGTGGTTATAAGTTTTATTACTTTCATTCACAGTGTTATCTCATTTCCTCTATTCTATACGAATTAGTGCAAGTGCATTTTCATTACTGTGTGACAAATCCTGGATTTGATTGATATAAGCTACTAAGTAGGAAACAAATGGTTGTTGTGAAATCTCAGTGACTTGGGAAATCTGAGTATTGCTTAGTTAGCCAAACATCCTCTCCTTATATAGTATGCATTGTTAGTTAGTCATGCATTGCTGCATTTTGCATTTAGTAAATTAAGTAGGCTGCATTTAGGTGTTGGGCAATCTTAAGTTTACTAATGTGCATTCATAGTTGTGGAGCTTTGTGAATCAGCATCTCAAAACCGCCTGGGTTGTTTAATGTCTTCAGACAATTTGGTCATACCTCTTCTGCTCTCCGGTTAAGAGCATACCCTTAAATCTTGCTGATCTACTAAAAACAACATTCACTGCAAATCTTTGCATATAAGGGAGTTGTACCTTTTCAATTCAGGGGTCCTTGATAGAACACCTAGATTGACCAATTCTGCTACTAACAACTTTATCTTTCATCACATTGGGCACGTTAAGAGTAAAGGCACAAACCAAACCTAGGAAGACAAACTATTAAACAACAAATTGTTTTTTTCTTTTTTCTCTTTCAGAAAATAATGTTTAAGGGTTTTTGAAACCCATCGAATTGGACTAGAGGCCATTTGTTTGCAGAAAGATTTTCCTTGCACTACAAACCGATCATATATTTGATCTCTACATCCTTGTTCATTAGTGACCATTTTTCTCTGCAAATACCCTTATACTCCTGGCCATTCTTTTTACTGTTTGTGTGCAGGTTGCAAATTTTGCACCATGTTTTGGTATTTTTTGTAGAACAATGGCTTATTTTCTAATTCCAATGACTCTTTGGCTCAAACAACCTCTCCCATTGTTGTCTTCTACTTTTTTCTTAGTTGCTACAGCTGTTCTCCCTCTCACGCAACGACTGATCTGTATTTTTGGCCCAAAATTTTGGGAAGCCCATGTGACCTGCTTCTTGTCTGCATCGGTCTCTTTGGGCTTGGTTTTCTCTACAACAAATCTTGACAGCCCGTGTTTTTCCAGAATCGACCTAGGGCACAATTTCTCATCATTTTTCTAAAGTTTGCAAACCTCCTTTTTAGCTGACTAGGGTTTTTCATGCAAAACTCTAAACTTTGGTCACCTTCCAATTTTGTTTGCAGATTCTTTATGATCTTTTCAAGATCTTTTCTGGATCACTCCCAAAATAAAATTGGGTCTGCAAAAAATTCTACATTGGGATCCATGCACAAAAAATTTCCGACTCAACCTCAAATTCAATAACTACTTTTTTGCTTAGGATGTAATGTGGGTAAAACCAATTGAGGGATGGTGGAAGTGTGATTCTGATGGTGCCTCTAAGGGCAACCTAGACCCTTTAGGAGTAGGATTTATCGTTTGAGATTCGGAGGGTAACTTAATTGCTTGTGGGGGTAAAAGACTAGCAGATGGAACAAATAATGTTGTTGATGCTGAAGCAGCGTTACTAGCTGTTAAGGCAGCAAAAAGTTTAGGAGCAAAAAAACTCCTTGTAGAACGAGATTCACAAATAATATTAAATGCTATAATAAAAGATGGCACACAAGCCTGACATCTTCAAAATTACATAGATCAAATCACTAAGGAGTTGGCTCCCTTGAAAGATTATAAAATGACACATGTTCGAAGGCAGAGGAATAAGGAAGTGGACACTGTATCAAATTGGGCTTTATCATTTGAAGTGAAAGATTAGAATTGAGTACTTTAGATTCCTATTGATGAATGATGGGGTTCTAATTAAATAACCGTTACCATTCATTTATCTTTGAAAAGCATTAAGAGATAAAGAGACATGCAGCTCTTTGATGGACGTTGCATTTATTGCAAGGGAAGCCCAAAATTTTTGCCTTCAAAACGTGGCATTTGGTGATTAATTTTGCACACATTAATGTCTTTTGGAATGTGTCTTCTAGCTTGAGTGTGAAAGGATGGAGACAACTTTCACTTTCACCTTCCCCAAGCAAAAGAACCCATTTCATAGCTGGATCACAAAGAAAGGTTAAGCAAAAAGTTTGTATTTGTTGAGAAAAAATTAACAAATATTGTGATGATTATCCTTGGAGAGATGTTTATTGAAGTGGAACACCAACCATAGAATAAACACAGATGCATTATCTATGATTATGGCTTGGGGTTTGCAGTAGGTAAGGTGAAGAAGATTGTCAGAGTGGTGATGGAAACCATTGGTCCATGTGAATGGATACCATCCTTGAGCGGTCAATTCCAGAGTTGGTGATCATTTTTTCTGGTTGACGGGGTGGATTAGAGAAGATTGAAGGGACCAAATACACCCCATTTGTGTGGCAGTTTGATGAGAAACGTTGAAGGCAAATATTTAAGGATGTGCGTCATGGATGGTTAGCACTAAAATTGATTGTGATGATTCACTTACTAGATGAAGACATTGAAGAAAAGAATAGGGTGGTTGGATGAATAGAGGATTACAATGAGATAATGAACGAGTGGCTTCAAGCACATAGAAATAAACGGGGCGAGAACAATGTTACTGGGGTGCCTAAGTTCAATGAGGAGAGATTAAATGAATAGTTATGTACATCCAGCAAGATGAGTAGGCAGGGATTGTAAGGGTTCCATAGGTTTTATTTGTCTCTAGGTGATGATTTCTTGAAAGTTGAATCTTATGTTTATAACGGATCTGGTCTGTTTTTTATTAATTGTACAATTGTTTCTAGGGTTGGTGGCATAATAGAATGTCAATTTCTTTCTAAGAAAATCTGTATGTGTGTTTGTAAATGTCAAGTAAGGGTTAGCTTTTGGTAGGGTTGGCATAGATTTTCAAATATATTGGTGAACTGCATTTTGGTTTTGTTAGGAGAGTTAGGGTTTATGGTGTTATTAAAACTACTTTGTACTTATGCTTTACTATTAATTAAATCGAAATCTATAACAGAGAATAAAAATTACTATTTTTTGGTCAATCTTGTTCAAAATGCATTGATCTTATTTTGCCTCAATATTAGTGTTGCCAATTAGTCAACAACATTTGGCCTTAGATTACTACAATGACATCTCTAACAAATATTCTGCTTGAGGGGAGTCAAAAATTCAACGACAAAAACTACAAAGCCAAGAAACAGCGTATAATGACAATCTTTGAATACAAATGTCTTGACAAAATTATTTTCGACAAGATGGATCATCCCATAGATGAAGGCAAAGAGCACAACAATTTGATGAGCGAAATCAAAAAGTTAGTCAACCACCTTTGGCTTAGATTACTACAATGGCGTCTCTAACAAATATTCTGCTTGAAGGGAGTCAAAAATTCAACAATAGAAACTACAAACCCTGGAAACAGTGTATGATGACGACCTTTGAATACAAATGTCTTGACAAAATAATTTTCGGCAAGATGGATCATCCTACAAATGAAGGCAAAGCGCACAACAATTTGATGAGCAAAATCAAAAAGTTGTCATGCTCATCAATCTCTCAATCACTAATGATCAATTGCCATAGGTCCCTTCTAGCAAAATAGCTTCTGAAATTTGGAGCTATCTAAAATGTTTGCATGAAATCTCTGATGAGAGTTGTGTTTTCTTCTTGAAGAACATGCTCTTCACGATCATGTAGATGAACAGGTGTTCCCATAGGATCATCTCAATAAAATCAAGGACATTCACAATCAATTGGAAGTCATTGAACGCAAAAGGAAGATATGGTGACAATCACCCTAAAGAGTCTACCATCTTCCTATGAGTGCTTTGTTGAAACTCTCAACATTGCTTCCACTCATGTTGATGTATCATTTTCCAATCTTTGCATTATGCTTTTACAATTAAATCACTGAAAACAAAAATTCGGCAGTAGTATCAATACATCTTCGAACACACAAGTTTTCTCAGCCTAATTCCTTTCATAAGGCTATAGGCAACTATCAATTTTCTCTCTCTTCTTAGCATAATCCCTCTACTCAATCAACAAAAAGCCCGAAGAAGAAAAATATTCAGTGCAACTACTACCATAAGTTTGGTCATATGAAGTTGTTGTAAATGCCTAGCTACTCAAGCCAAGCAATCTCATTCACATCTTAAAGCACATGCGGCAAAGCATACATAGCAAGGTGAGTTTTCCTTTTACACCTTCATGGCTAAAATACCTACAGATCATGTCAAATCTTTTGCCTTGTATATTGATTTAGGTCCCTCCTATCACTTCACTCATCATTAAGATTGGTTGACAAATTTTCAACCATTCTCAAGTTTAGTTACTTTTGGAGGGGAAAAGTACATCGTTGTCAAAAAAGGCAATCTACAGATTTGGTCTGGAGGGAGGAAACTGGTTTTCCTCGATGTTTACTATGTTCTAGGAATGGAACTCAACCTTCTCTCAGTCAATGAAATCCTAAGACATTCCTCTCTACTAGACATGACCTTCAATTCACAGTAGTGCAACATCATTAATCAAGAATCTTAGTCTACTATTGCTGTTGGTCTTCAGGATCATGAACTTTTTCAGACTTGTTGACTCTAGTGATTCTCAAGAACTTGTTATGGTAGTCCAGCACTCCTTTGTTAGTACATTGCAGCATCAACGATATGAGCACTAAATACGCACTATCTTACCTTTCTTAGGAAGACCTTGTCATTGTACTATTGGAGATTCAAACCTAGAACCTTGGAGTTTGCAGAGCATGACAAGCAAGGAAGTAGCATTGCACTCCATTTTCATATAGTGACTACTGGTGGTGCAATCATGGGTGGAGGGACCTCAAAGAAATTTGTCCAAGCGTGCAACAAGAGTAAATACAATGGAAACAGCAAGCAAGATGATTGAACAAATGCAAAAATCAATCCTTATTCAACTAAAAATCCTTTATAATTAGTTGGCAACATGCCTTCCGACAAGCTAGGAAAAAAAAGGCCTGATTACTTAGGAAATCTTTGATTAAAGACCTTGAATCCTCCAATGACACGTGACTAATTATAATGCAATAATAGGCCATATGACACGTAGGTCAACCAAGAAATTAATTAAGTCCCCCAAGAACAAGAAATGTATTACCACAAATAAGGCAAGTCCTAAATCATATAGAATTCATTTCAGAAAACATGTAAGAGCTAGTGATCTGAGATTTAGGTCCTCAGATGATCCAAGAACATAGAAACATGCACCACTAATCATCGCATATCAGAATTTACCATCGCAAGATTGGAAATCACAAACAGGTCAAGAAACTGGGAAAAACACAATAACCCAATGAGAATCTGGCATAACTCGAGCAATAGATGTCCAAATGATCAGCAATCCTGGGAAACAATACACAACTAGGGCCTAAATAAGTCCTCAGCTACACAGGATGTGGCTCAACCAACTGATGTGTCAACAAACTGATCACATTGACTGTACAAACTTGAAAAGTAAGAACAAACTGAAATATAAATGTTTTTGTTGATGCAAGATAGTTGAGAACCCAAGATGCTCTTGCATTAAACACTAGGGATTATTGAAAAGTGAGTCTCTCACTTTGATGCTTGCAAAGAATCAAAATGATCCTTGGACTCAACTTGAGAAATCCATGAAGAATCCTCAATTGGTTTGTCCTTCCATTTAGCCAAATACTCCATATACTCTTTACCTCTAGTACTACTTCCAACTCTACTGTCCAATATCCTTTCTATCCTTTCCATTTGCTTCTAGGATATTACTGTTCTACATCTGATCTATCATCTGAACTCAAATTAGGTTCATGATATTCAAACAAATCTGAATTATTAAATACGGGTGATATGTTCATATCCTCTGGTAATTAAACTTCATGTGCATTCCTTAAATCAAATTTCCTCAAGATCCTACAAGGTCCAAACTTCCTCATCCTCAACTTTCTATAAGTTGCAACAGGAAATAACCTTTTCTTCAAATGAACTATAACTTCATCTCCCACTTGATAATCCTTATGTCTCTTTTTCCTATCTTCCTTCTGCTCCAAAGGATGTTTAACCTCCTAGTATAATGAGTTCATAAGATCTGTGAATTCCTCTTCTTTGGCACTCCTTTTCTCCTCATGACTAAGATCCCTTAATTGTGTGACTCCCTTAAGATTTCATACCTATGACAATCTCAAATCATGTCTTTCTTGTGCTCCTATTCGCTGACTTATTATGTGCAAATTCCCCTTGTGCTAAAACCATATCCCAATTACTATATTTATTTCCAACCAAACACCTTAACAAATTACGTATACTCTTCATCACAACATTTGTTTGTTCGTAGTCTGCGGATTGAAGGTATAACTAAACTTCAAATTGGTTTTCAATTTCCTCCAAAATGTCCTCTAGAAATAAACAATAAAATTACTTTAAAACTATACTCCTTGGTAACCCATGCAATCTCACCATTTCTCTGAAAAATAATTCAGCTACATGCACTGCATCTTAAGTCTTCTTACAGCTACGGAATGTACGTCCTAGAAAATCTATTCACTACTAAAAATATAGAATCATTACCTCTTTGTGTCTTAGGCAATCCTAAAACAAAATCCATACTAATGTCCTCCCAAGGTCTACTAGGGATAGATAAAGGTGTATATAATCCCACATTCTAACTGCTACCTTTAGCTACACAAATTCTGCAACTTTGAACAAACTTTTGAACATCCTTACAAATTTGAGGCCAGTAATACCTTTCACTCACCAAACTCATTGTCTTATCAAGTACCAAAGTGTCTAGATAGTCCTCCACTATGCTTTTCCTTTATTAGATTCTCCTCATTGAACTTCTAGGTATTGCACAACTAAATTCCTTTAAAAAAATATCTTCCTATAAGAAATGATCCAACTACTTACTTATGTCAGTTGCAATAGGTTCCTTACAAGCTTTCTATGGTTCTACAAAATCAAGGTCAACTTCATACAAAGTCTTCAATTCATCAAATCCAAGCACTTCCACTCTCATCTCTGTCAACAAATTCCTTCTCCTACTCAATGCATCAGCTACCTTGTATGATTGTCCACTCCTATGTTTCAACACAAAAGTATAACTCTACAAGATTTCAATCCATTTCATATGTCTTTGGTTCAAACTTCAACTTGACTTGACTACTCAAATATTGCAATGTTTAATGATTGATATTCAACACAAATTCCTTGGGCACCAAGTAATGTCTCCATTTCTTCAAAGCCTGAATTATAGCATAGAACTCTTACCATAAACCGAATATGTTTTCTTTGGACAATTCAACTTCTCACTTAAATAAATAATGTAGGTCTACCTTCTTAACTTAATACACCTCCAATTGCATTTCCACTTGCATCAAAATCCACTTGAAATACTTTACCGAAATCAAGGAATGCTAACACAGGTTGTTTTGTCACTTTTTGCTTCAACAATTCAAAATATTTTGTGGTCCTTGTGTGGTGCAGGAGCACCTAGGTAAGGCTACTTGGTAACCTAGAGTTCCTAATTTAATTTTGCCTTGTAGTGGCCTTAGCCAAGCCACTAGTGTAATAAAGGGGCTAATGAGTCCTAGAGTATGGCTTAGCCATTAGATGGTCTAATTAGGTCCTCAATGCTGCTAGTTTGTCCAAAGTTGCTAGGTGATGTGCAATTTGATGTCATCATTGTTAAAGGTGGCAATTGTGCATTTAGAGGGCCAGATTGGACAAATGAAGGATGGAATGATTTTCATGTCATAAGTGACATATCCAAGCACTTGGTAGAGTTTCATAGGGTTTTGACCAAGTCTGGTCTAACTAGGCAAAAAAGTTGTCAAGTTGCATGACAACTTTGCAAAATTGCAAAAGTTGTCATGACAACTTTTATTGCAAAACGTGCATTTTCAAGTACTAGGTGGAATAATCACTTCAAAGCGGTTGCAATAGGTGGGTTGGACCTATATAAGGCCTCCCTCGACCTGTGACAGGGGTTGGATGGCATTTTTGTGAGAGTTGGTTAATGAACAAACAATTTTGTTGAGCAATTGCACCACAGTTAGAGCTTTTTTGTTTCTTGGGGTCATTGAATGGATTGAAATCTATACTGTGACTTGTCTATGAGTTAGTAGATGTAAATACTAGGTTCTGTGTGTGATTAGATAGTACTTTTGAGTTTCATTCCTTTGCAGTTTGAATAATCTTTGTTTTCCTCACCATCGCTGGCCTGAACTAGGTAGTTTTTGAATATGGAGTCATCACTCACCTTTCCACCGTGGCATCTTTACTGTCTATTGGAATGTGTGAGATGACTCCTTGAACTATAGGTGTGCAAGTGTGTGGGCCTTGGAAAGCATGTTTGGCCTTTTTAAAGTGATGCCCTAGGCAAGCCAAGTGAGCATGGTTAGGGATCAAAGTGGGTGAGTGATGCAGGAGCATCTTGCATTGGAAAATTATTGGAAAAAAAAAAAAAAAAAAAAATTCTGGATGAGAGAGAAAAGTGACGAAAATTAGAGGAGAAATAATAAAAAATAAAAAAGAGAAAAGAAAGGAAAAGAGGATTTTTATTTTCGAGGTGCATAGGTGGCATAAATAGAAAAAAAAAAAAATAGTTGTCATTACATTAATCGAGGTGTGTAGGTGGCATCTTAGAAGCTTGTGGAAAGTTTCTTAAATCTTGCATTTAATATTTGTTGTGATCCATAAAGGAAATGTAATTTTCTAATTGGGCCACATGGTGGTGCTTAGTTGTAATTCTAGAAAGTTTTGGAAGTTGTAGAAGGTTGTGGAGGAATTCTAGAAGGTTGTGGATAAGTCATGCATGGGGTGGTAAGTGCCTATTTAAGCAAGGCATATGAGCATTTCTAAATGAAGCTCAAGTGAAAGCTCAAGGGGAAGCTCGAGGAGTAGAAGCTCGAGAAGAAGGTGAAAGCTCAAGGAGAAGCTTGAGAAGTGGAAGCTCAAGGAGTAGCTTGGAAAGGTGAAAGTTGTGGAAGGTGAAGCTTGGAAAGCTTGGAAGTTGTGAGAGAGAAGGAGGAAGTGAAGAGTGAGTTTTCCTGAGTCTGTAGACAGAGCGCCGAATGTGAGGCAGTTTACACTTGGATCTTGGATTAAGTTTGTGAGAAGAGCTAGTGATTGCGGTTTAGAAACAAGGAGGTTGCTTGGTGGCTTGCGAGCATAAGTTGAGATCTCAGAAGTTTCTACCAGAGTGTGGTTCTGGACTAGCTTGGGTATGGATTGGATCTTGAGAGATCTTGGAAAAATGTTATTGTAATTGCCATTGAATTTTCAGGTATAATAAAATTGTCTTCATATTGTTGCATTATTGGTTGTGAGTTGGTAAGGGTGGTGTGTACCTTCGTTAGTGGTATCAGAGCAGTACTTTATCAAGTGGTATCAGAGCAGGAGATCCTGAGTGTACAAGCAGATCGCCGAAGTGTGAGGCAGTTTGTACCAGGACCTTGGTTGGGCAAAGTTTATCAGAGCTTGTGGATTGCAAATCCGTTGTCCTAAACTTGTGATGTGGTTCCTGATTGCTCGTGCAAGGTGGCAGGTTGCGATCTGACTTGCAAACAATTCAAGGTTGTCACAAGGAGCGTAGGAAGGATTTGTTGCAGAGGGTTTACGAAGATCTTGGGAGATGGCTCCAAGAGGATTGGACCCTAAGATGATTGTGAAAATCCATGAAATAGTGGAGAGGAATTTTTCTAAGATGTTTGCTCGGTTGGATGCTAAAGCTAAGAGGGTCAAGGTGGAAGAGGATGGTTTTGCTAATCAGTTTGTGGAGCCTGATGCAGAACCTGCAGAGCAACTAGAGGTTGTTGCTGAAGATATTCCTAATGTTATTGATGTTGGGATCGAGGTTGGTTTTCATGATCAATTGGTTGAATCTGACATGGAGATTATGGAGCACTTGGAGGTGGATGATCCAGTTGTTGGAGGTGAGTTATGTATTGCAGAGCATCTTGTTGTGAGCAATGAGGTTGTTGGTGTTGAGAATTTGGCATGTATTGATGGAGATCTACATGTTGGTGTTGATATGGAGTTTGTTGTTGCTAATGCGGGGTTTGTTGTTGCTGGTGTGGATTCACTAGTTGTTGATGTGAATGGGAGTTTGCTAATGAAGCATTATGTTCAGTTTGTTCCTGGGAATGAGCATGTTGATTGGATGGTTGAGATTCTAGTGTTTGATAGAGTAATGCAGATGTGGAGGATTTGCATGGTGGTTTTGTTGTCCCTATTGAGGTGGAAGCCTTTGGTGAAGATGAAGATGGTTGTAGATTTTCTTTTTGGCGTCCAAGTGTGGGACACACTTTTCTATCTACCGGGGGAGTCTGATGCAGGAGCATCTTGCATTGGAAAATTATTGGAAAAAAAAAAAAAAAAAAATTGGAAAAAAAAAAAAAAAAAATCTGGAGAGAGAAAAGTGACGAAAATTAGAGGAGAAATAATAAAAAATAAAAAGGAGAAAAGAAAGGAGAAGAGGATTTTTATTTTCGAGGTGCATAGGTGGCATAAATAGAAAAAAAAAAAAAAATAGTTGTCATTACATTAATCGAGGTGTGTAGGTGGCATTTTAGAAGCTTGTGGAAAGTTTCTTAAATCTTGCATTTAATATTTGTTGTGATCCATAAAGGAAATGTAATTTTCTAATTGGGCCACATGGTGGTGCTTAGTTGTAATTCTAGAAAGTTTTGGAAGTTGTAGAAGGTTGTGGAGGAATTCTAGAAGGTTGTGGATAAGTCATGCATGGGGTGGTAAGTGCCTATTTAAGCAAGGCATATGAGCATTTCTAAATGAAGCTCAAGTGAAAGCTCAAGGGGAAGCTCGAGGAGTAGAAGCTCGAGAAGAAGGTGAAAGCTCAAGGAGAAGCTTGAGAAGTGGAAGCTCAAGGAGTAGCTTGGAAAGGTGAAAGTTGTGGAAGGTGAAGCTTGGAAAGCTTGGAAGTTGTGAGAGAGGAGGAGGAAGTGAAGAGTGAGTTTTCCTGAGTCTGTAGACAGAGCACCGAATGTGAGGCAGTTTACACTTGGATCTTGGATTAAGTTTGTGAGAAGAGCTAGTGATTGCGGTTTAGAAACAAGGAGGTTGCTTGGTGGCTTGCGAGCATAAGTTGAGATCTCAGAGGTTTCTACCAGAGTGTGGATCTGGACTAGCTTGGGTATGGGTTGGATCTTGAGAGATCTTGGAAAAATGTTATTGTAATTGCTATTGAATTTTCAGGTATAATAAAATTGTCTTCATATTGTTGCATTATTGGTTGTGAGTTGGTAAGGGTGGTGTGTACCTTCGTTAGTGGTATCAGAGCAGTACTTTATCAGTGAGACAGCATTTGATGGGATTGAGTGCATTGGTTGCTTCAATCCAAGTGGATGGAGAGAAGGATATGAGGGTGGAGAAAACCTATACCCAAGGAGAAATCCTAATGACATGTTTTGTTACGGATTTGAACAAACCCTTGTGAATTCTGTCAGCATATTTGAAAACCCTTAATTTTAGGCTTAAAATCAGCAACCCACTCTATGGGCAGGTTGGGGAAGTGAGACCAAGTGAATCTCAAAGGTCTTCCAAAGGGTATTAGGATATTAAGTTTCTTTGCCACCTTGTTAAACCTTTTTCCAAGTTGTATTGCAAAAGGTGAGTTTGGAGGCCTAATTCCTTGTAGCCCTATTAGGCCTAGTTTGGAGCAATTTCTTGAAATCGATAGGGATTTCTTTGCATTTTAGGTTTTTGAGCACTGGGATGGATCCAATGCCCTAGAAACAAACCTTCCTCTCCATTGATGATAGGTTTTGGTCATATTTGAACGCATGATCTAGGTGAAGGAAGAAAGCATCCATGAAGCATTTTAGGGGTTGAGCGGATTTCATCATTGGTGTGGACAAGTTGAAGAGGTGGACAATTGGGAATAGAATCCTCTTGAGTTAGGGTTAGTGAAGAACCCAAAATAGGCTAGAGAAGTGCCTTGGTGAAGACCCTAGAAGAAGGTAGGGTTAGAGAGAAAGACTTGTCTTTATATCATTGTGTCCATCTGAATTCATTTTTATCTCCTCGTATGGTTTCAGTCATAGGACTACAAATTGAACTAAAAAGTCTTATGAACTTCCTGTAGAAACTAGCTAATCCATGAAATGATCTAACTTCCCCAACACTTACTGGTGTTGGCCAATCAACAATTGCTCGCCTTTTTAGGATCCGTCTTCAAACCATCAATTGAAATCACAAATCCAAGATACACTATCTCTTCCTTCATAAAAGAACATTTCTTGATATTAATCAACAACTTTTCCTCCTTTAATCTCTACAATACTTACCTTAGGTGCAACAAATGATCTTTTACCTTACTGAAAAATCAAAATACGACAATCACAACTTACCTAGAATTTCTTCAATACCTCATTCATTACCCTTGTGAAAGCATTAGGTGATTTAGTTAGACCAAAAGGCATAACTAACCATTCATACATCATATGTCTTGAATGTTATCTTCCATTCATCACCCTCTTTGATTTTGATATGAAGATAACCACTCTTCAAATCAGTCTTGGTAAAGTACTTAGATCCACTCAAACAATCCATTATGTCATCCATCCCCAATAAAGGAAATTTATACTTCACTGTACTCTTGTTAGTTGCTCTAGAATCAATACACAGTCTGCATTCTCCATTCTCCATTCTTTTTATGTGCTAATACCACTGGAACTACACAAGAACTCAAACTTTCCCTTATCAAATCTTTCCTTAACAATTCTTGCACTTGTCTATCCAATTTTTCATTCTCTGATTGGTGCTATTTGGTGAGGTGCTTTGTAAAATAAACTCTCTCCAAGAATCAAATCTATGCAATGAATAATACTCCTACTAGGTGGTAATCCATCAAGCATGTTATCTGAAATAATGTCTTCATATATTTTCAGCAATTCCTTAATTTCCTCAAGTTGTCCTTCACTTGTTTCCAATATATGTTTCCTAGGAATCAAAGCATAGCACATACTTTCCTGCTTCAAATCATCCACCTGCTTCAAATCATCCAAGAATTTCCTACCTTCCACCAAGAAAACTTTGGTTGTCATACAGTTTTCATTCTTAGGGTTCTCTACCAAGGTAAAACTACTTGTCTCATCCCATTAGCCACTACTATACCCATCCCTTCTACCATCATGCAATTCTTGCCCATCATACTGCCATGGTCTACCCAACAAGATATGATAAACATCCAAAGGCATAATATCACAAATAACTTCACCATGATATGGTTCAACTTTCAATTTCACAAGACATTGTTCACTTACCAAAACCTTATGATCATCCTTGATCCATGCAATCTGCAATGGCTTCAGATGCTTCAACCTTGGCAGCTACAACTTGGTAACTAACTCCTCTAATGCTAGATTATCTAAACTTTTGTTGTCAATAATGACCTTGCAATATTTAACTTCCACTTTACACCTTGTCTTGAACAAACTCTTCCTCATCACCAATTCTTTATCAGGTACCTCATGACATAGGGCTCTTCTAACCATTAGGGTTTCTCCATCCTTAGGTTGGTCAATAGATTCAATTGGTTCTTCCACAACTGCATTCTTGTTAATGTTACTAGTCTCCTTTCCTTGGTTACATTCAAAAGCTTAATGTCTATCTTACCCACATTTGAAACAAGTTCCTTTAAACAATCTTCTATCCTCTCTCCTATAACTATTAGATCCATTGTCCCTAGGGTAACTTCTTCTGCCCTCTCTAAATGAACCTTCTTTCCATTTTGACTTGCCTTTATCAAGGTAAGATCTACCTCCTCCAGAAATGATCTACCTCTTTGAAATCTTCCACCTCTTCTTTTTTGTCTATGCTCATGTCTTTTATTCAACTTTTCTTCAATCTTTAGGGCAAACTAGCAAACTTCCTCAATACTTTGCATCTTGACCAAACTAATCTCATCTTGAATTGACATCCTTAAACCAATTAAATATCTTATGATCCTTTCAATCTCATCATCAATATGACTAGATCTGATATCCAACCTATAGAATTCCTTCACACTAGAATCCTTTTGCCTTAAGTTTTCCAATTTTGTCGTCAAGTTAACTTGGTAGTATCCATGTAAGAACTTGGCTTTCAACTTATATACCATCTTATCCAATGACTTGATTTTATCCTTTCCTCTCATTGTCTATCCAACTGTAAGTGTTCCCACCCTTAAGATGCATTCCCTTTCAACTTAGTACTGGCATACTTCACCTTCTTGTCTACATTGGTGCTTTCAATTTTGAAAAGTTTCTCCATCTCAATGATCCAATAAGCAACTCATCAGAATCCAACTTGGCATCATAATCAAGAGGTTTAAAATGAGGTTCGACATTCACTCTTGCTAGGGCTCTAAGAAATCTTTCATCTACTTGCTCAAGTACAAGTTATTCACCTTCAACTACAACTTCTCAGCTTCATCATCACTCACATCTTCATTATGTCTACCTCTTCTCTGGGCAGTTTCCACAAGTTCAAGTCTGGCTGCAATTTGCCTCAACATATCCATCACACCTAGATATGCTTCTCTCCTTCCAAGAACCATGTTTGCAAATCCTCTGCAATTGCAGGTCAAATCATAACTCTACTACCCCACAACAAATTGACTAGGACTTCGCAACATGAATCAACAATTCAATATTCACAAGGAACAAAACCTTTTCTCTAATACCACTCGGTCCAGTCATGGGTAGGGGGACCTCAAAGAGATCTGCCCTCATGTGTAGCAAGTGTAAATACAATGGAAACAACAAAGAAGACGAGAGAACAAACACAAATCAGTACTTATTCAACTAGAAATCCTTTACATTCAGTTGGCAACATACCTTCGAACATGTTAGGCAAAACAGGCTTGATTACTTAGGAAATCTTGGATCAAAGACCTTGAATCCTCTATTATTATGTGATTGCCTTGTGAGATCAATTACTGTACAATTTATAGGCCATACAACACAAGGGTCAGCTGAGAAATGAATTACATTTGCCAAGAACAAGCAACATTTTACCACAAATAAGACAAGTCCTAAATCATATAGATCTCATTACAAAAAACATGTAATAATTGGCAATAAGATTTAGGTCCTCATGTGATCCAAGAACATAGAAATGTACGCCACCAATCATCGCATATCTGAATTTACCATTACAAGATCAAAAACTACAAATAGGTCAAGAAATTGACAAGAGAATAGTAACCTGGTGAAAATCCGGCATAACTCAACCAATAGATGACCAAATGATCAGTGATCCTAAGAAACAATCCACAACTAGTACCTAAATAAGTCCTCAGCTGTGCAAGATGTAGCTCAACCAACTAATGGGTCATCAAATTGATCACTTTGACTGTATAAACTGAAAAAAAAAAAAAAAAAAAAAACTAAAACAGAAATGTTTTTGATTGATGCAAGATTGCTAAGAACCCAAGGTGCTTTTGCATCAACTAGAGAGCCTCTAAGGTATTACAACTAGTCCATGATAATGTTTGTGGACCTATGGCTGCTCCTTATGTTACTAGGTTTAGGTATGTAATGTCCCCTCTTTAGTTCGACATGGCATTGATCATGGATTTGCCTATTCCAGACTCTCATAGGCAAATGGTGTGGAAAGAGAGTCAATTCTGCGGATCAGATAGTCATATCTTGCTCTTGAAGAAGTGTTAAGAGGTTATATTTTATCATTATGTGATATTGGGGCCCACATGTTATAATTTTAATTTGAGTTGCACTTTTTATTTTATAAAATTACTTTATTATAAAAAGTGCATTATAATGAGAATTTATAAAGGATGTTTCTAGAAGTTCTAGCAACTTCTTAGAAAAGTGAATAAATAGAGGGCTGGGCCTCTCATTTGGACATGCTTGGATTGGAGAACTCTTCTACTTCTTCATTGTGAAGACATTTGTGGACTTTGGATCTGCAAATTATTCGATCTTTGGGAACGAATCACTCCCTTGGATTGGCGACTTTGAGGGTGTGAAATATCACCTGAATTGTTGCATAATTGGAGTTGGTATTCAGCCATCTCATTGGAGCTTATTGAGAATTCGTTGTTAGGGTTTGTTTTTGGTTGGAATAAGGATTTCAGATTTGCCCTATCGTTGGAGAAGCATTTGACAAGAGTTTGAAGACAAAATAAGTGCATTTTCAGAATTGGCAAAGCAGGGTTCGGAACCACATAATTGCTCATATCTCCTCAACCCCTTGGAGTTATTTTTTATGGTTTTACAGGGTTACTACCTAACCCTAGGCGCCCATTTTCCTTGCATTTGGGGGTCCCAAAACCCTAATATTATTTTATTTCAGCAGCCGTACAGGTACGGCCTGGTACGGCCCTGCTAGTTTGGGCAGCAGCAACAAATTGAGGATAGTTTGGGGGTGCGGTTGGAGGTCTTCATCAACGATCTGCAGCAAAACATGGTGTTCTTCCATAGTTCTTCAAACCAGGTTCTTGCATTCTGAAATATATGTCAATTTTTGAGTAAATTTGCTGTCATACAGTCATTGTAATAATCAGACCAGAATTGGTAATAAAATAATTTCAGAATTTATGGCATTGTAATTGAAATATAGTTCAATGGCTTTATATATATTGTAATTCTGTGATTATATTCTGAAAGTATCAAATCTGAAATTACCATATTCTGAATATTGTTACTGTTACACGCCAAGTGTTTGACAAAATTCCTAAGTTCAGTTTGAGGGTTTCTGTGGCCTTTATAGAGAGGGTCATTACAGTGGTATCAGAGCCAAAGTCCTGCCATCCTGTAAGGAATTTGGAACAGCTAGGGAAGTGTTTAACGAAATGTCAAAACACTAAAATCAGAGCATGCGACAGAAGCCTTATAATTTTCGCAATACCAAAGCAAGACAAGATAGGATTTCAGACCTGCAGAGCGAACAGTCTAGCTCATCTATCCAGGTGGACATAGAATCCAGTCATACTGACACAGGGGAGGTATTCTTTGATCAAGACTGCGACTACAATATGGATAGAGGTGGGAATATTGGTCCAGATCAGCGAGAGGAGAGATTTTTACAGTTATTAGACACTTTGGCACAGGGACAGCGATTAGCAGAACAGAGAGCACAGGAACAGAACCAGAGAATGGAGCTTATGATGCAGATGATGGCTCGACAAATGGGGATGAACGCTAACATAGGTGGAGGAAATAATCAGAATGGTCACAATCAGAATGGGAATAATCAGGATGAGATACATAATGGAGGCGAACAAATTGGGAACAATTTCGGTCATGCCCCCCAGCAAGCTAGGACAGTGAGTTCGAGGCCTATGATTCCTACGTTCCTTCCTAGAGCTCCAGAGCAGCCGGTACCAGAACCCCAGATCACTGACATACAGGATCAGCTAAGGAGAGACTGGGAAGCAGGAGGTCCAGATTTTACAGCTGCAATCACCTTTAGAGAGTATATGGATGTGCGGATGAAGCATATGCCCCGTGGACAAGACAGGACTCAGAACTATGAGCTACGAAAGAAAGTAGGCAAACTACAGTTACCATATTATGATGGCTCGGGGAAGTCTACAGCAAGAGCTTGGGTTCAAAAGCTTGACACATACTTTCAATTGAACCCTATGTCTGAGGAAGAAGCTATTAAGTATGCAGCAATTCACCTAGATGGGTTAGCACACGAATGGTGGCATCATGGTATGATCACTATGGGTCATGCACACATTACCTCATATGTGGAGTTTACGGAGAGACTGATTGAACGTTTTGATAAGAAAGATCCAGAACTCCATTTCAAGGAATTAGCCCAGCTTAAACAGTGGGGCTCATTGGAAACATACATTTCAGAGTTTCAGAAACTTGCAGTGTTAGTAACAGATGTATCTGAACGAAGGCTATCGGTTTTTATTTATGGATGGGTTAGTTGATCCGTTGAGAGGGTGGATTAAAGCTCTCAACCCTCCCACTTTGCAGGAAGCCATTAAGAAAGCTCGTGACATGGATTCCTCTTCAGCTTCTAAAAATAAATTTCAGGCAAAGAGTTTCCCTTCAGGAAAAGATAAGGACAGGAAACCCTTTCATAGAGAGGCACAGCTACCTAAGGAAGAAAGTAAGAGGCTGGACAAGGAGACACTTAATGACTTGCGTAGGAAGAAGCTATGCTTCTATTGCAAAGGCCCGTATGAGTACGGCCATGACTGTCCTATGAGGCCAAAAGGGAAGGCCAACCGGGCAATGTGGGCTTATTACGAAGGCTCAGATTCAGATGGTTCAGAACATCATGATGAGGATCCTGATGAAGCAGAGGGAGAGCAGGAGATAGACAGTGCAGGGCAAAGGCAGGAAACAGAGCTACATTTACAGGAAGCACGACTGTCTAGTATCCAGAGAGAGGGATCTTTCAGACTTCGGGGAGTCTTGGCTGGACAGAAGGTTATTACATTGTTGGACACAGGTGCCACGCATAATTTCATTGATGCACGATTTGTAGAGAAGCGTGGACTCATTACTGAGGAGTTCGAAGGACTAAGAGTAAAGGTAGCTGATGGATACACTCTTCGTTGTGACAGGATGGTACGAGACTTACCTTTGCGCTTGAACAACTATGAGTTTAAGGCGGATTATCATGTGGTCAACATGGGTGACATGGACATAGTACTTGGGATGCAGTGGCTACATTCATTGAAGGTGGTTACCCTGAGATTAGAGGATATGGAGATACAATTCGAAATAAATGGTAGGATTCATGTGCTAAAGGCTATCCGTAATGGAGACATCAGGACTATCTCATTTAGGCGGCTGGAGAGATTAACTAGGCATAATGATATAGAGTGGGCAGCAGTTTGTACTTTGATACCTACACAGGAGGAGCAACATAAGGCGGACTATCATCCTGATATTCAGAAGTTGAGGATTAAGTACGAAAAGGTATTCAGTGAGATTCCACCAGGCAGGCCACCGGACAGAGGCATTGAGCATATTATTGAGCTGGAGGAAGGTGCTAAACCTATCATGGTCACACCATATCGACATCCAAAGCGACTCAAGGATGAGATTGAAAGGACCATTGAGGAGTTGCTAGCGATGGGGCACATCCGACCCAGTAAGTCACCTTTTGCATCTTCTGTTGTTTTGGTAAAAAAGAAGGATGGAACGCTTCGGATGTGTATTGATTACAGGGCATTAAATAAGAGAACCATTAAGAACAGGTATCCTATTCCTCGCATTGATGAGTTGATAGATGAATTGCATGGGGCCTGTTATTTCACGAAAATTGATTTGAGATCAGGATATCACCAGATCAGAGTCCGTGAACAGGATATTGAGAAAACTGCTTTCAGATGTCATTGTGGGCACTTTGAGTTTGTAGTCATGCCTTTCGGCCTGACCAATGCACCTGCCACTTTCCAGTCCACTATGAACAGAGTTTTCCACCATCAGTTGAGGAAATTCGTGCTGGTGTTTTTTGATGACATTTTGATCTATAGTCGATCATGGCAGGAGCATCTAGAGCATTTGGAGACGGTGTTGAGCATTCTACAGAAGGAGTCCTTGTATGCAAAGGAGTCCAAATGTGACTTAGGGATGACCGAGCTGTTATATTTAGGACACATCATTAGTGCAGAGGGAGTGCGGATGGATCCTGAAAAGATTCGCGCTATTGTTGATTGGCCTCCACCAGAGAACCTTACACAGTTGAGGGGGTTCCTTGGTTTATGTGGTTTTTATCAAAGGTTTGTCAGTGGCTACTCACGACATGCAGCTCCCATGACAAATTTACTAAAAAAAGGGGAATTTGTGTGGACTCAGAAGGCACAGGACTGTTTTATGAGATTTAAGGAGATAATGACTACGTGCCCAGTTCTAGCATTACCTAATTTCACGAAGCCATTTGAGCTTCAATGTGATGCATCTGGAGAGGGAGTAGGTGCTGTACTTATGCAGAATAAGCACCCCATAGCTTATGAGAGCAGGAAGCTCAGAGGCCCTGAGCGTTCATTCAGTATATATGATAAGGAGATGTTGGCCATCTGCATGCTTTGGCCAAATTCAGACAATATCTTGTGGGTAGCAAGTTTTGTATTAAAACTGATCATAACAGTCTGAGGCATTTCTTGGGACAGCAGGACCTGAATGATCGCCAACAAAAGTGGGTAAGTAAGTTGCAGGCATATGATTTTGATATCTCATATGTCAAGGGAACTCAGAATGTTGTTGCAGATGCTCTATCTCGAAGGCCACACCTCACTCTTATGGTTCAGATATCAGAGGATTGGCGACACTTGATTATAGCAGAGTATGCCAGGGATACATGGGCCTCCGATATAGTAGAGGGAACAGTGATTGATACTAGATACACACTTGTAGATGATTTGATCATTTACAAGAACAGGATTTACCTAGTCCCAGGATCGAAGGTTAAGCAACTGATTATGAGAGCACTTCACGACTCACCGACAGCAGGCCATCCCGAGTACTTCAAGACTTACAAGTCGGTTCGAGAGCGGTTCACTTGGAAGGGGCTGAAAGCTGATGTTTTGCAGTATGTTCGAGAGTGTCATGTTTGCCAGCAAAACAAAAAAGAACACAGCTATCCGGCAGGGCTCCTACAGCCACTTCCGATTCCCGACAGGAAGTGGGAATGCATCTCCATGGACTTTATCACAGGTTTGCCCAAGGTACAAGGACGAGATTGTATTTATGTGGTGGTAGATAGATTAACGAAATATGCTCATTTCTTTCCTATCACCACTACACATTCAGCAGCTCAGGTGGCAGAGGTTTTCTTTCGGGAGGTTTTCAGATTGCACGGCTTGCCTCAGAACATTGTGAGTGATAGGGATAGCCGTTTCATAAGTCACTTTTGGCAGGAGGTATTCCGGTTATGTGGCACGGAGCTTACACCCAGCACTAGCTATCACCCACAAACCGATGGTCAGACAGAAATTGTGAACAAATGGGTGGAAGGGTATTTAAGGAATTATGTGGCAGCTCAGCAGCGAGCTTGGGTCAGATGGATATATCTCTGCGAGTATTGTTACAATACTACATATCATATGACTATACAGATGACACCCTTCATGGCACTTTACGGTTATGAAGCACCTAGTTTCTTGGATTTGTTGTTGAGCGACAGCCGGGTACCCAGTGCAGGTGAATTATTACAGGAGAGTAAGGATATAGTTGCTACCCTCAAAGACAATATTGCAAGAGCTCAGAACCAGCAGAAGCAGTATGCAGACCAGAAGAGAACTGAGCGTAGTTTTGAGGTAGATGATATGGTTTACCTCATGTTGCAGCCATACAGGCAATCTACTCTTAAGAAGAGTGGTGCAGAGAAACTTAAGCCACGCTATTATGGACCATTCAGGATTATCAGGCGAGTTGGTGAAGTGGCTTATGAGTTGGAGCTTCCCGCAGACAGCAGAGTGCACAATGTGTTTCATATGTCACGCCTCAAGAAGGCGTTGGGTCAGAATGTGGTGCCTTCTGCAGTATTACCTCCTTTAGACGATGAGGGAAAATTGATTTTAGTACCAGAATCCATCCTGGAGAGCAGAGAAAAGCAGCTTCGTAGAAGGGTGATCAGAGAATACTTGGTTAAGTGGAAAGATTTACCTGTTGAGGATGCTACTTGGGAGGGGGAGGCTATTTTGCAGCACCCGGCGTTGAGATTGCTTGAGGCCAAGCAATTTCAGGAGGGGCGGACTGTAATGTCCCCTCTTTAGTTCGACATGGCATTGATCATGGATTTGCCTATTCCAGACTCTCATAGGCAAATGGTGTGGAAAGAGAGTCAATTCTGCGGATCAGATAGTCATATCTTGCTCTTGAAGAAGTGTTAAGAGGTTATATTTTATCATTATGTGATATTGGGGCCCACATGTTATAATTTTAATTTGAGTTGCACTTTTTATTTTATAAAATTACTTTATTATAAAAAGTGCATTATAATGAGAATTTATAAAGGATGTTTCTAGAAGTTCTAGCAACTTCTTAGAAAAGTGAATAAATAGAGGGCTGGGCCTCTCATTTGGACATGCTTGGATTGGAGAACTCTTCTACTTCTTCATTGTGAAGACATTTGTGGACTTTGGATCTGCAAATTATTCGATCTTTGGGAACGAATCACTCCCTTGGATTGGCGACTTTGAGGGTGTGAAATATCACCTAAATTGTTGCATAATTGGAGTTGGTATTCAGCCATCTCATTGGAGCTTATTGAGAATTCGTTGTTAGGGTTTGTTTTTGGTTGGAATAAGGATTTCAGATTTGCCCTATCGTTGGAGAAGCATTTGACAAGAGTTTGAAGACAGAATAAGTGCATTTTCAGAATTGGCAAAGCAGGGTTCGGAACCACATAATTGCTCATATCTCCTCAACCCCTTGGAGTTATTTTTTATGGTTTTACAGGGTTACTACCTAACCCTAGGCGCCCATTTTCCTTGCATTTGGGGGTCCCAAAACCCTAATATTATTTTATTCCAGCAGCCGTACAGGTACGGCCTGGTACGGCCCTGCTAGTTTGGGCAGCAGCAGCAAATTGAGGATAGTTTGGGGGTGCGGTTGGAGGTCTTCATCAACGATCTGCAGCAAAACATGGTGTTCTTCCATAGTTCTTCAAACCAGGTTCTTGCATTCTGAAATATATGTCAATTTTTGAGTAAATTTGCTGTCATACAGTCATTGTAATAATCAGACCAGAATTGGTAATAAAATAATTTCAGAATTTATGGCATTGTAATTGAAATATAGTTCAATGGCTTTATATATATTGTAATTCTGTGATTATATTCTGAAAGTATCAAATCTGAAATTACCATATTCTGAATATTGTTACTGTTACACGCCAAGTGTTTGACAAAATTCCTAAGTTCAGTTTGAGGGTTTCTGTGGCCTTTATAGAGAGGGTCATTACAGAGTTAGTAACCGTTGTACCAAAAGCCCGGACTGTTAGTAAACGGCACCTCCCCGCGTTAAGGGGGCAACCCCAGGATAGCCTCGCTGGCGAGGACCCCGGACACGTGGTAGCGACAACCCGCACGGACAGACCTACGTCACCTTCCGTTAGGGGCCCACTCTGGGGACATCACAGCCCACCACGCTCCGCGGGTCTCGACCTCGAGACCTCCGGCTCTGATACCAAGTTAGTAACCGTTGTACCAAAAGCCCGGACTGTTAGTAAACGGCACCTCCCCGCGTTAAGGGGGCAACCCCAGGATAGCCTCGCTGGCGAGGACCCCGGACACGTGGTAGCGACAAACCGCACGGATAGACCTACGTCACCTTCCGTTAGGGGCCCACTCTGGGGACATCACAAGGTATGTTTTACTTTTTGTTGATGATTTCAGTTGTAAAATGTGGAAATATTTCCCTCATCAAAAATTAGAGGTGTTTGTTTTGTTTCAAAAGTTTAAAGCATTTGTCGAAAGAGTTTGATCAACCTATTATTCCTCTTAGAATTGACAATCGGGAGAACTGTGTCCCCTTGCCTTTTCCCATTTCTATAAACAACATAGCATAAAGTGTCAATCAACAACACCCTACACCTTTCAACAAAACAGTGTCGCTAAGTGGAGAAACCACACAATCACCAAAATGGACCAGTCTATGTTGGAACAAAAGAGTGTTCCAAAACAATTTTAGGCTGAAGAGACTTGGTGAGGTCGTAAGCCCAGAATCAAACATCTCAATAGATTTGGCTCCATTACTTTTGTCTGTATCCCTAACACTAAGTGCACCATGTTGGATGACAAAAGCCAAAAACTAATGGTAATCGGCTACAATGATAATCACAAAGCCTACCAACAAGTTTACATCGAGACTAATCATCTCATCTTCAATTGTGATATGGTCTTTGGCGAGGAACAAGATCCATTATGAATCTAGAGGATTTGCCTCTTAACGCTAAAGACCTAGGTGTCTATCTTCCATTAGATCCACCCAATGGGAGGGCTCTAGTTGTTCTTATTCTTGCATCTCCACCAATTCCTTCTCCTATAGATTGACACTGACATGTAGCCACAACACCTGATTCATTTGATCTTCTGATTGATGAACCTGATCCTGTTGCACCGCTTGCTACTGATGTTGTCACTTCTACACTCTAGCCTAAATCGTAGGCTAAGACAATTGGCGATCTTCACGACGATGAGCTCATCAAAGTAGAACTACTCAAAAGAACAAAAAACCTTCTAATTTTGTCAATTTTGCTCTCATAGCCAACATTCATAATGTCTATGAGCCTCAAACATACATCGAAGTGAAAGGATGCCTGAGTGGGAAGAAGCTATGGAGACTAACCATCAATCTATTAGAAAAAAGCACCTGGGTTCTCTCAAACCTTCTTTCAAGGAACAAACTCTTTGAATGCAAATGGGTTTACAAAGTTGATGGTACTTTAGATAAGTACAGGGCTCGTCTTGTTGCCAAAGACTTTCTTAGCGTGATGGAATTGATTATGAGGAGACCTTTGCTCCGATAGCAAAGATGAGCACCACAAGTCAATCCTCATCATGGCATCTTTGTGTGGCTAGAAGGTTCACCAAATGGATGTAAAGAGTGGCTTCCTAGATGGTGAGTTACAGGAAGAGGTGTACATGATACAACCTTTTGTATTCAAGGTTATCGGTAAAGAACACTAAGTACTCAAACTGGCGAAAGCACTCTATGGCCTCAAACAAGCTCCTCAAGAATGGTACATGAAAAACAATAAGTACCTCATAGAGCAAGGTTTTCAGAGGAGTCCTTCTGACTCAAATCTAAATCTCAAGATTGCTAGCAGTGATATCATCATTCTAGTTGTATATGTTGATGATTTGATAATCACTAGCAGTTCAAAATCTTTGATTTAGGGAATCAAAAGAATCTTTGTCAGTCTTTTAACATGACCAACCTTGGACTCCTCTACAATTGACTAGGTGTTGAAGTTTGCTAACAATCTCATGGCATCTTCATCTCAAAGCCTAAGTATGCCAAGGCTCTGCTCAACAAAGTCAAAATGCTATATTGCAAACCTGCATCCACACCTATGGAGTTTGGTCTGAAGTTGTCAACCGAATTTGGCTCTCCTATTGAGAATGAATCCATATTCAGGCAACTTGTGGGCACTTTGGTCTATCTCACTACCACTAGACCTCATCTCATCTTTGCAATGAGTTACATATCCTACTTCATGACAGCTCCTACTTCGGATTATTGGGCTGCAACAAAGCTCATCTTGCCTTGTGTCAAGTGCACTTCAGACTTTGGTATCCTCTATGGACAAACCAAAGATCTCAAACTCATCAGTTACACAACTTCAGAGTGGGGAGGCTTTGTTGATGACAAGAAGTCCACTTCCAGGCATGTAGAACTGTTTGGGCACAGATGCTATCACTTGGACCAGTAAGAAGCAGCAGTTTCCTCTCAAAAGTTGAATATCGGGGAATAGTCAAAGTAGGTTGTGAGGCAATTTGCCTTCAATGGATGCTTTCCGACATCCATATGTCTCAGGCAAGCCCTTCACCCCTCTTCTGCAACAACCAAGGGGTTCTTGAACTTGCCAAAAATCCAATCTTCCATGAACAAAACAAGCATATTGACATGCATTGTCACTTCATATGTTAGCTGGTTCAAGATGGATCCTTGGATTTGCAATATGTTCCTACAGTGGACGTAGACATTTTCACTAAATCCCTACTTCTAGATAAGTTTGTTAAGTTCAGCGGGCTACTTGGTCTAGTTGATAGATTGACCAATATACGGGAGGGTATTACAATATCTCTAAACATCTTGTTTATTATTATTTTTCAGAATTGTAAATCTTGCAAATATTAAAATGATTCTAAAATTGTTTTTATTATTAGAATGTTTCAAATAACAACAATTGTTTTGTAATAGAAACATTGTCTTTGTAAACCATAAATGAGAATCTTGCTCATTCATTAATTTATCAAATAATTTACCACTTACCTCTTGTAATAATTATTGGAGATCAAATGTGGTTTCCCCTTTTCACTCCAATTTCCTTTTCTAAGAATGGCTATAAAACACGATCCCTTGTAAAAACCAATCTAAAAAATGTTATAGGGATCAACATGCTAAGATTTGGTCTATGGCTAAGTGTTCAACATTTTGATGGTTTATCGGCCTTCCTTCTCCAATCGTTTTTTGGCAAATGGTGGATGTCAATCTTGAAGATTTGCATCCCAATAGGTATGTGCCTTATCCAGATTTCGCGTTCTCTCTTGCTTGTTTTGTTGCTCAACTCACAAGTGTACACCTGGTAGATTGTTGGCCCAACCATGAAAGAAACATAAGAAGAAAGGCCAGAGCTCAATTTGGCGCGTGATTTCCACAATCGCCCTAAGCATCTTCATTTAAGCTTGTTTTGGTGAGGGATACATTTCTATGTTTTGTTTTATATGCCAACAATGGGAAAAAAGATCTAGGATGTTTGTTTTGCAATGTAAGAGCTACATATCCCGTCCTCCCTCTCCATCTACCTACATTCATTAGCATGGCTCTTCCCAATGACCAAACTTAATTTTAGATCTTACTCTTTCATTCGTGATGCCTATCTTGGGCAAGAGTCATCCTGGGCCATTTACCTTAAATGTGAACAATGTTGTCCATTAAGATTGGGCACCCAAGTGTATATGTTGCGCAAGTTTCTTATTTGGAAAAAGGTTGGTTTGGCTATGGTTCTCTAGATCCCAAGAAAGATTCTAGGACATCCATCAACACCTAGTCTAGTTCGCTGAAAGATTGCAGAACGACAGAAATGAAGATAGGTACAGTAATGGGATTTTGTTGCTGAATGTCTCCAATGTAGTTTGTGACTATTTAGAAGAAGGAAAAAAAAGACAGAAAGGTTCCTTTACCACACTTGCTGGCATGAATATAATGTTGTGTAAGATGAATGTAATAGTATTTTAAAAACATTGCAAGGCTTCTATGATGTTTCTCACTTTGCGTATGAATATATGCAGTTGTGTAGATTATTAAGTATGTTCTGTTGTAAGGTTTCATGTTGATAGGTATATGTGAATACCTAGCTGAATGTTCTTTACTATATGTTTTCTTCTTAGTGAGGTAACTTTGTTGCCCAATATATAGACACCAGTCTGGAATCGCACTCCAATTTCATGCCTTCAAATATCAAATCAGTAATATAGGAGTAAGAGTAGTTTTGTCTCTGCTAAAAAAACTCTCCAAGAACTCCTTTGACTTGCGAGTACTCTCGAGTCAAAATGTTAGATGAGGTACTACTTCAAAAACTCTGAGTTTTTGAAAAATGAAGCACTTTTTCCCAATAAAACTACTAAGTAAATGCAGAAAATTGTGGGATTGGTATTTAAAACTTGTCCAAATTCATATAATTTTTTTCTTGCTTGCAATTAAAAGAACACAATTTTCGTTGGTGGTAATGATTTCAAAGGCTTTAATTTGGGTTTAGCTGCCCTTGACCCCAATGGGAGCATTACCCCTGAATCCCCATGAGGTACACCTTCTCACTGGGGCCTCCACTCTCAAATCCCTGTTAGTTGTTGGAATCTGTCAAATACAAAATTTGCTCACAATGAGGGAGTGATGGGGAATTGGAATTTAACTCGTGAGAGTGCCTAATTAAACATTTTCATTGCACAACTTGCCAAAAATCTCTTTAAATGAGGCAATTTCTACATATGACATGGCTAGAGGAAGTAGCATTATAACTCATTTTAAGTTGAACTTGTTTTTTGGTCAACGGTATATTAAGTTGTGATTTTGATTTATAAATTATGGAAATTAGTAATATGCTCAACAAATTTACAAATATAAGTATTTTAGAAGATATTTTTAAACATTTATGCAGACAACATGTTTGATAATATTGCCAAGTTTTTCCCTGGTCTTAATTTTTTGGACCAGACAAGGTATTGCAGAATCTGACTTTTTCAACTATAATTTTGTGGATGAATAACCCAATGATATACCCAAGGAAAACATCCAAAAGCTAAGTTGAACTCGGAGTGCAGGAGATTTAACCGCCTGTCGTACAGTTGGCCATTAACCCTTCATAATTCTTTTGATGACCTGGTTTCACTTGCATGACGACAATCCTGACCTTGTGAATGAGATTTAAGTCTGGAAAATGAAGCAATATTTCTTAAACCTAACAGGTATATCCGGTGAATCAAATCTTGTAAACCAACTTTCCAACCACTTGGCCCACATGTTGAATTATTTTGTTAAAAGCTAGGGGCATTTAGAAACAAATTATTTCAATTAAATCC
The DNA here is from genome assembly GCA_028749045.1 of Cupressus sempervirens. Classification (NCBI taxonomy): domain Eukaryota; kingdom Viridiplantae; phylum Streptophyta; class Pinopsida; order Cupressales; family Cupressaceae; genus Cupressus; species Cupressus sempervirens. The sequence goes on from CM053785.1 coordinate 192,194,648, forward strand.
TATTATTATTTACCGAGAATCGTATCTTAGGGTAGCAAAGAAATAGAATACCATTTCCATAAACGCAGATGACATGGCGAAAAAATCTTCAGTGAAGACATCCACATTCTTCTCCGCAATCACCTGAGGATTCTCCGCCTTGAGAAGCTCAGCCAAAATCTCTGTCGTTTTCTTTTGAAAATTACTCATTTCCGCCACTCTCTCTGCACATGCATTCACAACATTTACTCCACCACTTCTTCAAAAACGCTATAACATAATATAGCAGTGTACCACTACAAGGGGGAAGAACAGTACAATGTTGATTTACCTATTTCTGAAGCTGCGCCGTTTACTCCACCACTTCTTCAAAAACGCTAAAACATAGCATAGAAATAATGTATTACTACAAGGGGAAAGAACGGTACTCTGTTTACCTGATTCTGAAGCTGCGCATTTTACTCTAGATTTTGTCGCAGGCAATTTGAAGGCGAAGCTAGCATGTTTGGCTGCTGGCCAGTTAAATCCTGCATCGCACACCCGTGTTAGTGAGTTTCGAATCCCAGACCAGTAGACAACGAAATAAATAGCATAAATTGTTAAGGAAGTCACTTTGATGAGTTCGAGCGTGAAAGGGTGTGAAGTTTGTTCGACCAGAGGGCCCTAATGCTGTCCGACAGACGAACGCAGCCATAGCTCAAAAAACCTTATCCGGAATTGGAAGAACGAATTATTATTTTGGCGAGTCATCAAGTTATGGTTTCTGCGGAAACTTTGATTACGATTGTGTCTGTCGTTTTAACCGTCTGCAAGGATACAGATAAATAAAATTTATCTATCTACGTAAAGATATATTAATTTAATTTACACTATCACTGAATATGATATATATGTGTAAAGATATATTAATTTAATTTACAGTAACATTTGCACCCAAAGGAAGTGTGAAAGTTAAGCTAATAATAAAATATAGTCACTAAGGGCCTTTGGCAACGGGAATACAAGAGGAATAGGCATATGTAAATTTTTAAAATTTTGAATTCTTCGTTTGGATGCACCAAATCGGAATTGGAATACGAAGTAAAATAAGAATACATATTCCAATTTTGGTCCAAAAATGAGGTTTTGCAATTCCACCCAAATAGGTGTTATTGGAATACATATTCCTATTCCATTTTTATTTATTTTAGAAAATATAAATTTTGGGGTCCACAAATTCCCCATCAAATATTGGCTGAACCAAACAGAGAACAGGAATACGTAGCCCCATTTTCTATTCCAGAATAAGTATTCCAGAATAGCTATTCCTATTCCTACAACCAAACGTACCCTTAATATAAGAAGTTAAAATGTAGTTAAGTACTACAACTTGCATCTTTGAAGGGGGCAAGGATTACGCCAATAGTATTAAATATATTAAATAATCTCAGTGTATTGTCGATGTAGAAGGTTTGCTCATAATACTTTTTGTGATACACTAAAATATTTAATGTAATAATTTCATCTTTATTAGTTTATACATGTGAAATAATTACATTTTATTTTGTTTGTGTCATTGGATTCAGGCAATATTCCTTTATTTTTCGTATAAATGTATCTGGATTATTTTGTAGTTTGGAGTACTCATTCAAATAAAAAATGAGTTGAATATAGAGACCAACTAGAGATTTTATTCTAGACACACTTGTAAATGTTAGTCCTTGCCTCTCTATTTCATCAATGTCGATTGTTTCCCCCTATCTCTCTCCTTATACCTACCTATTGATCTTTCTTACTCACCTGCATATATCTAGAAACTTCTTATTTTGCCTTCACTGTCTCTCTCTTATCTTTCCCCTCCTTACCTTTCACCTCTCTCTATTTTTATCGCATCCCCCCCACCCCACCTCTCTCTCTCTATGCTATTATCTATCTATCCCCCATATATATTTATAGCTCTATCTCTTCATCTCCCCCTTCTCCTCTCTCTTCTTTCTATTCATTTCTCTCTTATTTCTTCCTTTTCGTTCTCCCTTCATAAGTATCCCCCACTTTTTGAAAAAATCTACAATATTTCCTAACTAATATGTTTTTTGAGTGTATATGACCATGTTGACATAAAAGAAGTCAAGGAGAGTAGTCAATTGGATTCTTCAACTATAGAAAACTTAGAAACCATAAACAAATATACTCTGCCTAATTTATGTTTTCTCTTGTATGTTTTCTCTTGTTTAGGAAAGATCTTTTATATTGAATTTGCAAGGTCAGTTATCTAATTAGCTTTACAATTTATAACATATCATGGTAAATAAGTTGGTACTCAAAACTATTATTGATTCATTCTTGATTAGCTTTTTGAATTTCAAAATATAATTCATATTATATCACTTTCTACTTTTTAGACCAAAGTTTCATTCAAACAATAGATGTATTATAATATGTACTTATAATAAATAGAGTCAATTTGAAGAAAATGTGCCAAAATATTTGCTTTGATTACAAGTATGACCTCAATCTCCAACAAACAAATGACACTAGTTGGTCTTAAGTGGGCTTTAGTATCCTTTGACTGTCTAATGTACCGATAGAAAAATAAGCAATTTACATTTAATGTTTAATGTTTATTATTTTGCCACCATAAATTCTAAGAGGGTTGTGTGCAGTACATTGATGCATCAACTAAATTATTTATGGCTAAGGATATATTTCAATTTGTTCTTAGACAACGAAAAATGGATTAAGCTTGAAGAGAGTAGTCAACAACAATGTCATGCACATTCTGATATTTTCTAAAGGCTAGCAGATTTAGATTCTAGTTCCAACATATTTTTATCCCAGTGTTGCGCAACCAGGATTTGATGTCCTTAATCACGATTTTTTCTCTTCTCAATTAGTCTATCGAATACTCCACAAATTCTACACAGTTGTTGGCTCGAGTGTGTCACATTGGCATTTTCCCTAGAAGTTGTGAGCAGGTCAATTGAAAAAAGATGACTTTTTTCTCGCCACATCAAATGAAAGCTCCATTGTTGTTGTGATAATCTATTGGGATGTGGTGACAGGCTTAGTCAATTACAAGTTGTATCTAGTGTGGTTTACAATAACATTTCTTTTGCCGAAAATAATTTTAAACAATTTTATTTTTCTTATTAAATTTTAAATTTTATCTAATTATTTGTAGTTGTTGTCCAATACAAACACAAACTCAAACCTTATGAATAAAGAACTAATTATGTAAAACATCATAATATTTGTAGAGAGACTTTTGATAAACACTTCTTCTATGTAGATCCACATTAATATTGGTGCAACCATACCTTGGATAAAAAATCTATGATCTAGATGTAGATCTATTCACCCAAGGAGGAGGAGAAACACTCATACTACTAAGATTCACATAGGACATTTCCTAAGGGTTACCTGAATCCTTTGAAGCAGTAGCAGAGAAGAGTTGCCTTCTATTCTCCCCACCTTCAAATTCTACAGAATTTCCATTTCAATCTCACAATAGAGGCGTTAAAAATGATGAAAAAAAATTGTGTTGCATGATATAGAAATAGAAATAACAAACTTAGATAGATTATAAAATTCTTGATCAATGTCTCTTCAATGTTAGCCCCCTAACCTACACACAACTCAACGCCATTGGAATAATGAAACCTGAAAAACATACATCCAAATTGGTGAAAGTAAACAAATAATCTTTGCAAGATATAGTTGATCAAAATATGGAACCATAATAATGAATTCCTAGCACTTCATATGCAATTTTCTAGTCTTATTATGCCTAGGCATGCAACAACAGGAGGCCTTATCTTTTCCACTGCAATCTACAACAATGAGCTCTACTTCTTCATTCACATAATTCCATCTTTCTATCTTTTGAAAGAAAATGATAGAGCTCTTATACCATCTTGGTGAGCATCAACACTTGTCCACAGCTATCATCTCATGCAAAGAATGGATTAGATATTACCAAGCTATGTGTTTACCATCCCAGCATGACCTTACAACTGCTAGCATGACTTGCCAGGAGTTCATTTCATGACGTAAGACCATCAGCCCGAACAATTTGACCAAAGTTTGCAGGTAGAATAGAATGCCACAAATTTAACATTTGATTGTGTAAGACTGTTGAGAAATCTGAACATTCCAATGGGCATCTTCTAAGGAGTGAAGCCTGCCGGCTTAAATATATAAGAAGTTACAATTATTTATTTATTTTAATTTCATAATTTAATCTATTAATAAATTGTAAGAAATTATTATAAACAAATATAATATTATATTATTCTCTATTTATAAATCAATTTAAAATATTTTAAAATAATACATCTACTTCAAACTTTTATTTCACAATTTAATATATTCTAAGTTATTTTACACACAGATAAAATTTAACTATTCTTTATGTAGTTTTATGTGATAATATCAATATTGAAGATTAACTTTATATCTTAAATATTTAGTTATATATTAGATTTTATAATAGCAAAAAAATTAAATCATACATATTTATAAAATCTATTAAAACAAGGCTACAGATTTGTAAAGTTTAAGTTTTCAAATAGATTTATATTTATATTAATCTTGTTGTTGTTGAAGTGTTAATTAATAAAGTTTTATTTTAATTAATAAGTTTAATTAAAAGAAAAATGATTATATTAATTTGTATTTATATAATATCAAAAATTAATAGAAAAATGGTGTGGGAGCGAGAATAGGAGAGCTTTGAATGCTGGAAGAAATGTCTACTTGCAAATGGTGGGGGAAACCATAGATGGAAAGCAGATGTTCGATTAGGGTTTCATCGACATGAAGGATGGTCTTACGGATAGAATAATCAGCAATAGATGGCCTCTAAATCGATATAATAAAACTAGTTTCTAGCGATCAATGCCCTATCCCTAGCGAAATGATCATTTCAACCCACCACAAATGAGACAAGTCAGGTGGAATGAGAGGAAATGGGGAAACCAGGCCCATGGACAATAGTAGATCTATAGAAAGTTTGACATATTCGACTTCACAAAGATCGCACACAAGTTTTACCAACCGAAACAGTAGTAACAAGCCCGAGTGACGAAGAAAGAGGCAGTCAAAGACTCTTCCCAAAGCCTAGAAGAGCATATCACCTATGAGGTAATGTCCATTGTTCATATAAATAATGTGAAATTGCAAGAAACAATAAGTGAATTAAAGGAAAAATACTTCTTTTTCAAATGGTTAGGCTCATGGCCCTCTGTAAGAACTATAAGGTTAGGATGCAAAGCTATATGGGGAAAAGACTATAGGCTGAAAACCCTAACAAACAACTTTTACACAGGGTTAGCTCTGAGTAAAATAGACAAATGGGAAATCTTAAACAATGGCCCTTTCCTTTTAGAGGGAAAAGGAATTTTTATGAAGGATTGGGAGCCAAATTTGACCCAGGTAAAGAAAAGCTGCAAACATTTCCTTTATGGATTAATCCCTACAACTTACCAGCAGAATATTAGGGGGAGGAGGTTTTGGCAGAAATTGGGAACATGATTGGTTCTTTTGTTAGATTAGAGGAAGTTTTGAGCATCAAGGATTCTTCCTCCCACCCAAGGATTTTAATCAATATGAAGGAAGGCAACCCCTGCCCAAACTTCATCACTCTAAGCACATAAAATGGAGTATGGAAACAACCTATAGAGTTATGGGAAGGGGAAGAAAATCCAATTATGGAAGAGGCATTACAAAACATCAACTTTTTAAAAGGGAAAGGGCTAGAGGTGGATAAACTTTTAGAGGTTTTGAAATGGAGGGAAGGCCAGATGGAGAAAGAGAAAAGTTTAAATAATAATGCTCACTTGAATGATCTCTATGAAAATCGGGAGTTTCCAACTACAATAAAGTCAGTAGCAATGGAGAAAGTTTTTTTGGAAAAAGATGCAATGGAGCAAGAGGATAAAGAGATCTCAACCCAATTGGTGATAGAAACCCCTATGGAACAATGGGAAGCAAACAGGGATGTGGACTTAGAAATGAGAAATGTGGAGAAGGACAAAGAGATACAGGAACAGGAAAATGACACTCCCTCTATGCTATTGATATCAAGTAAGAGCAGAGGAATTGCCCAGCCTAAAAATTTAACACCCAAAGGTTTTTTAGGAAATGTTATGGAAATGCCCTTGAAAATGCAAGATCACAGTGGGAAGACTATATTGGAAGAGGAAAACCAAGTTTTCAAGGATATAGAAGTATCCCCTAATTGAAACTTAAGTGAATTCTTTGAGGAAACAATGGAGCAGCACGAAGGAAGGAGGAGATTCATCTCAAGTTTCTTTAGAAGAGGAAGACAACCTAAATGACCTAGGCCTATTAGAATGTCCAGGCATTCAAGAGGAAAGATCAATAGAGCAAACAAGTTCTAAAAAGAAAAAACCAAATGTAGGGAGCAAAAAGAAAAGAGGCCCCAAATTTATCAAATTAAAACTAGAGTTGGCAGGCAATGTAGCAAGCCAATCAAAAATATTGAGATTGAGAAAAGGCTTAGCCTTTTCTCGAGAGCCATGAAAACCTTATCGTGGAATGTCAAGGGTTACAATGCCCCTGACAAGATTCAATTGATCAAAAGGTGTCTTGATCAATTGAAACCAAACTTGGTGCTGTTATAAGAAACAAAGATAAAGGAGGAAGATTTTACCAATTTCAAAAATAGATTTAGAAGATGGGAATGCTTGCTAACAAGAGCTCAAGGGGCCTCAAGAGGTATGGCTATTTTATGGAGATCAACTACTTTAGAAATAACTTATTTCACTTTGGATACTTACTGGTAATGGATTAAAGTTAATGTTAAACAATTAAATTGTTCCTTCTCGGTGTTTAATGTTTATGGTCCAAATAATAATGCTCAAAAAAGAATTCTATGACAAACCTTATCTACAAAAGTGCAAGATTTAGATAATGATGTGGCAATCTTAGGAGGGGATTTTAATGCAATTTTGAACCTGGGCGACAAAAAGGGTGGGAAAGGCTGGATTTCATAAAGCCAAAAAGATTTTAGTAATTTTGTTAATGATAGTGGTCTAGTGGAAATTCAGTTTAGAAAAAGGGATTTCACATGGACAAACAGAAGAGAAGGTTTTGTGCATATCGCAAAAAAGTTGGACAAATTTCTTGTTGTAGGTAATTGGGTAAAAGCAAATTGGTCATGTTTAGCTAAAATTCTCCCTTATCAAGGTTCAAATCACTTCCCTATTTTCTTGAGGATTCAAGATGAAAACACTCTAGATAGGTGTCCTTCTAAATTCGAGGCTATGTGGATGAAAACAGAAGGTTTTGCAGATCTCATTGTTGAATGGTGGAAAAATGCCCCAATAAGGATAGGTAATAAAGCCTTCATCTTCTTCAAAAAAGTACAATTTCTCAAGGAACAATTGAAGATTTGGAATAGAGAACATTTTGGCAATATTTTTGATTGAAAAAAGGATCTAGAGGAGAAATTAAAAAATTAAAGTCTTAAAGTCATTGAAAAGGGATTGTTTGAGGAGGACTTTAAGGAGGAGAAATTGCTTAGAAAGGAATTAGAAGCATGTCTATATAAAGAAGAAATTTACTAGAGACAAAAATCAAGAGAAGTATGGTTGAAGGAGGGGGACAGGAATACCAAGTTTTTTTCATAATTTAGTTAAAATCCAAAGGGCGACCAATAAAATCTATGCGATTTAAAATGTTGAAGGGGCTCTCATCCAGGATAAAGAGGCAATCAATTTAGAAGTAGTAGATTTCTTCTCTCATAGAGGACAACAAATTGTTCGAAATCAAAATGAGATGGATGAGGTGTTGAATGTTATCTTAGAGCAGATAAAAGTTTCCCAAAACAAAGCACTAATGGACCCAGTCAAAGAGAGTGAAGTTGTGGAAGCTTTAAAAGGTTTAGGAGGGGACAAAGCCCCATGCCCAAATGGTTTTCCTACTATGTTTTTCTAGAAATTGAGTTTTATCTTTCAAAAGGATTTATGGGAAGTAGTAGAGGAATCTAGACAAGGTGGTTTCATCCTTAAAGATTTCAACAACACCTTTATAGCTTTAGTGCCAAAGAAAGAAACACAAATAACCTTTGAAGATTTCAAACCAATTTCTTTATGTAATATAGTTTACAAGATTATTTCAAAGGTTATGGTAAACAAACTTAAACAAGTTCTTAGCCCTATCATTTTGACAAAACAAAGTGGCCTCTTACCAAGGAGATCCATATTTCAAGGGGTGGTGGTAGCACATGAGGCAGTTCACACTATTTGAACCTCAAAAACACAAAACATGATGGTTAAATTAGATATAAAGTGGGCTTATGATGAAGTTGACAAAGGTTTCTTGCTGAGTGTGTTAAGGAGAATTGGGTTTGGTCCAAAATGGTTACAATGGGTAGAAAGCTACATATTTACATTGCGCTTTTCAATGCTAATTAATGGAAGCCCTCAAAGCTTCTTTGAACAAGAGAAAGGCATTAGACAATGGGACCCCTTATCTCCCTTTCTCTTTATCATAATGGTGAAAGTATTAGGAAGGCTAATTCATAGACAACGGGAGCATGGATTATGGAAAGGAATCAAAATTATGGAGACGGTGGAAGCCCTTACTCATTTACAATTTGTAGATGACACTTTTTTAGCAGAAGCAGCAAGTATAGAAGAACCAAGACGATGAAGCATAATCTAGAACTCTATGGAAGAATCTCAGGGTAGTTTATTAATTGGAATAAATTAGAGATCTTTTTCTTCAACACCCCACAAAATATCAAATTGAGAATATATCAGATTATGAACATAAAAATAAGGCTGCTACCTAATAAATATTTAGGGATTCCCTTTTTTGTAGGTAGAAACAAAGAAGAGCTATGGGATAAATTGATAGAGAAATGTCAAAGAAAGATGGAAGGATGGAAAGGAAAGTGGTTATCTTCGGCAGGCCAAATCCTTATGCTCCAAACAGTAATCTCAGCCATGCCTGTTTTTGCAATGATGTATCTTGATTTACCCAAAAAAGTGGTCCATATTCTGGAGTAGAAGATGAGAAAGTTTTTTTAGAATGGATCTAATGAAGGTGACAAAATTCCCCTACTAGCATGGGAAAATATATGTCGACCCAAGGAAGAAGGGGGAGCTAGGATAAGGAATTGGCAACTAATGAATAAAGCATTGGGAGCCAAATTAATATGGGCAATGTTTAAGAATCCACATCTCTATTAGGTGAGAATATTGAAAGGTAAATATTTAGATTCATATGAGGATCAAAGGATCTTAACGATTTGAGACCCACCAAAAGGTTTAGCCATATGGAACTTCATGCTCTTTTGCAAATAGCTTATAGTGAAACACATCTCTTGGTGTATTGTGGATGGAAAGCAAGCTAAATTTTGGGAAGACTCTTGGAATGGGCATAAAGTTTTGGGGGAGGAGGATGGTAACTTGGATTTAAAAGCATACTTCAAAAATAAGTGGGGTAATCTAGTAGCGGACTACATGACAAAAAAGGTTGGTCTATTAGGGAGAGAATGGTGTTGGAAAGATGTTTCAAATGAGGAGTTAATGGATTTATAGAAGTAGCGAATGTGGAGCATATTCAAATAAACAAATTTGGTGGTGAGTCTCAAGAAGGATAAAATAATCTAGTGTGGTTCTTTATCAAGTAATTACTCAGTTAAATTAGGATATAATATTCTGGCTGAAACAAATGGGGAGATCTTCACTTCAAAAGATCTTTGCTAAAATAAGGACATTTTACCTAAGGCATGGGCCTTTGCATGGTTAGCCTACAATGGGAGAATTTTAACAGCAGAAAAACTTAGGAGAATAGGCATCATAGGTCCATCAAGATGTCCTTTATGTGAGAAGCACGAGGAAACAATAGATCATCTTTTAATTCAATGTCAATATGCAAGGAAATGTTGGGATATGGTGCAATCCAAATTAAGGTGGCAAGGCCCAAGAGCTCAAAGTGTCAAAGGGGTTTTTGATGGATGGCTAAGGGAGCAGAGGAAAAAAACTCTCTTAAGCATATGGCAAGTTACTCCATCTTTGATTATTTGGGAATTATGGAAGGAGCGTAACAAAAGAATTTTTAAAGGGGAAAAAGAAAATTTGAGAAGATGCTTAAATAGAATTGTAAATGCAATAGAAGAGACGGTTAGTGTCTTAGCTACAAAAAGACAAGCAATGCAGATTCCTTACACAAAAGATGATAGTGTGTTACAATCTTCATGGCCAAGGATAAGGTTCAAATCTCCCTCAAGGGCATTGGTAACCAAAAAGAAAAAAGATAAGCCAGAAAAAGATTGAGTAGAAAGTTCCACAAGAAGGATGGGTGAAGGCGAATTTTGATGGAGCTGTAAGTGGCAACCTAGGGATCTCAGGGGTCAGGGTTGTGCTGAGAGATAGTGAAGGTCATATCCTTTTGAAAGGTGCAAAAAAACTACCTATAGGCACCAAGAATATAGTAGAATGTCAAGCAACATTGTTAGCACTAAGGCTAGCAAAAAAGGAGGGGATTAAGAAGCTACACTTGGAAGGCGACTCTCTTATGGTAGTGTAGACATTAGCAAAAATGCAAATCAGTGCTTGGCATATTCAAATGATAATCAATTTAATTGTGGAAGAATTAAGTTACTTTGAAGATTTTAAAATCACGCATATCAAATGGGAAGGAAACGTAGAGGCAGACACCTTGTCAAAGGGCATATGCACCGAGTTGTGGTGCCAAAAAGATGACAAGTATTTTTTTCTTCTAATTTTCAATAGCGCGTACGCACTATTCTGTGACCAAAAAGTTATATGATGGGCTACAGACCCATGGCCCATCATTTTCATTTTGTTTTTTGGCTCTCCAACAGTACGTACATGGGTTTGACAGCGAAATTTCACCACCATTTGCCAAAATGCCTCCTCATCGAGGAAATCCAAGACAACGAGCACACCCACGACGACAAGGTAAGTGATATAAACTTAACTTGCATTGTTTTATATGTTTTCCATATTGTTTTATTGGTTTTTGATATTCTTTTGTAGGGTTTTTACAAATTTCATTTAGATTTGTTTATTTAGTTGAATTTCAATTGATTTTTTATCAGGAAATGTCCATAATCAACCGAAAAATCGGCAAAACCCTCAAGAACCTCAAAATCAAAACCCTCCTCAAGAAGAACAATAAATTCCACAACTCGAACCAATTGCAAGACCTCCGTCAGGCACACAAGAAAATATAATAAATGAAATAGAGAGAGGCAGAACTGAATTAGAAAGACTCATTGCTCGGTTGAAAGAATCTAGACAAACCAATCCAATGAGGGCTCAATTGGCATCATCCCTCAAATCCATTAACACTCAGATAGCCTCAGTTAGTAGTCAATTAGATATTTGGCGGGCTAAGAGGGATGAACAAAAAATATTTTATGCAAATAAATTGTCATATGAAGATGTTAAAAAAAAAGAAATACCAAAAGGTAGTATATGTGCATTATTTAGAAAACCCAGTGAACAAAATACTGTTAGAGAGGGTACTAAACGATTCCCCATCCATTGGTGCATACACGATGCTATTAGAAATAAATTTTGGGATAGATGGTGGATGGTTTTTTATGCCCCTCCTTGCAACAATCACAAGGTCCCCATGTATTTTTTGAAGAAATTATATTGTGAGTTTGACCTTGGGGAGATCCCCAATTATTTTGATATGTTAGACTCTCAGGGTAGAGGTGGGGGGTCATCATTTGAGAGGTCAGGAGCACGTCGTGATTCTAATGTAGTTAGGGCACCTGTGGTCCATCTACAGCACGAGCATGTGATTATTCCTTCAGTTGTGAAGGAACATGTAGAGGCCAGCACTCTAGGGACCATTAATGCTTTGACACAGACCATCATCCATTCCATGAGCCCATTAGTTGAGGGGGAGCCTTCTATGCGTCATGGTCACATGTGCACTTCATGCGAATCCCTATGAACATTTGGCACTCATGCTGGAGATGGTGCGAATGATGGGCTTGTCACCGATTAGTTCCTGAACGAGACGTTTGGCATTGACACATAGGTAAATTACTAATTTGATCACATTTCATATGTATGGTGAATGATTAATTAATTAGCATTTATTGACATTGTTCAAAATTTAGGGTCAAAGTGTTGCTGGGCCTAGCAGCAATCCTCCAGGCCCATTTTTTGTCCCTTTGACGAGTCCTGAGGTATGTATCAATTTAATCATTTTAATTAATACATATATTTATTACATAATCATATTAAGAATTGACAAAAAAAATTATGCATGTGCATCAGTTCTCCAGAGGACCCTCAACCTTTACCACAGACAGAGAGCAGAGACATCATACGAGCTTCACGTAGGTACAATTGTTTCATGTTAATTTAATTCATTTGATTATATTTATTCCATGTTTCATGTTAGATATAATGTGTATTGTATGACATGCAGCTCATGATGTCAAACACACCTCCTCATCTGCGACAGTCTGTTGATAGTGGAGTGGTCGTAGCTATGGCTAGCTCATAGCCACTGACGGAGGTATGAAATAATTTTCTTTGTTTTAGTTGTTGTTTATAATAGTTAATCTCAAAATTTCTAATGTTATTTGTAAGTGATTATATTTATTGAATTGTTGTAGGGTCTTGTCACGCCTGATCGTCCGCGAGCATTTGAGGTGGACTTACAGAGTGACTATTTGTTGGCGGTAAGAAAATAATTGATTTTGTGTGTACATATATTTGATTTCAACGTATAATAAATATTGATTCATATCTACTTTCCTTGTATCAGTTGGACCTAGAGAAGAGCCTCAATAAGAGGTCAAGTGAGCGTGTCAGGAGGGCCCCATCATCTCCACTGTCTCCCTCCACACGATGGTAGAGGACGTCGAGAGACTTGTTTCCTTCCCCTCGTGGGAAGGAAAAGATGTAGTTGAGATATTCGATGCATAGATATATATATATATGTATGTATACATACACATACATATATATATATATATATATATATATATATATATATATATATATATATATATATATATATATATATATATATATATATATATATATATATATATATATATATATATATATATATATATATATATATATATATAATTGTTTCCTTCCCCATGTATATATATAGGCATCAGAGGGACATATTCGACATACATTTGATGTACATATGACATTCTATATTTGATGTATGACATTATTGGTTAATATATGATATGTTTGTTCATATACGACATTATTGGTTATCATTTTATATTATATGTTTGTTCATGTATGACGTTAAATTAGATATGTTCGTGTATGACATTAAATTAGATATGTGCATGTATGAAATTAAATTCAATTGCTAGAGAGTTGCCATTATGTCTACCAACTAGTAGATGTTCTTTTTTGCTTTATTAGTATTTCTCAAAAACTGCAAAGAAGCTGTTTCTGGTGAATAGTTGTAAACAATTGTGATCATTGACTTCATGTACTCATGGCTTTGGCTGCGAACACTCGTAACTTTGGCTATAAGCATCCATGGCTTTGGCTATGTGCACTAGTGGCTTTGGTTGTGAGCATTTATGGCTTTGGTTGTAGGCACAATATAGCCTTGGCTGTAGGTTGTCTTTCTTGCTGCATGTCAAAGTTACCTTCAAGAATATCATTAGTCTAAGATCATTACAATTAAAATACTATGACATAATACCTTGGAAATAATAGTCTTTAACCCATTACTTTATTTGTTAAAACATCATGTAGTATCTACTATATTGCTTCTACTCAAATATGTTTTCAAAAATACTTAGTATGGCAAAGAAATGTCTATGGAAAACTTGTCAAATAGGATATTGAAGAACTAAATGTGGACAGTCATTAGTACCCATCAATAAGAACACGAACATCTTTCTCAAGCAAGCCATATGACATTAGCTTAATTTATAAATTTCCTTTGCAAATAACTAGAAGATGCTATGAATCTTAATACAGAGTTAATCACGAACTCATTATTCCATCCAAGAAGCATATATCACCCTAAGCCAATTAACCGATAGGATAAAAATTAATTCAATTTCAACAAAATTTTGAGTATAACAAGCATCTTAGGGATTCTTACAAGAATTAACACAATGTTCACAGGAGCATTACAAGTTCTTGTAATGCTATTTCACATATTGTAATCATATTCAATTTTGAATGGCCATTTGTGTTACAAGCATAAATGTTCTTTAAGGTCTTTTAATTCTAGACATGAATTTTATTTTGAAGCTTTTTTATGACAACCCACTTAATACATATATTGTTGTTCCACATTATGTTGATTTGACTTTCATTGGTTGATTTGGGTCTAGACATGACGTTATTCACTACCTTTTTTATATATTATTTTTTTGTAGTGAGGTTCTAGCCTGAATGAATGTATTAATCATCAAAGTTGTGAACCTTGGTCGAGATCCTTACAAATATATTTTCAAATTGGACCTCAAATAGTTTTCTCAGTCACCCCCTGTACACAGATGCTGAAATTGTAGGTAATTACAAAATTAATACTAAATTGACACAAGTTTAATTGAGAAGTATTATGTACCTCAATAGGCTAGATTATTATTGACCGGGAAGCTTTATCTTAGAGCAGTTGGTTTCCTAAATCTTTAGCGCAATGACACTCTTCTGGAATGTGGAATTAGGTATGCTAGCTAAGGAACATTCTTTAAAAGGTAGAGGAAACTCAAGACTCACATGTTTCCAATCAATATAAATGTTTAAATCATTTCTCTAATTTTTTCTATTTATGATCTTCTTAAAACTTAACTTTCTAAATGCATTGATGGGGAAATAAAGATCTTCTAGGAACTAAAGGCTAATCATGTTTAATACTTACAATTCTCTGTTTTTATCTAATAATTTAAAAAAGATTGTACAAGTGTTTTCAAAGAGCAACACTTGTCACTAACATCATAAGAAGGAATATCCAAGGAGACTTACCACTAATCCCCCAACACCAAATTCAAGAGAAAACAAAAATCCACTACTAAAGATATAGTAACAATGATCATCCCTAGTCTCTCCCTTATCACAAAATGATTACCATCAAAATTTGCATTTCCAATTGTGTCATGTGCGTTGAAGCGATAGTAACATTTTCACTCTCTTACCTAATGTCTCCCATTTCTGAAACTCCTGGGGAAGGGCAAGGCCATCTTCTCAGTACTTCAAAATACAACGAGTTCCATTTTTTCCCATATTGATAATCGTTGACTTAAAGTATAGTCAAAGTATTGACAGCCCATAAGAACTCAACCTTTGAACATCCCATCTATAAATGACCTCATAAAGAAAGTTCAATAAACCTGCATGAAATAGTGAAACAAAAGTTGCATACCTATGAAGATGATCAGACTGCAGGTGATCAATATGTCTCAAATCTATATTCAGTTCTTTTACTATGCATATAAATGGTTTGTTATATAAAAGACTTATAGCCACCAGATATATAATCATTTTCTTACTATGCTATCCTTATCCTTGGCTGATCTCTGGTAGACCATTTCTTAACCATCCTCCTTTGATCTATAGGTCACTATATTAATCTGGTTCATCTTGTCTCTACTTGAATTAATAAGAATTGGCAATCTCAGGGATTGCCGAAAGAGGAATGGGTCCAAGTGGAATTAAAACATAATAAATAGTCTATTACAAAAAGGAGAATGGTATGTTCTTCGCAATCTACTCCCTTATACATTCTATCAATGTTCCACATTGAACCTGATAGAGAACATCACAACACATAACTAGCAACATAGAACATACCTCCTAGCCACCTCAAGAACATAAAATTTCAAAAACCAAAGTGCACAATTTTAAATTCAAAGCCTCAAAGGTCAAGAGCACAACAAATAAAAATAAATAAATAAATACAAACAAAACCCACATTTGATGGAATCACAGAAAATCTGGTGGCTAGATAGTTACAAGCTGATTCAAGCTAATCCTTCATCACCATTAAGGTTGAAAATAACATACCCAATTGAAAACCAATTTACATATACAAAGTGACTAACATTACTCACAAAGAGGGAGTAGAAGCTACACAGTACCTTGCGTCCAAGGTGCGCTAAAGAACATAACCAAACTCTTGGAGATCATATAATCCTAAATTTAAATAATCTGGTAGTAACACATTTCATTAAATTATGAAACATTTACCAAGTTCCATGATTTTTCTTTCTAAAAATGACATGCTAGATACGCTTTCCAATAATATAATTAAGATCCTTCCATCACACACTGCAAGTTTCAGCATCACCTGAGATGGCATTGTAGAATGAAAATGGAACGTGATCTCCAAAAAGAGAGAGAGTTTATTGTAGGTCTCTGCAACACGTTCTTGTAGGAATTGGAATCTCATCCATATCTTGCACGAGCTCCGAGATATGCCCCGTCAAAGATTGCAACCCTGTGGCATTTAGTGACCCTTAGGGACATTCAGGTTCAACGTGCCTGAGAACGTTCAAGCATTGAAGGGGATAAGATGGGGTTGGGGATAGGGTTTACCCAGCCACCCGGAGCTAATGGAGCAGACAGTTTGATCCCACGAGGAAAGATGAGAGAGATTTGGTAGGTGGCAACTTTGTACTGGCCAACATTGCAAGTTTCAGCATCACCCGAGATGGCATTGTAGAATGAAAATGGAATGTGATCTCCAAAAAGTGAGAGAGGTTATTGTAGGTCTCTACAACATGATCTTGTAGGAATTGGAATCTCATCCATATCTTGCACGAGCTTCGAGATATGCCGCATCAAAGATTGCAGCCCTGTGGCATTTAGTGACCCTTAGGGACATTTTCGTTTAGCGCACCTGAGAACGTTCAAGCACTGAAGGGGAAAAAATGAGGTTGGGGATAGGGTCTACCCGGACACCCAGAGCTAATGGAGCAGACAGTTTGATCCCACGACGAAAGATCAGAGAGATTTGGATGGTGGCAACTCTGTACTTGCCAACACTGCAAGTTTCAACATCACCCAAGATGGCATTGTAGAATGAAAATGAAATGTGATCTCCAAAAAGTGAGAGAGGTTATTATAGGTCTCTGCAACACAGTCTTGTAGGAATTGGAATCTCATCCATATCTTGCACGAGCTCCGAGATATTCTCCGTCAAAGATTGCAGCCCTATGGCATTTAGTGACCCTTAGGGACATTCTGGTTCAGTGTGCCTGAGAACGTTTGAGCACTGAAGGGGACAAGGAAAGGTTAGGGATAGGGTTTACTCAGCCACCTGGAGCTAATGGAGTAGACAGTTTGATCCCACGATGAAAGATGAGAGAGATTTGGCAGGTGGCAACTTTGTATTGGCCAACACTGCAAGTTTCAGCATCACCCGAGATGGCGTTGTAGAATGAAAACAGAATGTGATCTCCAAAAAGTGAAAGATTTTATTGTAGTTCTTTGCAACACGGTCCTGTCAAAATTGGAATCTCATCCATATCTTGCACGAGTTTCGAGATATACCCTGTCAAAGATTGCAGCCCTATGGCATTTAGTGACCCTTAGGGACATTCTGGTTCAGCGTGCCTGAGAACGTTTGAGCACTAAAGGGGACAAGATGAGGTTGAGAATAGGGCTTACCTAGCCACTCGAAGCTAATGGAGCAGATAGTTTGATCCCACAACGAAAGATGAGAGAGATTTGGCAGGTGGCAACTCTGTACTTGCCAACACTACAAGTTTCAGCATCACCCGAGATGGCGTTGTAGAATGAAAATGGAATGTGATCTCCAAAAAGTGAGAGAGGTTATTGTAGGTCTCTGCAACACGGTCTTGTAAGAACTAGAATCTCATCCATATCTCACACGAGCTTCGAGATCTTCCGCGTCAAAGATTGCAACCCTGTGGCATTTAGTGACCCTTAGGGACATTCCGGTTCAGCGCACTTGAGAACGTTCGAGCACTGAAGGGGACAAGATGAGGTTGGGGATAGGGTTTACCTGGCCACTCGGAGCTAATAGAGTAGACAGTTTGATCCCACGACGAAAGATGAGAGAGATTTGGCAGGTGGAAACTCTGTACTTGCCAACACTGCAAGTTTCAGCATCACCCGAGATGGCATTGTAGAATGAAAACGGAATGCAATCTCCAAAAAGTGAGCAAGGTTATTGTAGGTCTCTGCAAAACGGTCCTATAGGAACTAGAACCTCATCCATATCTTGCACGAGCTCTGAGATATGCCCCGTCAAAGATATTTGAATTCACAGTGTTTAATGAGAATATAGTTGAGGCTTGCTTTACTTTTCTATGTTAAGTTTGGCTTGCAATTTTGGTTTCCCTACTTATCTATGTGAAAGTTCCACTTTCATAAGTAACATGGATGCAACAATACTAAATTAATTATAGGTCCATGGTTCTAGAAGCTTCACATAGCTTCTCTTCAAGTATGGATCTTGTAAGCATTGTACCATGACTATTGGTGTTGTGAGAATATACAAAGCATATATATTGTTTGACCAAATGTCTTCAATGAACATGAACTATATGGAAGAAGAGAAGACATGTTGCAAAGTATTTGAAAATTTTCTTCAAGAAATGTAAGGAGCCATGGGTGATTCATCCAAATTATTTGGTAAAATAAGAGGAGGAATGGATCAACCTTGATGATAGAGGTAAATGCTGAATAATATTTATTTAATCACATTGTTTGAAAAAACTTTAATGACCTTTAAATACAATTGAAAGAAATGGAATTGATCTCCCTTACTCATGTAGATGAATAAAATTGGAATTTAAAAAAGAGAGGGACATCCACCATAAAACCATGCAATCATGCACTTCTTGATGGGAGTATCATAAGTTCATTGTTAGATGGATATGCCAAATGTGGAAGAATTAAAAGGAAAATATGTTGATTGATTGAATATAAAACCAAACATGTGGAATATTTAAAAATATATCATGGGGCTATTAATAAAATCAAACTAATAGAATCAAACTCTATAAACATGGGTATTCAAACTATGAACAAAAAAAACATCATTATTGAGGTTTTAGCATGTTGCGCAAGATAAGGTCTTATTGAAGCTAATAAGAAGCATCATTGTATATAGTGTTTTATAGGCATAAAATTAAAGTGGCATAAAACCATTCATATGCAAAAACATCTAGAACATGTGATAAAATCATACGTTCAAACCATTCATGTAGCTATAGTCATAAATTTCAACAAAGAATTCAACCAACATAAAGGTGCTAAACTTTGTAAGCTATGGATAACTATTGATCTTTAAATATAAAAACATTTGTATGGGTCCAAGGTAATATGCATTATGAAATTTCTTGATTTTCCAAAATATTATATCTTAAAATTCACAATCATCAAATCTTAGCATCCAATCAACTAATCCAGTAATACAAGCATCAAACCAATGTGATAACAAAAAATCAAAGTTGATTCCATAAGGTCTAACAATATCATATAATTCATTTATCAATAATTTGAAACATCATAAGCATATTTCTAATAATGTCATACATGAAATATATGTAAAAAATGACATACATACAAAAAATTATACAAAACATATGCCCAATAATGCCATATAGGTGTAAAATGCACATCATTAGAGATATACTCTCTCCAACTAGGGGAACAAAATAAATCTCTAATTGTCTTTAATTGCCAACAAGTGGGAGATGGTGTATATAACGAGGTCTTCCTAACATGCTCACTAGTCCATTAGTCTAGAATCTTCTGTAACTCAACATGTTACAATCAAAATTAGATGTGAATTTTATATTGAATTTCAGTACTAATGAAATTTTAATGTAAACTCTTTCATACCTTGGTCATTGGCTTAGAACTAGTGAGTGCAATAAGGACTCGTTGATCAATACAATGATGAAGATGTAAAGGAATCTCTGATGTCAATAGCTGAAAATGATAATACATGAGACTCAAATGCAGTTATGAAGAATACACATTTTCTTTTGTCTCCATATCAAATAAAATATTTTGGTACCTCTGTGAATGTAGTATGACATCCTTCATTTTATAATGTTGATCCCAAAGCTACAACACTTATTATTTATTACACATGTATGTAAATCTGTTAAGCATCAAATTCAACACCTTTGTGTGCAAAATAATGTACTATATGTTAGAGTAATAAATTCATTTTCTTAGTAATTAAATTATATTGATATAATTACTAAGTTACTTATTATATTGATATAGTTTACTTATAATTCCTTTCGATTTACAACTAATTGAAATGATTTCCCCAATTTTCCATCTAGTCACTAGAAAATTGGATTTGTTGTCTCTTTCTCTTAAAGAACCGGATCTACTAGTTCCTTTGGTCTAGAAGCCTTCCATTGAGATTGGGGTTTTGAAAGGTTCAAGGGTTGAGGAAATTTTTATAGAATATCTTGAAGAAGGGGAGGTCATGTATAATGGTTTTGAGGAAGGCTAGAGTTCCATCCAGATGGTGTTGCAAAATGGCCAAGCGGAGGAGGAGGTAGAAGAATAAATAGAATAAATGCATGAGAACGAGGGTCATGGGGGCAATGGAAAATTTGGGGAGGGAAGCAATTAGGAGAATGGGTCAAATATGCTTCTCAAATAGAAGGAGAGTATTGCATTGGACACTGATACTAGTCCGCCTCATAGCAAGATCACCTTGTTAAGGAGATCACTACCAATTAGAATTTTACCTATAAGCCTACAAGACTTCATCCCTTGGTAGTGGTAATGGTGGTAATTATGGTTGAATGTGTTTGAAATAGAAAAAGAAATGAAGGGTGTTTTGCATGACACTATTCACTCATCATAGGTTGTATGGATTCAAACCCACAACCTAGCTTTTAAACCATTATACAAATTACAAATTATAAGACTATGCCTTTCATGATAGTTGCATTTTCATATTGGCAAATGAAGAATGACTTTTGGAACAAACATAATAAATACTTCCAAATACAAATGAAGCCAATGTATTGTATTATAAGCTCGAATGGTAAAGACCAAGCCCAAACATTTATTAAGGTGTAGCATTTATAATTATCAAGTTCATGTGAAGAAGTCATCGTTCATATTCTCATTGTTGTGTAATTTGATGATAAGAAGAATACAATGATATAGAGGTTGATAGTGACTTAAAGCTTTACAAAATGCAATCAATGAGAATTTTACATTGAGGGGGGAGTAATAATCAATGTTTCATTCCCATTGTTTGACAAACTCTTATATAAAGAGGGAGTAGACAGATGATATGGTTTAGTCTTCTTCCGATAATCTTAATCATATTGGTTCAGAAGGATTCATGATACAACTACTATACTTAGCGTGACCAATTGATGCTAAAAATCTTAGTATTGATGCTACAAACCTTAGTATTTGTATATGAGAAATGTTAGTATGCTAATAGAAACCAAATTTAAATAAAGCTACTACAAACTAAACAAAATTCATAAACTTCAAGATAGACTAAGATGAGATCTCAATTGAGAATATGAGCCATTAATGGACTCTCTCAATAAGAAGCTCTCTTGTTGAGTAGCTTTATCTAAATGGATAGGATGTATGCTCAATATGCTTCCAAAGGCTTCAATGGATGATTGTGGATTTTTGGTGTGGATAGATGGCTTTAGTATGGATTTGGTTCTCAAAATAGCATTATAACTTTACTTCATGGATTGTGTTATTTTGCAAAGGGGAAGGATCCAATTTATAGGCAAGAGGCTTGAGGGTTTGAGGGCTAAGATGCAAGGATGGGAAAAAGCTTATGGAGGGCTCAGATTGCATGAGAGGAGAGCACATGGATTGTGCTTCCTTATAGCCAATCAAGGAGTGACACATGTCACATGGTGAGAGGATGGAGGAAAGGGGAAGGATGAGTCAACAAAGGAGGCTCAAGGGATAAAATCTTCATAAAGACCCTCATAATGACTTGTAAGAGCAATAAAAGGGCTTGTAAGAGTCATTTATGACCTAGTGGACTTCATAAAGTTTTATGGTTGAGATATTTTGAGGGTGATGAGAGCAATTTTGACTTGGGCTTGATTAGGAGGCTTTTAAGCTTGCTTAGGATTGTGCAAATGATTAGAGGATGGATTAGGATGGTTTAGGATTAGCTTAGGGATAGGCAAGTGGATGGCATTTAATGAGGGTGGGTGAAGGAGGAGATATTTGTTAACTTTGGCTTGGGTTAGGAAGTTTTAACTCATGTTTAGGGAATGTGACAAGGTTAGGAGGGGATTAGGATTAGTTTTAAAGACATCTTCTAGAAGAGTCTAGACTTTGGATGAGGATAAAGACTTTCTAGAATAGTCTAGAATTTCCTAGGATGAGGATGAAGACTTTCTAGAAGAGTCTAGAACTTCTTAGGATGAGGATAAATTAGATTTTTAGGAAATAAATAAAGTTTTATTTATTTCAAGGGTTTGGGTTGAGGAGATATTTATTAAAACTTTTTTAATAAACATGAGGATTAATATTTAATTTTAATTAAATATTTTGAGTTGGGGTTAGGGGTAGGAAATGATGAGATTAGCCTTTAATCAAAATTAAAGAAGGATTAGAAGATTTTGGAAGAGGTTATTGGTCATAAGGAAATTGGCCAAGTTTTGGGCAAAAAATAAATTTTTTATTTATTTTAGGATTTTTGGTCAATTTATTAATTAAATAATTAATAAATAAGAAAATAATGTTTAAATAAGATTTAAACATTTTTGGGAGGGATTCCTTAATTAAATATTTTTAATTAAGATAAAGGGATTTAATGGCATAAAAATTAATTAATTAATTAATAAATGATGATGTCATCAGGACTTTTTCAGAAAATAAAAATACTTTATTTTCTAAAGGTTTTTAGGTGTCTACATTTTGCCCCTCTTTGATGTGATGCCGCAAGTGGCATGGCATCAAAGATAAGAAAATAAGATGCCCAAGGCTAGAGCAGAAGAGGAGAGAATGGACTGTGAGATGCCCCCTCAAGAAGGCAGCGGGGAGAGAAAGTGAGGCTCGATGGCTTCTTGAAATGTACAAGAATCTCGGATGAGCAAGGAAACTCAGATTGGCAAAGAGAAGGGGCTAAATTAGCTCAAACTCTCACTATGGGAGAATGATAAAGGAGAATCAGATGCACAAGAGGAAGCAAGCTTAAGACTTTAGGGAAGGTGGAGGATGAAGGAGCAGAGCGCTATAAAAAGGAATCCAGGATAGGGAGATGGATGAGGGGATTATAAAGCTGATGCAACATGATTTCAAAGAGTCAGATTGGTGGAAGATGGGTTTCGGAGATCCCTAGGACTAGGATTGTGGATCTCGAAAGATGAGGCTTGGTGGATTGATTTGGATTGGTGGATCCCTAAGACTAGGATTGTGGATCCCTAAAGCTAAGAGTGATGAGTGATTCAAAGAGATACTGATGCATAAGCTGGGGTAGGAAAGACGGATGCTGGATATGGATGGGGGATAATGGAGATGAAGGAAAACCATTGAAGCTTTTTGAGCGGGGGGATACTTCAAAGAGAAGTACCACTATGTAGTTGAGCACTAGATTTGCTATAGGGCTATTGGTTAATTGCCAAGGTTACCAAGAACATCAAGGCCTATTCACCAACTGTCTAGAGGACTGACAAACTGACTCGAAACAAACACTCAAGGGTTGCCTGAGCATCACACATGAATCCCAGAGGAAGCAGTGCGGAACCGACACTAGGTAACCCACAAGCAGAAAAGAAAAACAAAAGAAAGACTTGATCAAGACCTTACACTCTAATTGCCCCATTCGCAGCATACCATGATATGGAAGATCGTGGCAACCTTGAGGAGGGAACAAGGAGATTGCTTGGAAAAGATACTTCAAGACCCAAAAGGGGAGATTCCAAATCAAAAGAAAGTGAAAATCCAAAAGAGAGCCGTTTGCCAACGAGATGGGTAGGACGAGGTACTAACGGACCAAGATTAGACTTGAGGAAAGCTATATCCTGCAAGGACCTATCGGAGAGCACCTAAGTTGGTGGATCGGGATGAGTGGTGCGTCTGGCAAGCTGAACTAAGAAGGATAACACTTTGGTGACAGGAGATCTAGCTAAAGGATGCATTGAAATAGCTAAACAAGCTGTGTGGTGTGTACAAGATGCTGATCAAGGATGAAATGACACGAAAGCTGGATAGATACAATGGTACTAAGTTAAAGAGGATGTACAGGTTGACCGACCAAGATATGTTACAAATGTACAAGTTTGTTCATGTTTTGGTTTTTTGTGAGATGGAAATGTTTGTGAAGGATGGGATGTCTATAATTGTTGATAGGTGGATAGGTAGATGGTTTGCGAAAAGCTTAAGGAAAATGGAATTCTTTCGGTGCATGTGATAGGATACAAGCTAGGATACAAGATTATCTACAATTTGGAGTATGGTACAAGCTTTGGACAAGATTTGGATATACAAGGTATGGTACGAGATTTACAAGGTATAATACAAGCTTTGGTACAAGATTTTACAAGCTGTACAGGAGGTATTTACAAGCTTCATCAGATTTTGGATATTTGGTTGGAACATCAAGGGAACAAGCAAGTGTGTCTAATGGGATGGTGGGTGAATGGATGAGGGATAGGATAGTGATAGATAATGGATTAGTCTTTAGTACACAAGGTGCCTGAATTACCAGGTTTTCACCAAGCTACCTATCCAAGGCGCTTGAATTGCCAAGTTTTCACCATTGGACGCTTATTTCTCTTTACTATTTTTTTTTTTTGCATTTTTCAAAAGCTGGGTATACCAAGGATCTTCAAGCATAGAACTTCTTGAGATGAATGATGTTAGTAGGATCATTCAAGAGTTCTCCTTTTTGTGTAGATAGCTGATAAGCTCCGGAGCCAAAGGAAGCAGTGACAACATAAGGACCAAGCCATGTAGGTTCAAACTTGCCTTTCTTTTCTCGATCTGCTTAGACTTTCATGTTTTCTTTAAGGACCATGTCACCTGGCTGAAAGTGTCGTGGAAGCACCTTCTTGTTGAAATTCCTTTTGAGACGAGTTTGATAGACTGTGAGATGATCATAGGCTTGTTGTCGCTTCTCGTTTAAGAGATCTAGCTGGGTGAGCCGAGCTACTCTATATTCTTCATCTGATATTTGCCCTTGCAAAGATATGCGCAAGGAGGGAAGTTCAACCTCTATAGGTAGTACTGCTTCGGCACCATAGACTAGGGAGTATGGAGTTGTGCTTGTGGATGTACGGAAGGAAGTTCGATAGGCCCATAGGGCTAGATTTATTTGTAGGTGCCAATCACGACCAGAATCATTGACAACTTTCTTTAGAATTTTGAGGAGGGTTTTGTTAGTTGCCTCTGCCTAGCCGTTACCTTGTGGGAAATATGGGCTAGAAAAGCGATGATGGATGCAGAGGGAAGTGCATAATTCTTCCATGTTGAGATTTTCAAAGTTACCTCCGTGGTCAGTGAAGATGGTGGATGGGATGCCGAAGCGGCAAACAATGTGGTACAAGATGAACTTGGAGACCTGAACTCCTGTAGCTAAGACTAGGGGGACTGCTTCCACCCATTTAGTGAAATAGTCTGTAGCTGTTATTATCCATTTATGTCCATCAGATGAGAGGGGTGTGATAGTTCCAACTAGATCAAGGCCCCAACAAGCGAAAGGCCAAGGTGGTGCAATAGGCTGTAGATCCTGTGCTGGAGCGTGCACAAGATTTGCATGCTGCTGACCTGGGAGACACTTTCTGACAAAGTCACAGGAGTCTTCTTCAATGGTAGGCCAATAGTAGCCTGCTCTAAGGATTTGTCGCGCTAGGACAATACCACTCGTGTGGGCACCGCAAAGTCCAGAGTGTACTTCCTTTAACACCATCGCGGCCTCATTTTGGTCTAAACATCGAGAGAGAGTATTGTGATAACCCCGACGATATAGGGTATTGGCTATGATAACATAGCGGGATGATTTTCGGATGAGGTTCTGGTGTTGGGTACGTGTGAGGTGAGGGGATATGATACCATCATTAAGGTAAGCGTGAATCTCATGGTACCAAGGGGATTGGGGACCAACCAAGATACAAACACGGTTTGAATCCTCATTCGCATAGGCGGGTGTGAGGAGCTGCTCCACTAAAAACTCATACTGTGTAGCTGCTTGGGGAATTTCCAAGAGCAAGCCTATAGTAGCCATAGCATCTGCTGCTTTGTTCTGTATTTGAGGCACTTGTGTAAACTGAAGCTTTGTAAAATGTTGGGTTAGCTGATCAACTAGCTCTTTGTAGGGTAATAGCTTTTCATCTTTGGTTTGATATTCATTTAGGGCTTGCTTGATGATGAGCTGAGAATCGCCAAAGATTTGTAGCTCAACAATGTTCCATTCTATAGCTATCTTTAATCCTGCTATGAGGGCCTCATATTCAGCTATATTGTTGGTGCTAGGGAATTGTAGCTTGAAGGCTTTTGGAATGTAATCTCCTTGAGGTGTGACCAACAATATTCCTGCCCTTGATCCATGAGATGTGTATGAGCCATCAAAATAAAGTTTCCATGGGGGTTGTTCTTCAATTAGACAGATATGCTCATCTGGAAATTCTGTGATCAACGGATAAGCATCTATTAGAGGTGCATCAGCTAGGTGATCTGCTATAGCTTGCCCTTTGATTACCTTTCTATCCACATACTGGATGTCAAATTCACTAAGGAGCATAACCGATTTGGCCAAACGGCCTGTAAGTGTTGTTCTAGAGAGCATATACTTGAGAGGGTCAATCTTGGAGACTAGTTGGATGGTATGACTTAGCATGTAATGGCGAAGCTTTTGAGTTGAGAAGACAATTGCCAAACAAGCTTTTTCCATAGGAGTGTAATTGAGTTCATAACCAACTAGGGTTCTACTGATGTAGTAGATGGCTCTTTCTCTTTTGTAGTCATCAAGCTGTGCTAGAAGTGCCCCTAGAGCAGTAGGTGTTGCTGATATGTACAAAATTAGGGGACGACCAGGAATTGGTGGAACCAAGATAGGGGGATTGATGAGATACTGCTTGAGATGGTCGAAGCTGCGCTGACATAAAGGATCCCACTTGAAGTTCTCATCCTTCTTTAGTAAATGTGAAAATGGTGTACACTTATCTGCAAGCTGGGAGATGAAGCGCCGAACAGATTGGAGCTTTCCTTGAAGAGAGCAAAGTTGTCGCAGTGTCTGGGGAGGAGGCATGTCTAAGATAGCCTTGACCTTCTTAGGGTCGATCTCTATACCTCGTTTAGAAACTATGAAGCCTAGAAGCTTGCTAGATGTGACCCCAAAGACACATTTCTTGAGATTCAGCATGAGATGATATTTGGCTAACCTATCAAAGACTTTCTCCAAGTCAACAAGATGATCCATGAAGGTATGAGACTTGACCAAGATATCATCCACATAATCCTCCAAAATGCTATGGATGAGATCATGAAAAATGGCTGTCATAGCTCTTTGATAGGTAGCCCCAGCATTCTTTAGGCCAAAAGGCATCATGTTGTAGCAAAAGGTTCCCCAAGGGGTAGTGAATGCTGTCTTATGTTGATCCTCTTCTGCAATCTTGATTTGATTATACCCAGAAAATCCATCCATGAGGGACAAAATTTCATGTCCAGCTGTAAGATCTACAATCATATCTATGTTGGGCAAGGGAAAATCATCTTTTGGACAAGCTTTGTTAAGATCTCTAAAATCAGTGCAGATTCTGATGTCACCGAAAGGTTTAGTGACAGGGACCATGTTGGAGATCCACTCTGAGTAGTCGATAGGTTGGATAACCTTAGCAGCTAACATTCTTTCTAATTCAGCTTTGACCAATAATGCCACCTTGGGGTGCATTTTTCTAAGCTTTTGTCTGACGGGCTTGATCTTTGGATCAACTGCAAGATGATGAACTACAAGCTTTGGATCAAGTCCTGGCATGTCCTGATATGACCATGTAAATCGGCCAATATTCTCTCTTAAGACCTCAAAGAGGAGGTTAGCTTGGTCTTGTGATAGGGATGCAACAATGTGAACAAGTCTGGGGATCTCTGAAGAACCAATGTTGACTTCTCGAGTATCCTCAATTAGAATAGAAGACACCTCTGGTCGATTATCTTGAGGAGGCAATGCTAAATCCTCATGTTCTTCTTGTGGCTCTGGATTTTCTTGCTGAGGGGTTCTCTTCATTGCCTTAGCTAGTCTCAGATTCACCTTAGTTCCAGTTTTGGGTGTATCGGAACTAGGTTGGGGATTTTCTCCAAAATACCCCTTGGGATCTAGCTTGTAGATATAGGCAGGATCTGGCTTTGTTTTCTTGTGAGGAGTTTCAGCTCCCATGAATCTTAGAAGTGCCTCCTCTGATGTGAACTCATCGATGTGTATGACACTTGGTTGGTCCCAATCTATGAGTTGTGGATGGGCAAGTGGTAGGTCAATGAGGTGGATGGATAGCTCTTGGAGAACAGAGTCTCCGAGGGAGATTTGGTCTAGGATATCGTCGTAGGCTCTCTTTTCAACTTCCTCAGGAATGTCTTCGATTTCGACAAGGTTGCGGTGAATGTTTAAAAAAGCATGACCGTTCTCATTGGTGCCCCCAATTGTGGGTATGCCAAAGCCAAGACCTGACTTCGATTCCCACTTGTGCGCGTTGATGGGGCATTGCATGCCTCTTTCTTCTGGTCCTAGACCACCACCTTGATAGTTCCATTTGTCAGTGATGAGCTTATGTTCTTGGGGATACTTTTGGCTGAAGTGATCAAGGCGTGCTTGATTTCTTTGAGGTGCATCCTTATGTAACCATTTGTTGATATCTGGAGTGAGCTCCTCATGAAGAGGGATTTTTGAGGATACAAAGGTTGTTGGGCCAAACTGTTTGTATCGAGGAGGTGGAACCTCCTTAGCTTTGTGATATGTCGGTCGTCCATGGGCATGTGGATCAAGTGGGAGTGCCCCGACAGCAAATGCATCTGACAGACTATACTCTCCACAACCTTTGTTATTGATCTTCACGGTAGACAGGGAAGAGGCGAGGATGGTTTCTGGGTCATTATAAGTGTGGGATGAGCTGGCGATGGATGTGCCGATATCAATTCTAGGGCAATGGTTTGTATATGAAGCTTCAACCGCATTGCAGTAAGCAAAAGGTTCTGGATCGGCATGGATGGTTACCTCAGTGCCTTGATGCAGAAATTTGATGCACTGATGGTAAGTGGATGGAACGGCTTTCATGGCATGAATCCATGGGCGACCGAGGAGGATGTTAAATGGTAGGTTTAGATCAATAACATGGCAGAGTGTCTCTTGGATGACTGGCCCAACCTTGATTGGCAACAAAATAGTTCCTTCTGTGGTTCTTTCCAAGTTGTCATAAGCTTTGATGGTGATAACCTCACTGGTGATATCTGCCTCAGTATACCCAGCTTGTTTTATGAATTTTAGGGTGCAAATATTCAAGGCTGATCCATTATCTATCATTACTCTTTTTACAGCAAAGTTGGATACCATGATGGCTATGCGAAGCGGAAGGGTGTGATCTGGCTCGACCACGGGTATGTCGGTGGGTTTGAAAGATAGGGCACATGAGGATGAGAGGTGTCCAACAAGATTACGAAAATCAGTGGCATTGATATCAGAAGGGACACGAGATTCTATGAGAGCACTGTCAAGGATGTTCTTGTACACAGGACTAGTGCGAAGAAGGTCTAAAATGGAGATTTGGGCTGGCATGTTCCCAAGGTGTTCCAAGATATTGTATTGGCTTTTTGATGGAGCTGATGGTGTTGGTGTAACAGGTGGGCCTGCGATGTTAAATTACGCTCTTTGAGTGGTGACTGCACACTCATTGTTTGGTCCTTGGATATTGATAACATTGATGGAAGGCTCTTTCTCAGATATACAACCTATAAGGCTACCATAGTCTATATAGGATGAAGTGTGGTCATTGTTCTTCCCATGCTGTTGGTTTGGCTGACGGTTGTTGGTGTTGTTGTTGTTGGTTTGGATAGGTGCTTTTGCAGGATTTTGGTTGTGGTGTGGAGGAAAAGCATTTTGATAGATCTGTAAGCCTACATTGGGAGAGGTTTGGGCACCAACAGTGATTTCCTTCCGATCAATGAGGTCTTGCACATAGTCTTTCAGTTTCATGCATCTGAGGGTAGTGTGACCTTTTACCCTATGAAATTTGCAGTACTCATTATCTTTGTACCATGCAGCTTTGGATTGGCTTGGGTCAATTTGCTGGGTAGGAGGAAATTTGATGAGGTTTTCTTTGACTAATTTCTCAAAAATGACATCCAATGGCTCACCAAGGGGTGTATAGTTTCTAGGTGTAGGTTGGAATCTAGGCTTTTGTCCTGCAGCTACATTGATGGCATTAGCTTGATTGCTAGACCCTTGGAAGTTGGGTCTTGGATTGTGGTTTTGATAGCTTTGGTTATTCTGTTGTTGATAGTTGATAGCTTGTTGATTTTTTGGTTGATATGGTGGGTTGGATTGGTTGTGAGAAGGACCAACAATATTCACATGTCTGGTGTCAGTGACGCCATTTGTTGCAACGTGCTTGTTTTTGTTCCAATACCTAGACTTGTCATTGGAATGTGATTGATTTTGGTTGGCTTCCTTGTAAAGCTTGACCACACCATCTTTAATGAGTCCTTGCTCAAGGATCATTCCTTTCTCTTTGATATCTTTGTAGGTTTGCAAACAGTTCATGGTCATGTGGTGAGCCAAGCTAGGATGGGCATTATCAATAAACATTTTCACCACATGGCGTTCTGGCAAGGTGCAGGATATGCGGGTGGTAAGGGTTTGCCATCTTTGCAGGTATTCGGCAAGGCTTTCTCCACCTTTTTGCTTGGTGTGGACAAGATCAACTATTGATAGCTCTGTTTCAACAAGATGGGCATATTGGGCTACAAATGCCTCAGATAATTCAACAAAGTTTTTAATTGTGCCATAGGGGATTCTATAAAACCATTCAAGAGCTGGTCCAGCTAAGCTTTTGGGAAAAAGGTGCAAGAGGAAGACATCATTGTATGCTACGTCTTGGCAGTGCATGTAAAATTCTTTGATATGTGTGACAGGGTCTCCTTTTCCTCTGAATTTGTCAAATTTGGGTACCTCAAAGTGTTTGAGAAATGGTGTCATGGTAATGGCTCTGTCAAATGGGTAAGGACACACATTCTCAAACTTGAATGTCTTCGGATCATTCCCTTCTTGGATGGCTTTCAGAGCTATCTTCATTTGCTCCCATTCTGAATTGATAGGTGATGGCTGGGGTGCCTCCAATGTAGGAGTGCCTTGAGGTAGGTATGTGTTGGATGGGGCCACTGAATATGGATGGCTATGAGGGATTTGCTGATAGGGATTGTACATTGTTTGGGCAGCTGCATGGTGGATGACAGGTTGCTGAGGGGGAGGTGGCACATATTGCTGCATGTGTTGCGAGGCTTGCTGTTGATATGGGATTTGAGGTTGGGATTGAGGAACATAAGCTCGCTGTGGAATAAATGGATTGCTTTGTGGAGGTAAGGTATAAGATGGTTGAGAGGCTTGGGGAAAGGATCGGAGGGCTTGTGGGGTTTGACCAATATATGTGGGCTGTGCCCCCATTTGGGATGGTATCTGCAAATAATTGGTGGTTGGCTGGGGTGGTGGATTACCTCCTAGAAGTGGCATTGAAAAGTAGTTGGTAATTGGAGGTAATGGATTAGTTGGTGGTGGAGGTGGTGGGAATTGAAAGCTTTGGGAATGGAACTGATGGGGTTTGATAGCTTTGTGGTTGGATTTGGAAGCTTGGTAGAGTGGTGGCAGGGGCTGGGGTCACTTGGGAGTTTGGTAGAAAATTGGTAGTAGCTTGTGGGATTTGATAGCTTTGTGGAGTGAGGGTAGTAGCTTGTAGATTTGTGGCTAATGGTATTGAGCTCCCAAGACCTAATGGAAATGATGGGATTGTGCTTTGGGTTGCAGTGAACAAGCTGGGGGTGATGAAAGGTTGATTATTTGACCCCATGGGTGGCATCCCTGTTGTATATTGCTGAGGTTGGCCAAAGATGCTAGCACTGATTTGGGAGATGGGTGGATTTGGAATGTTGGGTTGGGGGGCAGCAGCAACAATAGTGAAGGGGGTGAACGGTGAGCTGTTTTGGGTAAAGGGGGTTTGGAGCGGAGAGGTATGAACCAAGGATGGAGTGGTGGTGGATGGGTTGGCTTGCGGCATGGAGATTTCAACTTGGGTGGATGATGGTATGTTTGGGTCTGTTGGATCATATGGATTGGCTGGAGGCTCTTCTTTTAGCATATATTGAGGATAATTTGGATCATAAGAGCCTATGGATGGTGGTAGCTGCCCAAACAATGGGTGAGATGGATCTAATAATGGAGGGGGTCTTCCAAAGTCAAAGGTTCCTACATTTTCCCTTCGAAAATTAGCCATGATTGTCTCTTTGTTCTTGTCTATAATGGCATTTACCAATACTGCATTTCCTGGTTGGTTCATGAAAGCTTCAATGTCAGTACATGATGGCATAGCTTTCTCTGGGCTGAAGGATGGTTGAGTGCTCAAGGGGGGTGAGGTTGTTCAATCCAAATGATAGGGCTCCATTGTTTCTTTCTTCTTGGCTAAGCGAGTGACGGGTGGCATGAAAAATGCTCCTAGGGATGAGATGCAATAATGCTGATGGATGCAAAAGGGAAAAGGCTTCTCTATGCAAATGATTTCCTAGGTTAAGGCAAAGCTATATGAAAAAACCTAAGGAGGATTGGGTTGGAGATTCTAACTTCAAAGATATGTTTCCAAAACATGAAAGGTCTGCTTTCCTATGTGCAAGCTTGGTGGTGATTGTGTCAACTTAAGGATAGACTGATGATCCTTTAGGAAGAACACGAGATTGTCCACTTGTGGATCCCAACCTTTAGCTCAAGGTGATGAGGGATAACAAGTGACAAAGCTGGATTACCCTAGACAAAGCTCTGTCAAAGGGATAACCTTGGTGAGATTGATGGGTTTGGAAGATTTTAGGAGTGGCAAACTTTTGGCAAAAGTGACAACAATTTTGAAGGCTTGGATGTGAGGTTTTGATTGCTGGCTAGATGCTTTGATTCTAAATGAGATGGATGAGCTAATAATGCTTAAGGGGATAACCTAAGATGGCTGGCTTTTCTACAAAGATGACTCTAAAGTGAAGCTCATCCAAGAAGATGTGGAGAAACAAGGGTGTCTAATCATAGAAATCATGCCTAGTTGGTAAGGCATAAGCAGGATTAACTCCTGGATGTTGGCTAAATTTGATGGTGCGCTCTAACCAAGCCTCTTGAAGTGCTTCGTCGGTAGCTTTGTCCTCTGCTTTGTGGAGTTTGGCAATTCGTGGGCTTGGTGTTATTTCTTTTCTCTTGGCTGAAAGTTCTTGGTATGCTAGAGATGGTTTGAGTTTAACTTTGTGGAACTTCTGTTTGGGTTTGGGTTGCTCTGACATCAATTTCTGAATCTGCTTGGCTTTGAGAGATCTTGGTTATTTTGTTTCAACTCGTTCAACTTCTGGAATAGGCAGTGACTACGCTAAGTATGCCCTAAGATAGGATTGACCAAGTTTGGCAAACATTCATTCAACAAATAAAAGATCAAGCAATAGATAGAAACAACCAGATAGAAGTTTTTGATTCTCAGAAAGTGATACTTGCGCCAAGGAGTGTGTATGTTCTACAAATGTTTCGATCAGTCACCTCAAACACATTAACATCCTAGATGGTTGTCTACAAGGCTGACAGTTGGTTTAGCTAAGGAGTCCTCGATATACCCAAGGTACGTGAGGCCCAAATCCGTAGATGAGACCAAAAAGATGTCACACAGCCGAGAGGAGTAGTAACCCACTTCTCCTCTTTCACTTCTCAAGGGTATAAAGTTCCTTGAGGCTTAGCCCGAGTGACAAAATCTTGATCCCAAGAGAGGTGTCTTTCGATTCACCTTCCGATTCTTATACTCCGCCAGAACGCTGGAGTTGAGGTCGTCCAAGGGGTGATGAAATCCCCAAGCAGGCCTCCTAAAAAGAAACAAGGTTTTGGATCCTAATCTTATGCACCCAAGATGGCCTCGAAAGACGACAAGGGGAGAGAAGAATTGGATGACCTTGGGCTAAAAAACACGCTTGTTCTTTTACCAACTGACGCTTAAGTTTTCTGATCTAGACTTTGCAAGCACTCATGTTTAAGATACAATATTTATTCCAACTTGAAGCGCCAACAAAAGTAAATCGATCGAAGAATGCAAACAATAAGAAGAGTTAGGGTCAACAAAAGCAAACTCGCGCGCCCAGAGGCCCTCCACGTCAAGTATCGATTAATTTTCTTTAAGGCATTCAAGATTGAGTGTGAGTTTGTTTTAAGCCCAAAACAAAAGTGTGTGAGATTCGATTTCAAGCGCGCGCCCGGAGGCTCTCCACGTCAGTTGTTGTTCAATTTTAGTGCCCAAACTTGAAGTGTGATTGATTTAATCTAGAGTTTTGATCATTTAAGAATTTTGATAAAGTTAAAGCAAAAATTCAAAGACCAAGTGAGTGAGTTAGATTGTGAAACATTTAACACCTTTTTCAAGTAGATCCATCCCCATAAATGGCACTGAGATTGCAACCAATGGTTAATATTTGATGGGTGATTAGAAAAGAGGTGAGTCCAAGGAACTACTCAAATTGATTTTTGCAAATTTGTATTTTAACTTAACAAGGGTTCTTAAATGTCCAAAAATCAAACTTTACCTAGATTGCATGTGGAAAAGAGATTTGTTTTGTTCAATTTTTAGAAGCTCCAAATGAAGTGTTTGATATTGCAATAGTTAATTGATCCTTAGAATTCAAGATTGGATTTGTTGTTTTAACCATGCATTCAAGGAAAATTTGATTTTAATCCATGGCATTCAAGAGTGATTTTAGCAACATGCATTCAAAGAAAAGTGGTTAAACATTCAAGTGTTTTCTTTTGAGCATTCAAGATTGAGATTTTGAGTGTTGTTTTAAGAACTTTGAAGTGCTTTGTTTTAACCTTAGATCATTCAAGATTGTTTTGGACTCAAAAGTGAAAATGACTCTTTGGACTTTGGTTTTCATTCAAGATTTTGTGTTCTAGTTTGCATATTTTAAGCCCAAAAATGATATTCCTAGATTGTTTTGATGCATGAAAATCCTAAGAAACATTCAAGATTTTGCAATAAGACATTTGTTTGGAACAAATAAAAAAGCTTTTAGGACAATTTTTGGCAACCATTTAGGACTCTTAGTTTTCATGAGATTTTTTTAAAGAACTTTAGTGTGCACTTAGTGTTGATTTTGAACCTTTTGAAATGGAAACTTGAAGTTCTTTTTAAATTCTCAAAAATGAAGTGTTCCTAATTTTCAATGAATGTATCTAAAACCTTGATGTTGCAAGGATGCAAATGATTAGATTGGTTTAGTTTCACTTATTAAAAGATTTTTTCTTTTTTGCAAATTTTTAATTTTTCAATGGATTTAAGTATGATTTGGGGGTTCATTTTAAGCACTAAAAAGAAGTGTGTATGATTTTGCTTCCTTAAAAAAAAATGGCCAAGATCTCCCACAAGAAGAAGAAGAAGAAGTAGATGGAATAAGAAGAATATAGACAAGAAGAAGAAGAAGAATTTCAAATTCTTTGTCCACCTATAAGCTTGAAAAATCTGCAAATACTATGAGATAGATTATGAGTTCCTTTGTCTTCTTCATGCTCATGTGGACCTACAAAACCAATTTATACAATCCTACCAATCACAAAAACAAGCAAAATTAGCCAAAATCAGCAAATGACATACAAAACTTGACTAAAAAAGCTAATAAAGATGACCCATGCGGAGTCCCACCGGGCGTGCCAAAATGTATATGAGCAATGTTAGTATGCTAATAGAAACCAAATTTAAATAAAGTTTCTACAAACTAAACAAAATTCATAAACTTCAAGATAGACTAAGATGAGCTCTCAATTGAGAATATGAGCCATTAATGGACTCTCTCAATAAGAAGCTCTCTTGTTGAGTAGCTTTATCTAAATGGATAGGATGTATGCTCAATATGCTTCCAAAGGCTTCAATGGATGATTGTGGATTTTTGGTGTGGATAGATGGCTTTAGTATGGATTTGGCTCTCAAAATAGCATTATAACTTTACTTCATGGATTGTGTTATTTTGCAAAGGGGAAGGATCCAATTTATAGGCAAGAGGCTTGAGGGTTTGAGGGCTAAGATGCAAGGATGGGAAAAAGCTTATGGAGGGCTCAGATTGCATGAGAGGAGAGCACATGGATTGTGCTTCCTTATAGCCAATCAAGGAGTGACACATGTCACATGGTGAGAGGATGGAGGAAAGGGGAAGGATGAGTCAACAAAGGAGGCTCAAGGGATAAAATCTTCATAAAGACCCTCATAATGACTTGTAAGAGCAATAAAAGGGCTTGTAAGAGTCATTTATGACCTAGTGGACTTCATAAAGTTTTATGGTTGAGATATTTTGAAGGTGATGAGAGCAATTTCGACTTGGGCTTGATTAGGAGGCTTTTAAGCTTGCTTAGGATTGTGCAAATGATTAGAAGATGGATTAGGATGGTTTAGGATTAGCTTAGGGATAGGCAAGTGGATGGCATTTAATGAGGGTGGGTGAAGGAGGAGATATTTGTTAACTTTGGCTTGGGTTAGGAAGTTTTAACTCATGTTTAGGGAATGTGACAAGGTTAGGAGGGGATTAGGATTAGTTTTAAAGACATCTTCTAGAAGAGTCTAGACTTTGGATGAGGATAAAGACTTTCTAGAATAGTCTAGAATTTCCTAGGATGAGGATGAAGACTTTCTAGAAGAGTCTAGAACTTCTTAGGGTGAGGATAAATTAGATTTTTAAGAAATAAATAAAGTTTTATTTATTTCAAGGGTTTGGGTTGAGAAGATATTTATTAAAACTTTTTTAATAAACATGAAGATTAATATTTAATTTTAATTAAATATTTTGAGTTGGGGTTAGGGGTAGGAAATGATGAGATTAGCCTTTAATCGAAATTAAAGAAGGATTAGAAGATTTTGGAAGAGGTTATTGGTCATAAGGAAATTGGCCAAGTTTTGGGCAAAAAATAAATTTTTTATTTATTTTAGGATTTTTGGTCAATTTATTAATTAAATAATTAATAAATAAGAAAATAATGTTTAAATAAGATTTAAACATTTTTGGGAGGGATTCCTTAATTAAATATTTTTAATTAAGATAAAGGGATTTAATGGCATAAAAATTAATTAATTAATTAATAAATGATGATGTCATCAGAACTTTTTCAGAAAATAAAAATACTTTATTTTCTAAAGGTTTTTAGGTGTCTACAATATTGACATAATTTAACCTCTACAATTCCAGGCATAAGATGATTAGCATACAATGGTACTTGAACAAACAACACTAATAAATATTGAGGATGTGAATTGATAATACCATTTCACAGATAATTTTGGCATCTCACCCTTTATCGCTTGTGCATCAACTTTATTAGCCCTCTTCTTTGGTGACCTACAAATGGAGAATTAGCATAGTAAAAAATCTAAGATAAGATTTAAAAAAAGGGTCCTATTAAAGAATCTAATATAAATTCAAATAATGTATCTAGATTCTAAACAAATCAAAACTAAATCTCATCACTTACACATCATAACAATACGGTCCACCTTAGTCATGCGATAGTTTTGGGGAAGAGGTTGTAACATTGTATTTGGATCCAATTGATCACTTTCTCTCTCTCTCCCAATTCAATCTAATGAGCCAACTAGATCTGCTCGACATTTTAATGTCTCAAGTATTGCCTCATGGTCTGACTCGCGAACTTTCCAAAGAATCTTATTATGTGGTTTTCCACCATATTTTATCAAGTGGACATTTGATGTGACAAAAAGGTTTGAATAATGAAGAATCTTCCTCTCTGTTTGCCAATCCTCGAATAACCACAAGTTAGGATTCTTCATAGGATATCGTCTAAGCCATGTGCCTGTTACAACCACCGCACCGACATGGTACTCTAAACCTTCACCATCTATAACCAAGTGATTCAATTTTTGTTTGGCTTAAACACAATGACACAAATAATAATATGTCCCTTCTTCATTGTCTTCAAGTGTAATAACAGCAAAAACATGGCCTGCAGTGACAAATGTACAAAATGCGGTCATTAATTCATAAAATACTTGGGTAAAAGTTATAAAGTTACATATTGAAATTACAAAGATATATATATATATATATATATATATATATATATATATATATATTACCAGGTTGCACTAGATCTAACAAGCGGTCAAAGTCAATAGATGAATCCATCTCTACCATTTCTAGTGCTTGTGGGGGATGATAGGTGTCAATTGGGTCCAAAACCCGTATATCCCATTTGTCCACCCATTCAGTTGACTCACAGTCATCCCAATTTTCCTCTGCACATGATGGACAATAGCATGCCATTTTTTGTGTGTGGATACTCCATGAACCTGCATCAGAGCTTCTAAAAGAGTGTAACTCCCTAAATCCTGTTAGTGTGCAACAATCCTGATATGGTGCAATGTTAGTATTATCTATCAACCAAAAAAATTTATGAACTGTAGACTCACCTTCCTTACCTGGACCCATTGTACCGTTACACCATTGGATGATGGATTTTGCATCTATCAATATTGCTCCATCTTTGTACTTTAGTTCTTCACGAGCCAAGGCTCTTTTAATGCATGCACCTGCACCATCGTGCTCTCCCTTACCATGACCAACCTCTGTGAAATTCCACATATATTGAATTCTACACAACCCGTGCATCCTGCTCAACCAATAGAACATCCGTGCATTCTTGAACTAAGATGCACAATTGTTTGACCAAATAATGTGTTGACAATATGATATGCCCCTGTTAGCCAAATCTCCATAAAATAGTTGAAAACAACCATGTACAAACTCCGTACAATGTGATCGATCATCGCTGATGTAAAAATGGTACTCCCTCAAAATCTTCCTGTCATCCTCTGTACTTGTAGGTGAATGCATGAATGTTATGTGAACAAATATGGAAACCTGTTGAGATGTATAATACTTTGCTTGCACCTCATTTTGTGGTTGTAGTGTGTAGTTCTCTGCAAAATCTACAACCGAAACAATGGTATCCAATGGAAACGTATCCTTGCACAACTTGAATTGCAAATCCAACTATCGAGCTCTATGGGTATGCCTTGCATACTCATACATAATCTTTTCATGAAAAATCTTCATGAACTCATACACTGGAATCTTTTCAATAACTAGATCACATCTTTTACCATGTTTCCCATCTTTTAGAGCATATGTCATTGTCTTGAATTTTCCGTAATCTACTATTTCATTTCCAATTGCATGTGTACTATCCATATGTTGACAAGTTGATAAAAGTTGCAAAGAACCACAAAATAAGCACGTACCATCCAAGCATGATGTCTTGTAAAATTGTTGGCCATCCCCTATTCACATAAAATGTTGGATATGAATTACCTTGAAGATCTTGGTGGCTCTTTTATGTCACAATCCTGCAAAACAAATTGAGAATGCAAAACTATGCATATGTGCCTAAAAATATCAAAATGGTTAGAAAATTCATATATATCCTACAACAACAAGTTGTGCATGTGTGATTTATTTTCACATAAAAAGGTTTACCCATCTCAAAAAATCTTTGACTTATTCGAATTTGAGGATACATACCAATAAATTTTGCAAAAAATTGTGTCTAAGTTGAGTCCAAAAAATGTTTCGCATGTGACTCGCGATTTCGGCTACCAATCCTCCTTCTTACAACATCTCTTTGATTAGGAGAAACACGTGTGTTATTTTTCCAAAAATCTTCGATCAATGATTTCAAGGCTTCACTAATTTCTTTATCCTTTCACAGTAGTCTACCGCTAAATGTCCATAACTGATTTTTTGTTGGATCTTCTAATATCTCACGCCTTAGCATGGCTCTCCTTAAGGTACCTCTACCAATTTTTAATGTTTTTCTTGTCTTTCTCATGATTCGAGCTTTCTTCATTTGGCTACTTACTATTGTCGATGTGAGTACTCGTCTTGTGATATTACTATCTTTTGTGCGTGATTTAGAACCCACTTTGTCATAAGCACTCATTAGATTCTTTACAATATTTCTTTCATTTGAATCATCCATCGTTCTTAGCCCAAGAATCTTCATGATAGGCCTAAATTTCAAATTCCTCATCATTTCAACAAATAATTGGCATTGACCTATAATATTTAATTCTTCAAAAAATAATCTCCACATATGATTAAATTTTCTTTGACAAGTAAGCTTGCTAATCTTGTTAGGCATTGATTTCAAAATGTTAGTATCAATATCAATCAAATATTTTGGTTTTCTAAAACGAATTCTAGAAGGTGTTCTAATCTCTTCAATTCTCTCAACATTTTGAACATCAATATAAGGTTGAGTGTATTGCGTACCTTGAACTGAAGATGATGTGCCTTGGCAATAAGATGTAAAAGATGGAATATCATCTACTTGATGTGTTGATGTTGTGCTTTCAACATGACATGATGGAGTGTGTATATCATCGGATCTATAAATTAGTGTCTCTTCAACATGAGAGGATGATATGACTTCAACATTGGAAGATGGTGTAGCGGATGATATGACTCCAACATTCAAAGATGGTGTTGCAGACGATATGACTCCAACATTGGAGGATGGTGTAGCTTCACAATTCAATTGTCTTCTTGAGCGTAACAATCTCATTCATTCTCTTTGTCTTTCTAATTCTTCCTCCTTGTTTCTTTGTACTGGTGGTTCTTGATCCTCTTCGAAAGTTAATTCTTCATCATTGCTTTGCAATTTTCTTTGTTCACGTAGTAATTTCATTTTATCTCTTTTAATTGTCAAATCTCTCTCCCTGTCTGCATTTGTTTGAATCTTTGGTTTCTTCCTTGGCATGATGATGATTTCTACATGTCAAATTATTCAAACATCTGAATTACTTAAAATGTGTAAATTACAAATTATTCAATTACATATAAAAATTATAATCATTTGAACGAATACAGAATATATATATCAAATGACTTGTCAAATTTTTAACCATTTCGAAATAACATTTCATTCAAACATACAATTTTCAATGAATTCACTATATATTACATAACATATCAAATTATAATCAAATTTGTATCTATATATCGAGAAACAATATTTAAAATGGATTGCACTAACCTTTCTATTAAAGGAATATTCAAAAATTCTTCAAATCACGTATCCAATGATTGAATTTGGTGTTTGCTAGCTTCTAAAAGTGTTGAAATAGTGTTTGCTAGATGTTGAAACCTGTGTTTTCTATCAGAATAACAGAGAGCATAACAGACCAAAAGTTAAAAATGGATGAAATGGGCCCCAAGGTTGGTTTTCGACCGTTTTTTGGTGATTTGAGATAGTGCGTATGCACTATAGCACGTACGCACTATAGTGCGCGTACGCACTATCTCAAAACACATCACTCCCCATCCTCCCTACTCTCTCTCCCATCCCCTCCCTCTCTCTCTTCCTACTCTCTCCCATCCTTTACTCTCTCTCACTCTCCCTCTCCCACCACCTACTCTCTCTACCTCTCTCACCCCCTCTCCTCTCCCATCCCCGACTCTTTAGATCTCTCATACACACTCTTATCCCCCCTATCTCTCTCCCTCTCCCTCTCCTACCACCTAATTTCTCTCCCCCATCCCCTACTCTCTCTCTTCTCTCCCATCTCCTACTTTGTCTCTCTTACACACATTCCCATTCCCCCTCTCTCTCCCTCTCCCACCGCCTACTTTCTCTCCCCCATCGTCGTACTCTCTCTATCACCCCCTACTCTCTCTCACACTCACACTACTACTACCTACTATCTCTCTCTCTCTCTCTCAAGTTCTCTCTCTCCCTCTCTACTCTCTCTCTCCCCCATCTTGTACAAGCTCTCTCTACCTCTCCCACTCTCTCTCTCTCCCATTGCCTACTTTCTCTCCCCCATCCCCTGCTCTCTCTCTTGTCTCCCATCCCCTACTCTCTCACACTCTCACACTCTCCCCCATCCCCTACTCTCTCTCTCCTCTCTCATCCCCTACTCTATCTCTCTTACACATACACCCCCATCCCCCCTCTCTCTTTCCCTCTCCCACCACCTACTTTCTCTCCCCCATCATCGTACTCTCTCTCTCTGCCACCCCCTACTTTCTCAAAACACATCACTCCCCATCCTCCCTACTCTCTCTCCCATCCTTTCCCTCTCTCTCTTCCTATTCTCTCCCATCCTTTACTCTCTCTCACTCTCCCTCTCCCACCACCTACTCTCTCTACCTCTCTCACCCCCTCTCCTCTCCCATCCCTGACTCTTTAGATCTCTCACACACTCTTATCCACCCTATCTCTCTCCCTCTCCCTCTCCTACCACCTAATTTCTCTCCCCCATCCCCTACTCTCTCTCTTCTCTCCCATCCCTTACTTTGTCTCTCTTACACACATTCCCATTCCCCCTCTCTCTCCCTCTCCCACTGCCTACTTTCTCTCCCCCATCGTCGTACTCTCTCTACCACCCCCTACTCTCTCTCACACTCACACTACTACTACCTACTATCTCTCTCTCTCTCTAAAGTTCTCTCTCTCCCTCTCTACTCTCTCTCCCCCCCATCTTGTAGAAGCTCTCTCTACCTCTCCCACTCTCTCTCCCATCGCCTACTTTCTCTCCCCCATCCCTTGCTCTCTCTCTCATCTCCCATCCCCTACTCTCTCACACTCTCACACTCTCCCCCATCCCCTACTCTCTCTCTCCTCTCCCATCCCCTACTCTCTCACACTCTCACTCTCTCCCATCCCCTACTCTATCTCTCTTACACATACACCCCCATCCCCCCCTCTCTCTTTCCCTCTCCCACCGCCTACTTTCTCTCCCCCATCATCGTACTCTCTCTCTCTCTGCCACCCCCTACTTTCTCAAAACACATGACTCCCACTCCTCCCTACTCTCTCCCCCATCCCCTCCCTCTCTCTCTTCCTACTCTCTCCCATCCTTTACTCTCTCTCACTCTCCCTCTCCCACCACCTGCTCTCTCTACCTCTCTCACCCCCTCTCCTCTCCCATCCTCGACTCTTTAGATCTCTCACACACACTCTTATCCCCCTATCTCTCTCCCTCTCCCTCTCCTACCACGTAATTTCTCTCCCCCATCCCCTACTCTCTCTCTTCTCTCCCACCCCCTACTTTGTCTCTCTTACACACATTCCCATTCCCCCTCTCTCTCCCTCTCCCACCGCCTACTTTCTCTCTCCTATCATCGTACTCTCTTTACCACCCCGTACTCTCTCTCACACTCACACTACTACTACCTACTATCTCTCTCTCTCTCTCTCTCAAGTTCTCTCTCTCCCTCTCTACTCTCTCTCTCCCCCATCTTGTACAAGCTCTCTCTGCCTCTCCCACTCTCTCTCCCATCGCCTACTTTCTCTCCCCCATCCCTTGCTCTCTCTCTCGTCTCCCATCCCCTACTCTCTCACACTCTCACACTCTCCCCCATCCCCTACTCTCTCTCTCCTCTCCCATCCCCTACTCTCTCACACTCTCACTCTCTCCCATCCCCTACTCTATCTCTCTTACACATACACCCCCATCCCCCCCTCTCTCTTTCCCTCTCCCACCACCTACTTTCTCTCCCCCATCGTCATACTCTCTCTCTCTCTCTCTGCCACTCCCTACTCTCACACTCTCACACTCTCTCCCATCCCCTGCTCTGTCTCTCTTACACACACACTCCCATCCCCCCTCTCTCTTTTCCTCTCCCACCACCTACTTTCTCTCCCCTATTGTCATACTCTCTCTCTGCCACCCTCTACTTTCACACTTTCACACTCTCTCCCATCCCCTACTCTCTCACTTTCATAGATACACACACTCTTATCCCCCCACTCTTCTTCTTCTCTCCCATCCCCCGTATTTCTCTCCCTCTCCCTCTCCCTCTCCCACTCCCTCTCCTACTGTCTATTGTCTATCTCTCTCAAGTTCTCTCTCTCTCTCTCTCTCTCTCTCTCTCTCACTCTCTCTCTCCCATCCCTTACTCTCACTCTCTCTCCCATCCCCTACTACTTTCTCTCAAACTCTCACACTCTCTCCCATCCTTTACTCTATCTCTCTTATAAATAAATACACATTCCCATTCCCCCCCTCTCTCTCTCTCTCTCGCAGTCCTTGTCCCACTGCCTACTCTCTCCCATCCCCTACTCTATCTCTCTTAAATGCTTCCATTCCACCTCTCTCTCCCCCCCACTCCCTCTCCCACCACCTTCTCTCTCTCTCTCTCTCTCTCTCTCTCTCTCTCTCTCTCTCTCTCTCTCCCCCATACCTCTACCATTGCCTACTCTCTCTATCTCTCTCTCCCCTCTCTCATTCTTGACTCTCTCTCTATCACACACACACACCCATCCCCCCTCTCCCCTCTTCCATCCCCTACTTTTTCTCTCACTTGCTCTCCCTCTCCCACTACCTACTCTCTCTCTCTCTCTCACTCTCACTCTC
Organism: Cupressus sempervirens; assembly: GCA_028749045.1. Taxonomy (NCBI): domain Eukaryota; kingdom Viridiplantae; phylum Streptophyta; class Pinopsida; order Cupressales; family Cupressaceae; genus Cupressus; species Cupressus sempervirens. The sequence goes on from CM053785.1 coordinate 192,239,175, forward strand.
ACTCTCTCCCTCTCCACTCTCTCTCTCTGTGCTACCCTCTGGTCTCTCTTAAATTTTCACACTCTCTCCTATCCCCTACTCTCTCTCTCTCACACACACACACACACACACACACACACACACACACACACACACACACACACATTTCTATTCCCCCCTGTCTCCCCCTCTCCCACTCCCTCTCCCATTGCCTACTCTCTCTTCTATCCCCTACTCTCTCTTGAGCTACTTTGTCTTCCCCATCTCCCATTCCATACTCTCTCTCTTTCACACACATGCACTCCCATCCTCCTCTCTCTCGAGTTCTTCCTCTCCCACTTTTTCTCCCATTGCCTACTCTCTCTCTCCCCCATCCCCTACTCTTAATCCCTCTCTCCCAACCTGTACTCTCTCTCACACTTCCTCTCTCTCCCATCCCCTACTTTAAATCTCTTTCCCCCATCCCACACTCTCTCTTTTTCACCCCTACTCTCTCTCACACTTCCTCTCTTTGCCACCCCTACTCTCTCTCCCATCCTGTACTATCTCCCCTCTCCTATCCCCTACTTTTTCTCTATCTCTTTCATGCACACACATAGCCATTCCCCTATCCCCCCCCCCCCCCCCCACCTAGTTCTCTTTTGCAACTTACATCTTAATAGTGTGTGCACCCTATAGCGCACATGCACTATTTAGCACTGAGGTTTAAATAGCGCGTGCACGCTATAGTGCGTGGGCACTATAGGGCGCACACGCTATTTAAACTTTAATCAAACCCAATCCTAAGGCTTGGTTTTGCCTTGGAGATCCAAACCAAAGGTTTGGATTTGATGAACAGGCCTGAGATGTGTTTTCCAACAAACATACAAAAAATGATTGTTTTTTCTTCTGTGCTCCCCTTCAAGATTTCTCGTGGTTGGGTATCGATAAGATCAGGTTACATAGCATTATAGGTCTCCGTGTTAGCTATCTAACCATATAATTTATTTTTAATTTGAACTATTTCAAGCCTTTCATCTATAATTTCTTTTGAATGTATGTTCATTTTTTGTCAAAAACCACCACGTACTAATTGGGCTCTAGATTTTAGCTTGTTCATCTAATTTTGTAACAACTTAGTTTTTTAGAAACTAGACTCCATTCTACACACTTTGAAAAAAAAAAGTTTTGATTTTAGATTAGTTTTCAATTATTTCTAGGGGGAGCACACAGATATTTCACGTTTTTGGGATGTGTCTAGTTAAAAAATTCATTAAAAAAAATACACATTATAAAATTACCCGAAAAATCTAGGATAAACTACATAGTGTTAAGTGACTTTTGACTAGAGCGATTAAAAAATTTCAAAAAAAAAGTTAAAATTTTAGGGGGGCCACACTTTGTACTGTGTTATGTTTTTTTGGAATAAACAGTACCACTTTTTGTGGCCCCCTTTTTTGAGGACCTAAAACTAAACCATTTTGAAAAAAAATTAGTAGTTTAGAAACTAGATTCAAAGGACTACGACTTTTTTTTTGTCATATCTGAAAATTTTGAGTGTAACTATCTTCAAATTCTTGTTGAAGTTCAAAATTTGCAGATTTCAGGAAAAAGGTGTCCACTTATACCCCCCTTTTGGCACCACAACTTTTTGCACTTACCCCAAAATGGGTATTGTCTTTAAATGATGAATCAATTAGAGTAAAACATTCAAATGTAGGAAAAAAATATAAATTATGATCCAAATGATGAAGGAATGTAAGTAACCTCCAAGCCAACCTATGCAAGGATGACGAAGTTAGAAAGGAAAGATTTAGTAAGATTTATTAAAGATTTTAAATCTTGGTGAAGTGTGTGTGTTTATTTTCTTGTGTGGCAGCAGGAATGTTATTAAAAGGGGAAGATAGTGGCTATGAAAACGTGACAGAGACTATGTGAGCAAGAGCATGAAAAACTCTTTAAAACAAGGAAGGCAATGTTTCTTTAAAACCAAAATTTTTCATTAAGAAGGCAATTTGGTGCAAGTTTCATGGAGTTGACCTTCACTTTCAAAACAACGAAGCGACATAAGGCATTGTTCAGGTGCGTGGTGGATTACTATCTAAAGAAAATGGTGAAATTCCCTTCGGATGTATTGATTCAAGCAATGCAAGAGACTTTAGTCCCTTTCTTTCATGAAGCTGACCACCGTTGGAAGGTTTAGGTGCATATAGCAGCGATGATAATGGCATGGGGTTTGCATGTCAGAGAACATGAACAAATTGTTGCATGAGTGATGAGAGCGCTCTTTGAAGAGGCTCTAATTTTGAATTTGGAGGTGCTACTAGAATGGGCACATCCACGATGGGCCTTCAACTCTAGTGAGGGCTACACAGATGAGGAAGAAGGAGTAGAAAAAGGGATTTTCCCCTTTGTAAATTGGTTGCATGGTAGATTAACAAGGAAGCCTACACAAACGAGCGACGCCATGCATGGAATGTGCTCAAATATGCAATCTTGTCCTACAATGAATAGAAGAAGGGGGCCACTTTCCCTAAAGATTTACCTAAAAGAAAGAGGTCAGCAAGAAATTTTCATCATGTGTAAAGTGAAGGAGGGCAGTGATAAATTTTAAAGTGGCAAATACAATTCGTATTTTTGCTGGATGGGAGCACAAGAAGATAGCAGAACAATGTTGCCTCTTGGCTTAATCGACGAACTATTTTTGGAGAATAGGAAGACCTGAAGGAATGGGAGATAATGAAGATAAGGCTATTTGGGCTCTAAAATGGAAGTTTTTGAAATAAACATGCAACTTCAGAATATGGATGTTTTTTGAGAAGTGACTTAGTGAATTTTTTTTTGGATGCATCGAGGATATAATAAACGTTGGTATCATATTAAAATACAATTAAAAGTATCATATTAATTTAATTTATATTTTTTATGAAAATAAAAAAAATGATCTAAAATTATGCATAATGCATAGTTAATTTTTTAAATTAAATTAGAGGAAAACTAATAATATTTTGAAAATGAAATATTTTGATATATTATTAATAATAAATGATATAGATTTATTAGTTGAAATTTAATAGTTTCATAGTTCTACAAAGAAGTATTAAAATAATTCATTTGAAACTTTGTAGTTTCAAAAAAATATTTTCGGAAAATCTGCCCTTATCGAGTGATTTGTGTTAGCCAATCAAATTTTAGAAAATATATTTTGTTAAAAATTGAGAAACTTTACATTAATAAAACTTAATATTATTTGAAACAAGAAATAGATCTTGAGCTTGATTTTTAATAATAATGAGTTAAGTTTAGCTCAATGCCTATAGTTCTATGGCAGGAACTAATAATCATCCTTTAATCTATCACATAACAATAATCTATTTCAGTATCTTCAAAATTATTTAACATTTTTTAAACTGAAAAATTGGGATGTAAAAATTGTATATAAAGATAAAATGATCTACATTTTTAAATTTTGCAATGGCCATGTGAAGAACTTGAACAATTTTGAACTTTTTGAGTTTTTGGGACTTTGCCAATTTTCCCATATGTTACCATCAATGTCAAAGGGAGAGATTGTTGGCAATTTGGCTAGGTACATAGTTTGGAGTTGTTATTTATGGCAAAATATTACTTGTATGAAGTTAGCATATTATGAAGGTGCAATTTTGGGTTGAAGAATTAGAAATTTGTCTAAGTATTATAAAGTTTATTTGTGATCACAAATATAGTTTTGGCTTGTGAAGATGACAGATTGTCTTTTGGCACATACACAGTTATCTAGTGATAGTACAAAGTGTTAGGATTTTGTGCCTAGGAGCATGAGTCATAACGAGTTGTATCGACAGAGATACTAATAATTTAGTGATAACAAGTATGCACATGCATAACATGATGGAGATAGGAATTGGATATTTTAAGGAATTGTTTTGTTTACCAAAACAATTACTTAACCTATTAGAGATTACATCCTAAATGTTTACTCGTAGTGAGAAAAGGTCAATTTTGCATTTTTAGACATGTGTGAAAGTATGAAGGCCAATAGAACAAAGCTACTTAGTATAAAGCACATATCTTTTGATACGAAGTTAAATTGTGATATATGTGACATTGTAATGTTATTGTTAAGTGATGCAAATTTGATGTTGAGAGTAGTAAGAGCTAGTATATGTAAAGATTGTAAAGTGAGTGACAAAGGTCAAATTAGATATTGAAGATATCAACATTGGCAAGAGGTTTTTTTATCTATACATTTTGTGTATTAAATATCATTTTATATTGCATATTTGGGTAGTGGACTCATGTTGCATACATTTTTTAATTGTAATAACAACTAAAAGGGTTGAGGCTTCTAACAAAATCTAGTCCTCTAATAAGGAGCGAGACATTGTATGAATGTAATAGACTCCTAACAGGGTCAATATTTTTCACAAGATACTTTTGATTAATGGATCATTTTGTGGGTACCATTCCTAGAAAGGTTTTGCCTTGGCCAAGGTTTCCCTAGTTAACAAATAATGGTGTTATGAGTTGCATTGTATTATTGCTATTTACACTTTTCAATTTAAACACGTGTATGTTTTAAGGTTATAAAAGGTATCCATAGTTGGGAAAAATTTTGTGAAATACTAATCCCCTATTGGCATTAAGTTATGTTTGTCATCAGTGACAACACTTATTCATAATTTTATATGATTACCGAGTTCATCATTCAATCTCTAGTGTTTGCCGAGCAATTCAGTGGTTATTAGGTTTCATAGTTTACACTGAGCATTCTAGAGGCTACTGAGTAAAAATAGGTAGTGTGAAGTCCAATAGTTATCACTGAGAAGTTAGTAGTTATCGAGCTTCACAATATCTACCAAGTCATCAGTTCTTGTGATGTGAAGCCAATGTTAACCAAGTAATGGATGAGTAGAGTTTACTGAGTGCAAGCAAGGTAAATATGGTATTCAGTTTCTACCGAGTTACACTATATCTACCAAGTCTCCAATGTTCACCGAGTTTAAAGCTACATTGAGTGATTAGTATGGACTGAGCCTCTACTTCTACCATATGCATGACAATGCCAAGTAATGCAATGGACACTAAGTATTAGAAGGTCACCAAGTTAGCTTTTAGAACCCGAGTTTCTACATTTGGGTCAACTCAATAATATTAGTGTTAACTTGTGTTTTGGCTGACCTTGTAATTATGAGAAATGGGATGGTATATATGTAATGTATTGTATCATACCCAAGCATGATGAAATGTCAATGTTTTTTAGAAGAGTGAAAGTGAATGTGATGATCAACATGCGAATGTGAATCACCAGCATATCAAAGTATTTAGTAAGGTCAATTCAAGAACAGTCAAGTTACATCTATCACAAAGAGGTGATCAACATTTCAAGGATCTAATTAGCAATTCAGTTGTAAGTCAAATCTACTATTTTATCCTAACAAGTGAATCAAATTCAAATCCTTTAACAGGGTAGACTTAACAGTCTTTCATGTAAATCTCTTAACAGAGTGCATACTTAATTATATGTTTGTAAAACCTCTAACAAGGTGGACCTAGCAATCCTAATTGCGCGTAATAGGGCAAATCATCACAAGTGATCATTGTAAGCCTTAATAGGCCAACTTTATACTACACTATTGAATTTTTGTGGGTATCATCCCCACCCTAGTTTTACTTTCTATTTGGAAGGTTTCTAGGTCACCAAATATTGTGTTCATGTGCCATGAATGTTTATCTTTTAGTTTTTCATGCATGCAATAGATTAGATGAATTAATGGTGAATGGATTATGTTGATTAAGTGTTGAATTTATTAAAAAAAAATTGAGGTTACTAATTCACCCCTCCCCTCTCAGTAACCTAGCTAGTCTTGATTATTTCCAACAATTGGTATCAGAGCTTTGTGGTTCTCAGGATAAAGTTTGATAGCTTGAGCGAAGATCAAGGATAATGGAGATATTTATACTTGACAAAGCCATTGACAATGAGAAGCTAGATCTGAAGATGACCATAGCTCAATGTAAGGAAGCAAAAGAGCATCTTTCCCAATCGCTAAAAAGAAGGAAGGAACTTGCAAAATAGATGAATGACAACCAATATGTTGAAGAGAAGATTGAGGACTTTTTCCCTTCAAGAAGTTTAGATGAAGAAAATGAGGCAATCAAAGAACTCTTAGAAAAGAATAGCTCCTTGCAAGAAGAGGTAAGAGAATTGAAAAGAGAACAAGAAATTCAATCAATAAGATTGTGTGAAATTTTGGAACAAAGGAATAAGGCAAGTGAAGACTTGGAGACAAGAAACAATGAAACTCAAAATCAATCCCTTTAGCAAGAAAGTCTTATCAATCAACTCTCTAATAAAAATGAGGAAATCGTGAGTCTGAGATCTGAAAATGAAAGGTTAAGAAATGATTTAAGCATTGAAAGACAAATCAATGAAAGATTGAAAGTTGATCTAAATTTTGAGAAGCAACTCAATAAAAGAATAATGAAATCCTAAGTAGACATGGATCAATTGAATCAGCAAAATGAGCAGAATCTCTATAGGTAAAAGGGTGAAGCAGGACTTGGATACAAAGAAGAAAGTGAATCCTCCAAACAAGGTGCTCAAAGGAATCAAAGACCTACTTGCAATCACTATGGTAAGATAGGTTATACATCAAACAAATGTTGGAGCAATGGAAAGGAAAAATTCGATGGAAAATGCTACAATTGCAGTCAACGGTCATAAAGCTAATGAATGTAAGGAGAAACCAAAGTTTGAAGGCAAATGCCACAAATTCAAGAAACAAGGTCACAAGGCATCTGAATGTGGATCTAAACCATTCAATCCAGCTGAACAATTTGTAAAGGCAATATTTTGTTGGGACTACAATACTTGGTGTAGAGGTCATTACTATGGAGAATATGGACACATTGGCACAAACTGTACAAGGCATCACTTGAGAAGAAATGATACTACAATAAGATGTTACACGTGCACTAAACTTGGTCATATAGCTAAGAATTGCATGAATATAGGTAGAGTTGAAGATGAAAAGAAAGCTAAAGCTGATAATATCAGGAAGCAGATGAGACAACAGTGAATTCCCAAATCTACCAAGCAAGCTAGTTCAAATGATGGTCATCTCACTCAAGAAGTGGGTGAATCCACCATTTCCAACTGAGTTCTTAAGGAAGAACTGGAACTGCATTCTCATTGTCACATCTCAAATAGTTCCAATGGAAGGAAACAAAAATATCCAAATCAGTATTTTAGATACAGAGGGATCACATAAGTTTAGCATTAGTATTCACCAAGCAAGGTTAGATCATACCGAGCAAGGTCAGGAGTAACAGAGTTTTGTTTGGTCACCGAGTTACAAGGTTCTACCGAGTTATCTACACAAATAGTGGATGATAGCCTATTAAGCATTATTTCATTATGGCTCTCACCGTACTGAGCATTAATGGAAAATTTTCATCAAAAAGGTAGAATTTTGACTTCATTTTCACCGTGAATTCAGTATATCCAGAGCAGAGCAATTTTTAGAGCATCCAAGTGATCTTGAGCATAATTTGCAGCAAAGTTTTCGAAGAAGATTTTATCAGTCTACCAAGCAATCATGGCATCCACCAACAACAATAGCAATAAGAAGAGAGGATCAGATAAGTTGGTGTGAGGTGTCGAATGGAAGGTTCTGAACTTCAAACTAGTGCCAGCAATTGCGAAATCACTTAAACCCAATGGAGCTCAATCGCAAATCTCACAAAAGGTACTCCTTATAAAAAATATTTGTACTCATTTCAAATGTGTTGTGCAAGAAATTAGAACCCTACAAATGGACAATGCCCTAGGAGAATTGTGTGTGGATGGAACCCTCAAGCTTGAGCATAAACATCTAGAGGAGAAAGGCTTGACCCACATTTCGCATCTGCCAAGAAACTTTAAAATAAAATGGATTAGGTATATATTGAGCATGTAGTTAAGGATGCTACATCTATGTGGAAAAATGTTTATCATATGCACAAGCCAAGTAAGGATCCAGTGGAAATAAATGATGATGATAGTGACAAGGATGAAGAAGATAATACACCTTGTGCCACTATTGATGCTAAGGATTATCAAGCATTGATGAAGGATGGTGAAGAAGAGAAAGAGGAAGAAGCTAAAGAGGAAGATGGGGAAGAAGAAGAAAGTGATCCAATTAGGATAGCTATAGAAGTTATAGTCTCCCTTGCTCACTCTCCTCCAAAAACTACTACATCATCTGGCATGAAGACAGCTTCAGCAAGTGTGATTGCAATCACAATAGATAAAACATCTACTCAATCAATCTTTGCTCCCTCTCAGCTCTAGGTATCTCTAATGGAAGTGTATACCACTTCATCCATCAAGTTGCAACCCTCCTCTTCTTTAGCTCCTGAGTTAGGGACATCAGCATTAAGTTTAGCATCCAATTCTACAATTTTGTCTACTTCAATTTTGCATGCTCTTGTAAGTGTTCCTATTGTATGTACTTCTATTAATGTTCCACTTGTAATTACATCAATTTTGGGTAGCACATCAATTTTGAATTCTTCTAGTGCTCTAATCAGTATTCCATTAGTAGGCCCCTTACAAGTTTTCACTGCAAGCCCTACTGTTTCTACCATTGTTTGTGTTTCAAAGTCTGAAGCAGTAATGTCAGAAGTTGAACCAAGGACACCACTCAAACTTTTGCTTAGTGGAAAAGAAATTGATGATGACATAGACTTGGACAAGGAAATTGAAATTCCTAAGTTGGATTTTGATAATACTACTATTGATCAAATGAGATTGGTCAACCAACTTTTGGAATAGAAGGCTAGACAAAAACAGCTAAGAGAGGAAAGGGACAGAGAATTTCGAATCATAGAGAATGCAAAGAATATTTTGATAGAATCCATAGGCATAGATGTTGACTCATCTCAACACATTTTTTTACAGTTAGAGGAAGTAGTAAATAAATTCAATGAAGACTCTACTAGTCAAGAAAAGTTGATAGAAAAAGCTGAGAAAAAGTTTGACAATAAAGTGCTTGAGCACATTGGTTAGCACATTGATATTCATCAGGTAGAGCTTTCCTCAATTTTGACTAATCTTGAAAATTATTTTACAAATGTAACATCTCTTTTTGCCAAGCTATGTGATGTTACTGAGTACACTAAGGCAATAAAAGGAAAATTGAATAAGATAGATGAGGATCTAAAGGCCAGTGCTCAAAAGTTGTAGCTTGACCCCAACTCAAGCTCAACACATCACATGAGGGTCGGATTCCTATCTAATATGTAGGCAAAGTTGTTGAGAGAGGAAGAAAGGATCTAGTCTACACTAATAGACATCCATAACGTGATCCTTCCAATCATCGACACAATGTAGAAGCACATTGCCTATTCAAAAACATTGATCCATGATAACAAATTTTCAATTGTAGACCATATAATTGAACTCTCAGAAGAAGTTCAAATTGCACTTCATACCTACAAAATTTTGCAAGAAAATTGGGATAAGACATTACCTCTTATTCTCAAGGTACATTATGAGTTTCTCTCACATTTTAGTGTCTCTATATAAGTATGTTGTGTATAAATCTTTGGCATTATTGTAAAAAAGGGGGAGAAATAGATATTTGTGGAGAGACATATGTATAGAATAAATGGGAAGAGACTTGTGCATAATAATTAAGAAGAGATATTTGTATATACACTCTGCATGATATTATGATATGGGATGTACATTGCATGGGAGAGATATGTGTAGAATTACAAAGACAAATTTTGAACAATCAAAAATAAAATCAATGTAAATTTTGGCTAATAAGTGTTTTTGTCACTAATGCCAAAGGGGAAGATTGTTGGCATTAAGTTATGTTTGTCATTAGTGACAAAACTTATTCATAATTCTATATAGTTACTGAGTTCATCATTCAATCTCCAATGTTTGTTGAGCAATTCAGTAGTTATCAGGTTTCATAGTTCACACCAAGCATTCCAAAAGCTACTGAGTAAAAAATAGGCAATGTGAAGTCCAACAATTATCACCAAGCAGTTAGTTGTTACTGAGCTTCACAGTATCTATCGATTTGTTAGCTCTTGTGATGTGAAGCTAGCGTTAACCGAGTAATGGATGAGTAGAGTTTACCAAGTGCAAGCAAGGTAAACATGGTATTTAGTTTCTACTGAGTTACACTATGTCTACCAAGTCTCCAATGTTCACCAAGTTCAAAGCTACATTGAGTGATTAGTATGGACCGAGCCTCTACTTCTACCGAATGCATGACAATGCTGAGTAATGCAGTGGACGCCAAGTATCAGAAGGTCACCAAGTCAACTTTCAAAACTCGAGTTTCTACATTTGGGCCGACTCAGTAATATTGGTGTTAACTTGTGTTTTGGTTGACCTTGTAATTATGAGAAATGGGATGGTATATATGTAATGTATTGTATCATACCCAATCATGATAAAATGATAATATTTTTGAGAAGAGTGAAAGCGAATGTGATGAACAGTCAAGCTACATCTATTACAAAGAGGTGATCAACATTTCAAGGATCTAATCAGCAATTCAGTTGTAAGTCATATCTATTGTTTCATCCTAACAAGTGAATCAGATTCAAATTCTTTAATAGGGTAGACTTAATAGTCTTTCATTTAAATCTCTTAACAAAGTGCATACTTCATTGTATGTTTGTAAAACCTCTAACAAGGTGGACCTAGCAGTCTTAATTGCTCCTAATAGGGCAGATCATCAGAAGTGATCACTGTAAGCCTTAACAAGCCAACTTTATACTGCAATATTGAAGTTTTGTGGGTATCATCCCCACCCCAGTTTTACTTTCTATTTGGAAGGTTTTTGGGTCACCAAATATTGTGTTCATGTGCCATGATTTTTTTTTAAAAGTTTCTCATGCATGCAGTAGATTAGATGAATCAATGGTGAACGGAATATGTTGATTAAGTGTTGAATTTGTTAAAAGTTTTTGAGGTTACTGATTCACCCCTCCCCTCTCAGTAACCTAGCTAGTCTTGATTATTTCCAACATCCACCCCCCTTGCCCCACCTCTTAGTATTTCCTATTTCTAACATGAACATCAGAAGAAGGGTGAGGGTAGCAGTAGCAGTTAAAACCAAAGGGGGGACTATTGTAATCATTTTCATGCTTGGAAAAATAGAGATCAATGAGGAAGAGGAAGAGGACAAGGATTAAGAAGAGGAGGCTTCTATGAAATATTTTTTCACTGATTGGAAATATATTTAGAATGAATGCAATTTCTAAGAACATTCACACTTAATTACCCTAGAAGATACTATTGCATTTATTATGCCAAAGGCATACCCTTTCTAGAAAAATTGGCTCACTTTTCAGATTGACGGTTGAAAAAAACACTTGGGCATGCAAGACATTGGGAGCAATCTTAGCATTCAATGGTCATTTGGTTGTCAAAAAAGTTGTACACCGAGAATACTTAGGCTAGGAAAAATGGTTTGGTTAGTAACAATGTTTAACACGGTCGTGTTTGAATGATTGACATCTGGAATGTTTCTTGGTATGTATTTATGGTGAAAGGTTGTATGAACAAACTCTCAACATCTAGCTAGTGAAAGAGGACTAACTTGATATGGCACATTCCAGAGAAAGCATTTATTTCCATCTACCACAACATATTTTTTGGGAGCTAAGTCAAAACACATGTGCTTTTCCCCCATCCACTACTTTCTCTTCTCAACAACAAGTAAAGATTTTGATTTGAATTTTCCTCACAATCCTGTATCATTGCTCAATTGTGTTTACTTTCCTTTTTGTAAGATAATGGAATTGCAATTTCAATTTTGTAAATAAATGAGTCCCCTATAAATTAGGGAAAATAGTTTAAATTTGGAACAATGCCATCATGTATATTATTGTTTGAAGGAAATAGTAAGGATAATATATTGTTCACGACATGTATGGCTACTAAGGGATTTTTTCAGTTGTTGTTGTTGTTGTATGCTCCTTATTGTAACTGAAATAGCTCAAATCTCTCAAGTTATGAGCTAACGTTGTAACTCAAACTCATTCTAGACTAAGAAAACCAAAGATTGGCATGCAAAATGGTACAAGCTTAGAAGTTAATGAAAGTGTTCAATCGAATTGAATGGTAAAAGTATTATGCAAGATCTAAATAGCACGCATACCTAGGTATATAAATTCCTAGTTCCTTTTCATTTTTCATCTTTTGGTTGTGTTAAGTTTACTCTTTTAGGCAATGTTGATACCTAATTTTGTATTTTTAGAGATAAGAAATATGGGTATGTTTACACTTTCCACACAATTTTCTAAGATCTATACTTGCAATGGATGATCTCTAACAATATTATGTTCCTAGTACGCTTCATAAAAAATATGGTTGCATAACTCACCTATGATACATTTCTGAGAGGGTCAGTATTAAAGCTTTTATTTTCAAATTAGTTTCTTGTAATTAAAGATGTGCATAGTTACAAACAATATGGTTTCCAAAAGATGAGGTTGGTTTTATAACTAAGACATGTATATTATGTTCCTTCACCTTTTGTTGGTATTGTCAAACATGAAAAATATTTTGGATACACAATTATAGATAGTTTATGATCATCAAGGAAATTTATAATAAAGGATACAAAGATCGTCATGACAAAGAAAAAGTGGAATAGTCCATTTACTTATATGGTTATACCAATAGCTATATAAAAACTCTCTATATTTGGGATGAAGATTTTCACGAGGCCAAATTTAAGAGTATTTGAGAATATCCTTGTTGAATCACATATGAAATAGAGTCTTCTCTCTCTCTCTCTCTCTATCTCTCTCTCTCTCTCTCACACACACACACACACACACACACAAAACTTGAAATATTCAATTAGATGTCAATGGATGTTAGGTACAAAGATGGAAGTCATTTATAAACTAGTCATTGCTTGGTCAAATGATGTATGCATTTATCCATCCATAACAGTCGATGTTGAATTTTGCAATTCAGTAATGTTTTTTATTTAAGAGATCGATGTTGATAATTTATGGAACTCAAATTCCACAAGCTTTCCTTGCTTGTTTAGGTGCCTTGGCCATTCTTATGAGGTTTTTGGTTCTATTGGTGTTTTACAAAAACACCTAAATCTAACTCATGGACTTTTACACATTTTTGGCTCATGACCCAGAGTCCCCTAGGATGTATCCAACTATATAGAGGGCATCAAAACCTCCTTGAAATGTTGTGTGAGATAAGTTGATATCCATCCAAAATCATCCTACAAAGTTTATAGTTTTAATATATTGAGTACATTTCAAACACCATCCCTTCAAATTGTAATAGTTTTTATGAATATAAACAATTGACTCCCTTATAACATATTTTAGCTAACTTCTCCAATAAATTGACTCCACACACTACAAATATATTTCTTGCAAGTATTTGCACATTTATAATAAAAATGAGTTACACTACTCAATTGTTATATTACCTTAAACAATTATATGACCTTAAAATTGTTACCTTGCTCATAAAAAATTTACACCAACTCCTTTTAATAAAGATCCTTTGCTCTTCAAATATCCTTGCTGACAATTAAAAAAGTGTATGGTGCAATGAATGGGGCCATTGCTCTAGCACTCTGATTATTTTTGTTTTGAATGGCTCAACAAGGTCATCCAGTTACCCATTCCATTCTTTGAATGGATTAGAAGTTTGAAAATAACTCATTATGGGTTCACACATAATTGGATTTCTTTAAGTGATTATCAAGCACTAAAGAATTCCCTTCTAGAAAAATTACATGTTGTATAGTTGTGGCTTCATCTCTAATAAAAAAATTAATACTTTTTAACACATCTTATTGAAAAATATCTTACAAATATGTATGATATTCATCAAATAGCAAAATGAAATTGATTATTTTTAGCTTACCATTCCTTAAGAGAGTGCATTTTTCTCTATCTTAGACTACACTTTGATCAACCATGCTTTTAAATGTTTCAATAATTATGTCATTCCCAAAATTTTCTCCACTTTAACCTTACTTTGATTTGATGTGAACTTGTTTTTCGAAGTATTGCATCCTTTCATGATTCCTTACCTATATGTGTCAATTTATGGATCATACTCTACATTTACAATGTATTTGTTGTAAATATCATACATTATACTAGATCAACTTTATTTAAAATTTTACATTCTTGATTACACTTTCTTGTAAAGGTATTTTACACATTGCAACACAATATTGTTCGTCGATGTCGTGAACCTAGGGATCATGGACATTATATATGGTTAGGCAACATTGGATCCCTACAAGAAATTGACCTTCATAAGTAGGACTCTACATTCGAATAAGATAGGTACCTCCACATTTGAATAAGACAAGTTTTAGAATCATTGACAAGTTGTATGATACATTGGGAGTTACATTAGGGGTTTGTAAATATGACTTGGCCACAAGTGGACTGTGGGTTGTGGTTGTCACATAAGATAACTTGGTCAAGCAATTGACTTTTTTAAGTGGGTTGTGGTTGTCACATTGTAAAAAAGCATCTTTTAATGTATAAGGTATTATCACAATATTTAATGAGGACCTAGGAGAGTAGCTTTATGGCTTATTTTAGGTGTAGCAACATTTTAAATTTCTCTAAAATTAGATATGGTACAAAATTAGTGTTTCTAATTTCCTCTTTGTATTCATAAGAACTTTCTTCTTGATGTTAATATAAGGTGAGAATTGGCTGTGTGGCTCTATTTTATAATCCAAAGGTTTTTCGAGGATATCTACAACATTATATTGTTTTATGTGTACTGATTTTGGCTGAAGCCTTTATTTATGTAGTGTTTTTAGATCTTGATTTATAGAGTTGGATCCTTTTTAAAATCCTTAGAATACAAATATAGGATAAATATCACCATTTTTTCCAACATATGGAATCAAAGCTTTTGTTTCTTAAATTGTGTAGGGGAAAAACTCATTTTCTTTGGTTGTACCAAGAGTTGTGTAAAGTTTAAATGTGATTTTATAGTAATGTTTGCATAGACAGTGGAAGACACAACTAGGAGGACATGTTGTGTGTGCCAAGATTCATTTCTCCCTTTTGTTCTATAAAAAGGCATATGTATACTGGAAATCTCATTCTCTTTCAAATTAAAATGCTCTCACAAATTTAGAAGTGTGACTTTGGCTTATTATTTATGTTTAGGGGGGGAAGAGAGGCACTTTAATAGGACTATAGGCCTCCCAATTTCTGAGCCACTAAGCCATTCAAATATATGTGAAAGGGAAAGAGGAGAATTTCCAAATATGATTCAACTTCTAATGAAATTTAGATTAGCTAGAACCCAAATAAAGAAGGGTGTTAATACTAAATTTGAATTATCAAGAGGAATAAAATATAAAGAAATGTACTTTTTGGACCTTGATAGGATAATGTGAATGTGAAATTGGATAATTTCTTAAATAATGTAAATCTAGATGGTATGTGAACACAATTAGCCCAATTAAGATGTAGATCTAGGGTAAAGATATAAAAGGAAATAAATTATGAAAGACTCATCTTGAAATGTGTAGAGGAAGATGTATTTTAGGTCCAAAACTCACAAATCTAAATTATTTATGAACTTCTGATCGTGGATCTTAAAATAAAGCAGTGAATGGAACAAAACCGATAAATCTCCTCGAAAAAGGAGACTCAAGGACTACACCAACTTGGGAAGACATCCTACAACCAGGTTGATGTAGTCTGCCGACCTGAAACTAAATTCTTCAAAAAGCTCCCAAAAATTAGGTTGCATATTTGTAAGCTCTAACTGATATCTTGCAAATCAATATAGAAAATAAGGGTTTTGTGATTGGGTTTTGATGAGGGCTTTCCTTGGTTAAGCCCTAGGTCAAGGAATTAACTACAATTGAGAAATGTAAATGTAAATAACTGAAAGACAAGATAAATGTTACAATTTACCTTGCTTGAAATCCTTATTAGTAAGGATTTTGTATGTAAATGCATTGTAGATCTTGAACTAGGAATGTCAGGTATCCCCACTCTTTGCAACGAATCTACCATAATCTCATCATGGTTCCATGGATGTAAAAGTGCATTAATGAAAAAGATGATGAATGCTTAAATGTAGATCTCATCCCTTGATGGCCAATGATAAGCTAGACCTCGAAGAGGAAATTCTCATAAAGGATCCTTCATTGCTCACTAGAAATATCCTTACTTAAATGCTTGAAAATCTTGAATACTTGAACTCCTTGAAGCCAAAATGTAGAAATCTTGATTTGAGAGCAACAACTTGGATTACTTGAGTGCATGAACAAATGATATATGAAAATGAAGCCTCCAAGTCTCCTTACTTAAAATCTTTTAGAAAGGAAAATAATACATGTAACGCCCCACTTGAGAACCCAAAAGAAATAAACTTAATATGTTACAAAGTTTATTGAACCTTTTTTTTTTGAAGTTTAAACAACATCAAAGTAACAATAATGCCGAAGCAATATATACATGCACATCAAATACACATAAGCAATCACAAATATAGTTTCAATTCCTCAAGGGTTCCTTTACGCTGAGTCACATTTTAAAAAGTTTTATTAATAAGTTTGAGTCTCAATTACAATGTCCATAATCATAAAATGAATAATACATACATAATCATATAAGAAAATACATAAGTACAACTACAATATGAAAGTACATCTAATGAACAACATCCATTGCATGTGAAACTAGACAAGTACATCAATATACAATACAATATCTCATAGTATCTCAAAACACATGATACATAGATACATCAAATGAATAGAAGTCTTCCAAATAAGAGGAAGAATGATAATGATATCACTATATCAAAGAGCATTCAACGTCTGTCAATCTAAGGGGGACCTAAATGGCAAGAATACACTATCTCCCGACCATGTGGTCACCTAGTTAGGCTCTCACTCCCACCATATAGGAGAGATAATGTATGATCCACACACAAATAATCAAATCATAAAATAATCCTAGTCAAGGAATCCTCATAGCCAAAACTACCTCAAAGGTAACACAAACTACTCAAGAAGAAGAGAATCAAAATTGAAATGACACTCATTCCAATACTAACATCTCATACCAAGTCAACATACAAATACCAAGACCAAAAATATACAAGCACCTCGAAATCAATGTCAAGTGTCACAAGCACAATGACCAACAAATACAACTGTCATCAATAAAAGTAAACTACCAATCACTAACTCCAACAATAAAAACACCACCAATGAATAACTGATCATTCATTAATAAAAGTCAACTATCAACAATAAATGACATCCAATTAATGAGTAACAACTCATAATAAAAACACCATCAAAAGTAATATCCAACAAGTAAACCATTAGAGGCGAATATAAAAAGAAGTCATGAAGGAGACTTAGGCTACATACTATGGAGTGTCAGCACATGAGCCAACTCTAAGGTTACCCTGGCAATCTCTCAAGACCCTGGCCCCCTATTGACTCTATGCAAAACTAGAATACCCTATTGTGAAGACAAGGAAACTAGTCATACCTCTAAAGGTATCATCTCACTCTCATCCTTAGTCTATACAAGCACTCAAGACATTGATGATGAAAAATATCTAACTTATCTTTTTAATGTATCTCAAGGAAAAGGGCTAGGAAAGATATTTTAATTACTATGTTATCACTTGTTACACAACTTACAATGAGTTACCTTGGCAGCCACTTTGTGCCTCGGCCTCCATTGCAAACCACTCCCATAGACATGCACCTAGACTACCTTTCCAAAAATTGCAAACCAAAATAGTGTCCCATTCCACAACAATAATATTGATCGAATTTGGTTCCTTAACAGGCAATCCAAAAAATAACATTGGTTCTCGAAACCCAAGTTTTCATTAAAGCTCAATAACCTTTATAAAGCTCATAAAACATAAATCTCAATTCAAATCATAAAGTTCATCATGACATCCAGTCAAATAATCATAAAAGAAATCTCAAAAAAATGCCTCTAGTGCACATCCTAACTTGACCAATTAAACAACCCACAAAGAAAAAACTATCAAGAAAATAAACATCACAAGACTATAAATAGAATATTAGAAAACACATAGTTTTCAACCACGTGATTTAATTCCACCAATTTCTCTTGTTTAATTTGAGTCATAAGGATGTGTTAGAAATAAAGTAAGAACATACATGTTAATATAAATTGTTATGCTAATGTACTTATTTAAAATAATAAGTATTTAAATATCCAATCTTTTTGTGCACATAAAATATTATACAATATTACCATATTATTAATTTAAATAATCTTAAATCATAAATGATTTAATTAATAGCATAAATGTATATTATTATATTTAAATATTGATATTAATTTCAATTTCTAAAATATTAATGACTTCTCTCTAAGTCTAATATTAATATTTACTTCTCTTTTAATTCATGCAACTAGAGATAAAATTATAAATTTAATTTAATTATTTATAATTTTCTCATAAAGTCAAATAGTTATTAATGAAATGATTACAAAGTGAACTCTACCACCACTTCTCTTAAAATATAATAAAATTCTAAATATTTATTTATTAACTTCCCTCTTGCATTAATAATTATAAAATCATTTATATGCAACTAAGAGTTTAATTAAACTTAAATAATCACTAATACTAACATTCACTTTATCACTAAATGGATAATATTTATTTCATTTAAAAATTAATAAATTATTATCATTATTTTTTAAATAAATAAAACTGAAAATTAAATTACATTTTTATAAAATAAAAATAGTCACGTGATTAATATTTTCGCATGTTTTTGATCTCTCAAATCATGCAACCCTACTATATTTAGTTTTCTATTTTTAGCATATTTGTTTTCACATGCATGCAACCATACTATACTTAGCTTTCTAGTTTTAACATATTTGTTTTCACATGCATGTAACCTTACTAAGCTTTCTATTTTTAGCTCATTTATTTTCACATGCATGCAACCACACTATACTTAGTTTTCTATTTTTGGAATATTTATTTTCACATACACGTATAAGTTTAGTTACAACGTGCTTTCCTCTCAATTAATCTTTTGCTTTCCAAATAAATATTACAATTAAATTATTTTAGATATATGAATAATATTGATCTATATTTAAAAAATTCATGATAATCTCATGGTTCTAATAACAAATTTAAAGTTAAAACCCTAAGCATTCAATTTGTTATTTTCTTCCAAATTTTCATAATCAAATATTCCCTATATTATCTAAAGGGGTTGAAAAGATTACAATCATAATATTTTTCTACAATATTTTTGTAGTCAAGTTATCTTGATTAATAAGTTTTTCTTTTTCAAAATCTATAACACAATTCTTCATCCAGAATTAATACAATAAATTAATAAGCCTAATACACTCACCCATAGGATGCACCAGGATGGTGTACGTAGGGAAAATCGTAGTGGTTAGGGCCTGCATGCCCTAGGCTTGGTGTTTGGGTGTTCTGTGGTGCAGGAGTTCGCGCAATTTCTAGTTTGCAGGGAGTGGATTCAGCAGGTAGTGTCGAGACTATGTGGAGGGGTGGGGGTTTTGAGTGCTCAGGCAGAGTTGGGGCCAGCTGGGGCGGGTCTGAGTCTGTCGTGTCTTCAATCGGGGGTAGCTAGTGTGGAGCCAATAACAGGGTGTGGGTTTTGTTGTTCATTTAATTGATTGGTGATTGGATCTTAGTATTTGCTCATGGGGCAACTAGAGGTCCCGTCTCAAATTTTATCTGAAGATTTGGTGATGGCTGATTCCTCTCTTTTGTTGCGAGGAGGGGCTGAAGGCAAGGTTATCAATATTTTGTCTGGGATGAATGCTTCATCATCGAAGGATTCTGTCTATATCAAGAAGATGAATGGATGTTTGGAGCGATCTGATGATCGATCAGTGTTAATTATTCAACCAAAGCAGATTTCAGAGGATGTGGAGTATTGGGGCAAGCATGCGCTCATATGTAAGTTTTTGGGTCTCCGACTTTCTCTTCCTGTGTTGGAATCATGGGTGCATCAGATATGGAACCCAGAAGGGGATATGGAAATTCTTCTGGCGGCCAACAACTACTTTTTGGTTATTTTCTCAAGTATGTCAGACAGGAACAAGGTCTTTAAGGGAGGTCCATACTTCTTTAACCAGGTTGGGCTTTTCATCAAACCCTGGCACATTGGATTTAACTCCGCTAAGGAGATCCCATCTCGGGTCCTTGTGTGGGTTCGGCTTCCTTGGTTGCCTTTGGAATTTTGGAGAGAGGATATCCTTCATTCGATATCACTTCTGCTGGGGAAACCGGTTGGGTCGGCCACACTAACCCAAGATCGAAAGGTAATTTCATATGCTGAAATTTGTGTGGAAGTAGATCTGAATAATTCGCTACCTGATTCCATGGAAATTTGTATGGGCTCTTCTTCATGGATTCAACAGTTGGACTATGAGACTTTACCCTTCAGATGTAGGATTTATCGTGAGTATGGGCACCTATAGCGCAAATGCCCCCAGAATAAAATTTTACAATCATCTACGGCCACTGTGCTGACTCCTAAGGAAGAAAAGGGGAAGGCCCATATGCCAAATGGTCCCTCTACAGATAAGGAGGGTTTTATCCCAGTGAAGCCACATAATAAAGGAAAGGGGCAGAAGAGAACTTGGATGGATAGACAAAGTGATGGTACTTTTAACAGGTTTAATGTTCTAGAGAATTTTGTACAAGAGGAAGGAATACCTGTTGAGATATCCCTGGATGATGGTTCCTTTTTGGAACCCCAGCTACAGGAGGATGGGATTCTTGTCCAGGTTTTTGAGAAAGAACAAGGCCAACCAATTGGATTAGATGGAGTGGTTCAGGAGATTAGTTGTGATATTCCTGGTGGGTCGCATCCTTGTGACGCTCCAAATATCACAGTTGCAAACCATCCTAGCAAGAAAGGGGTGCCTGACAATACAAAAGGCTCTAAAGATGCTTCCACTTTAGGCTTACAATAGAAGCCTTTTAAAAAGGGGACCTTAGAGAAGTCTGCTAAGAGTGGAAGGAAGACGGATCAGGAGAAGGTTAATATGATGGGCGAGACTTTGGTTGAGGTAAGGTTAGTGACGCCCATTGACTCCCACTTCTCATAGTCTTCTAAATGATTATTCTTTCTTGGAATGTGAGGGGGTTGAGCAGCATCCCTAGACAAAAGGTTGTTCATACATTGATAGAGTCTCATTCTCCAGATGTTATCTTCATTCAGGAAACTAAGCTTTCAGTTGATGAATTGGATAACTGTGGACCAAAGATTTGGCCCCATGGTTGCTGGCAGGGAGTAGGTGCTCAAGGGAGCTCGGGGGGTCTCGCTTGTCTCTGGAATCCTAAGAAGGTGACTCCTTTGTGGTGGATTGTGATTAGATCTTCCATCTCTTTTTTGGCTTCTCATTTTGAGACAGGTGAAAGGTGCTTGTTCTCTAATATTTATGCTCCTAGTGATTTGGTAAGTAAATCCCTTATGTGGTCTCATATTATTCTTGTCCGATCTTTGGATCCTTTTCTTCCCTAGATTGTGGCTGGAGATTTTAATGCTATTACTAGTCTAGAGGAAAAGAGGGGCGAGATTTCTCGACTGGGTCCTTCTTCTAGTATGCTTAGAGATAAAATTGGTTCTTTGAATCTTATTGATGTTAAACCCAATTCTGGTATATTCACCTAGAATAACAGAAGGAGTGGGATAGAGGCTATTTTAGAAAGGCTTGATAGGTTCCTGGTATCCTACTTTTGGATGGATAGTAGATGGTCTACCAGTTCAAAAATTCTTGATTGGAGAGGCTCTGATCACTGGCCTATTAGGCTCTCTGTCACTCCTTTCAAGACTTCTAAGAATCCCTCTTTCAAGTTTCAGCTGATGTGGTTGAGGGATCCCTCCCTGCAAGATCTTATGATAGCTTGGTGGTATGAGGGTAGGCCTCCTCATGGTACTTCCATGTACACCTTTGAGAAGAGACTTCAACATGTAAAGTTCAGGCTGAAGTAGTGGAATAAATAGTGCTTTGGAAACCTTCAAGAGCATTTGAGAGAAGCTCAAGCTAGGTTGGATAGTGTCACTCGCCAAATCAGGGACCTAGGAATGACTCCAGATTTGATGTCTAAAGAATCCTCAGCTCTGAAGGAAGTTGAAGAATGGGAGCTTCGAGAGGAAATATTTTGAAAGCAAAAGTCTTGGGTAGATTGGTTGCAGGAGGGAGATAGAAACACTGCTTTCTTCCACAACACTGTTAAAGCTCGCAGGTTTGGGAATTCTATCACTTCTCTTGTTTCTACTTCTAGAGATCAGCTATGTTCCAAGCAGGCAATTGCTTTAGAGGCCATTAATTACTTCTCTCAACTCTTCTCTAAGGAGGATCCAGTTTCTTTGGAGGAGACAAGGGCTATCTTAGACTATATTCCTCATCTTATATCCAGCAGTATGAACAAAGATCTATTAAAACCTATTATGCTTGAGGAACTAGAGAAAGTAGTTTTTGGTATGCCAAAAGGTAAAGCCCCAGGCCCAGATGGGTTTCCCATTGAATTTTTCCAGGAGTTTTGGGAGATTATTAAATTTGATCTTCTAGATGTTGTCCAGGAGTCATATCAAAATAAACAAATGCTCAAGTCTATGGATGCTACTTTTCTAGCTCTCATTCCCAAGATTGATGGGGCTAACAGGTTGGATCAGTTCAGACCCATTGCTCTATGTAATGTCACATACAAAATTATCACAAAATTAATTGCTGAGAGGCTTAAGCCTTTTCTTGCCACTCTGATTTCTGAGGAACAAGGAGGTTTTGTTAGTGGGAGATAGATTCTTGATGGGGTTTTATTGCTTCAAAGGCTATTCACTCTATGGCCATGTCCAAGGAAAAGGCTATGTTTATTAAGCTGGACTTAGCTAAAGCTTATGACCAAGTTAGTTGGGATTTTTTGGGTCGTGTGATTCTAGCTTTTGGATTTAATATGGAATGGGTGGATTGGGTTCTCAGCTGCGTGTCTTCCCCATCCTTTTCGGTTCTTATTAATGGAGAACCTACTGACCTATTCTCTGCTTCTCGAGGTCTTTGTCAGGGGAATCCTATCTCTCCATATTTATCATTATGGCAAAGGGCTTGGGTAGATTTATAAAATCTCAAGCAGATCTGGGACTTATTCAAGGGTGGAAGTGGTGCAATGATATTCCAACATACACACACCTTCAATTTATGGATGATACTGGACTGATGGGCTTGGCTACTATTAATGAGGCAAGAAACTTTAGAAATATTTTGGATACTTATTTAAAAGCTTCTAGACAAAAAATTAATGAAGGTAAATCTTCTATTTATTTCTTTAATACTCCTTAGTCAATTCAGTTCAAGATTGCTAGAATTCTCAGGTTTCAAGTTGGATCCCTCCCTTTGATCTATCTCGGAGTACCTTTGGCTTTGGGGACTCAACGGAAAGAATATTGGCAAGGTCTTGTTCACAAATTTTGTAGTAGAGTGAGTCACTGGACTCATAGGTGGCTTTCATCTGCTGGAAGGGTTACCCTGCTCAAGACTGTGATTCAGGCTCTTCCTATTTACAAGTGTTTAGTGCAAACTCCTCCTATTGGAGTTATGAAAGATTTTGATGCTTTGTCACAACAATTCCTTTGGTCAGGCAATCTCCTATCCTCTAAATGGAGCTTAGTCAATTGGGACACTGTTTGCTTGCCTAAGTTTGCTGGGGGTCTAGGCCTTAAATGTATGGCTCTTGGCGTCAAGGCTCTTGCAACAAAGTTATACTGGAGGTGGTGCAAGAATCAAGATCAAGATTGGGCCAAGATTCTGACCCATAAGTATTTCCCAAGAGTGGAGGTTCAAGATATTCCTACACTTGAGCTTGATGGTAAGGGGTCCTTTATTTGGGACACCCTTAAAAGGGGTGCTCCTCTTATCAAGGAAGGCCTTTTTCGGATCTATAATGAGGGGTCAAGTGTGTTATTCTGGAAAGACTCTTGGGATGGCCACCCTCCTATTCTCTCCAGCTTCCCCCACCTTCAACTTCTGTATCTTTTCTTCTACAGGATGGACCACGGTAGCTCACTTCAAGATTGTTAAGAGGTGTGGATCGATGGAGGTGGCTAGTTGGAAGGATCCATAGGTTTGGCCCACGGGGGGCTCCTCGGAGATTCAGGTTGAACTGGCGAATCTTCTCTCTACTAGGCTATGCAGCTCTTCTAAAGACAAAGACATCCTGGCTTGGGGTCCTTGCCCTAAAGGTAAGTTCAGTGTGGCCCAAGGATATGCTCGATTGGATAGCCAATGTAATGTAGTTCGGGAGGTTCACTAGTGGAGGAAGGTTTGGAATAAATCTTCTTGGCTGAAATGTAATTTTTTTCTATGGTTGGTTGCTCAAAAAAAGTGTCTTACTTGGGATAATATCTAGCGAAGAGGGTTTCAAGGACCCTCTTTCTGTCCCCTATGTAGGTTGGATAAGGAAGATGTCTCTCATGTTTTCTTCTTATGTCCTCTCTCTAGAGAGATCTGGCATAAGTGGTGGGAGGCGTTTTGTCATAGATTTATTCATGCTGAATCTCTTATTGAATTTTGGGATAGCCTTGGCAGACCCCCTACAAAAACTTCACTCCTTCAGGTGGCCTGGGCTATTGGACCTTCTTTCATTCTTTAGAATCTTTGGCTGGAGCGTAATCATCAGATTTTCTGTAACTCTAGCTTGGGAGTCACTAAAATATGGTAGCTGATCTTAAGCAAGCTTTAAGAGACTATCTCTACTAAATGTGATATGTCAGAGCCGATGGATCTTGGTGATTTCAGTATTGTCAGGAATTTAGGATCAGTGGATAAAGGATTTGGAACTATTAGCAGTAAGAGATCTCAGCCACTAAAGAGGAAGGTTTGTAGAGTGGGGAGATGGAGTCCTCCACCTGCTGCAGTCCTAAAGATCAACACTGATGGCTCCTCCCGTGGGAATCCTGGATAGGCTGGAGTGGGGGGGATTGGGAGAGATTCAGATGGCAATGTTATTTTCATATTCTCTATTCACAAAGGAGTTCAATCCAATAACGTGATGGAGGCTTTGGCCATTAAGGTGGCTATGGAGTGGGCTTGTTCTCTTGGTTGGAGGAGAATGGTGTGTGAGTCAGACTCTCAGATAGTTGTGGATATGATAAATAACCAGAGAGTGGATGAATCTAACTAGCAAATTGCCTCTATTGTTAGAGATATTCTTCACTTGAGTAGCTTTATGGATGGGATCTCCTTCTGTCATATTCCTAGGGAATGGAATGTAGTGGCTGATGCTTGGCAAAATGGGCATCAGAGAGGGGTGCTGGTTGGGATATTTCTAATAGGGATGATCTTCCTGCTGATCTTGGTGGGACCCTCAAGCAATTAGTGGAAAAGGATAGAACTTAATTGGTGTTGGGTTGGTGTTTTGGTTGTTTGGGCCTGAGGCCTTCTGTAATTTGGCTTTAATTGAATAAAGTTTTACCCCTTTTTCCAAAAAATACAAGCACCCATAAAGACACAAAGTAAACAGATCTTTCAATAAAATTCTACAGTGAGTTTTCAAACCCTACCTCAAAACCATAGCTAAAATTTGAGACAATCTGTGAATGTATGCAAATCCAAACTCTCCAAAACTTTTAACAATTCTTTTCATCCAATTCTGAATTTTGCTCTCCAAAACCTGCATAATTGCAAAATGAGCTCTAGATCTTTGATAAAGAGTTCTCCCCTAAATTGGGGCTTTGATGGTGCAATCACGAGAAGGAACTCATTAATCAATTATTGTTTATTACTTTATTACCTTTTCCATTTTCATGCACAATCCTTTTTTATATTTAATTAAAAAATATCCTAATTTAAATAATTAGTTTCCTCTCTTTAATTAATTTTTGAAGCGATTTTAGTAATATATTTATTAATTTAATTAATAACATTATTTAGAGTTTATTATTAAAATAAAACTCCTAAATAATTATCATTAAATTAAATGAATATAACTACGCCACAATTAGAACTATAACTTTATCTTTAAAGTTCATTCTTTTATATTTTATTTTCCTCCAGTTTATTAATTAGTGCAAGCACTAATTAAAGCATAGTTTATTATTTAAATTAATAATATTCAAATCTCATTATTTAAATGTAACACTAATTTAATTATTATTAAATAAATAATTATAGTAAAGCAATATTAAATTTTTAATGTTTTAATATTTTAATTCTCGTTTTGTCCAACTTCTTAAATTAAACTTTTAAATTAAATCTTTTAAATTGAAGTATATATTTAATTTATTTAGAATTAATTAAATGTCATCATATTCTAATTTCTCTTTAACCGATTTTCTAAATTTAGACTTCTAAATTAAGACATTTAAATTAAAACACATATTTAATTAGTATTTTTTAATTAATTAAATATTCTCATGCTTTAATATTTTCTTTTTAATCAAATAATATTTAATTATATGTTTAACCTAAATATTATAATTAAATCAATTACCAAATAAATAACATACTATAATCCACATAAAAGCAACATTACCAAAACATACCAAAACTCAAAATCTAACAACACAGACAAAGATAAACTCATGGATTTAAAAAGGCTGAAAAGTTAGTTACGAGTCCTCCTTGCAAGATAAGTATTTAGGCTATAGCTAGGATTGGACTTGAACATTATCTCCCCATTTTTACCATTGAGTTATTGTGATAGGGCACACTAATCTTAGCAATTCAGGGAAGTCGATGCCCAGTACCTACATTCTACATAAAGGATGAGTATGTACATGTATATAAATATATCTAAAATAAACAAGCAATGACAGGGGGTGGTACATCATGTAGATCCCAACTAGCAAGTGACTACAACTCCCTCCTTTAACCACATCAAACATGACAAACATAAAGATAAAAGAGACACACACACCATACACATGCAAGTATGGGATAAGTAATATAATAATTATAAGTCAAACATCAAATTCTTAGATAAAATAATGTATCATTGCAAATATGAAGTAATCATCATTAAAGAATCATCTGACATTGCTATGAAAGGAATCACATTTATTAAATATGAATCATTAAAGCATCATTAATGCACTAGTAGCCATAATCATTAAACAACACATGAAATATAGTCAACTAAGTAATCATCATTGATATATCTCTAGTCCAAGTTATGAAATAATATCCTTGAAACTAACACATCCATGAAATAGGCATAAGAGAGTTTGGTAAATATAATGAAAAAAAAAAACTATAGGTGGGCACTACAGTACAAGCTTATGAAACAACAAAAGAGAATTAATTAAACACTTAAGACCTTTTCGGCCTTGAGCCCCAAAATCATTTACTAGGTCAACTTGGGTTGACCTAGTCTAGAATAGGTTGACCTAAGTCAATAATAGGTTGACTTGAGTCGACTTGGTCTTAGAGATTAGGTCTGGAGTGCCATAGAAAGAAGAGGAAGATAGCAAGGATAAATATGGTGGAAAGAGGAAGAATAGAGTAGAAAAAGTGATCAAGCATAGCTATATCCATGGTTCAAAGAAG
This sequence comes from Cupressus sempervirens, assembly GCA_028749045.1. Taxonomy (NCBI): domain Eukaryota; kingdom Viridiplantae; phylum Streptophyta; class Pinopsida; order Cupressales; family Cupressaceae; genus Cupressus; species Cupressus sempervirens. The sequence goes on from CM053785.1 coordinate 192,266,730, forward strand.
GATTTATGAAGAGGAAGGTAAAATGTCTTAAAAGGCAAGTGTGTCCATTTTAAGATGATACATTTAACGCCCACTTTAGCATGAGTTTCCTCAAACTCATTGTAAAGTTGATTAAGAGCAAAAGAGAAAATCTTATCATGATCTAGGAGGAAAAGAATTCATCAAGCCCCCAAGAGACTTGAGTCTTTGTCACATATGGAATCATAATAAGAGAGATAAGTACTACAAAAAAGGGGTGTAATTACTTGCCCAATAAGGTTTGTGTTCCCTATTATGAAGTACACAAGAAAAAGAAAAAGGGGGAAGGTCTCTACAAAAGGGATGGCATTGAATAGTCTAGCAAGTGCGTGTTGCATGCCAGTCAACCCATAAAAGATTAACCAAATGGTCTAGTAAGTGTGTGTGGTAAGTGTGTGTGGCATACTAATCAACCCATTGAAGATGAACCAAATAGTCTAGCAAGTGTGTGTGGCATATTAGTTAGTCCATTAAGTGATTCAACTACAAGGGAACTCCATGCCCCAAAAAGAAGAATTGAAAAGTGACTTAGGCATAAGGATGTGTGTGTCCTTAAGGGATCAAAACAAGATTGGGCTTCCCAAACTATTAGTAGTCAAAAGAATGGTAAAAACAAGGATCGAATCTCCTAAACTATCAATAGTTTAGAGAGAGTTCCAAAAAGAGACCAAGCCCCCATGAACTATCATTGGTTCCCAAAAACTAGAAAGAAAAAGTGAGAGAGGGGTAAACATGAAATGAAAATGCATAGATTTGAGTATACCTTAGAAATCATACCAAGTACTAAAGGATAAAGTACTCCAAGCTATACATGGAATCCATATTTGTATTCCATTGTGAAAGAATGAGAAAAGTGTATACCCCCACGTTAAAGCGATTGCAAACACCTTAATAGGAGCAATAGCTTTAATAGAAGTGTACATGCATCCACTGAATTACGTTTCCACTATGACATACCCTCAATAAGAGAAAAATATCAAGGGAAATAAGCACATAACAAAAGAGAGAGCATGAAGGGATCTACTAACTTTGGGGTTAGTAAGATTGTATGATAACATGTAATATTATATCAAGTATGAAAATATCATCATTCACCAAAAGAAGTAGACCTATGACAGAATGGAGGAAAAAACACAGAAGAGTTATGAAGAAGATCCTTTTTGGGCCAATAAAAAGAACAAAAAGAATCAGTATCATCATATCATAAGAAACCAAGAAGAGTATACAAGATCACCAATGCAAACAATAGCACAAGTATGACATAACATGTAATAACATATAGAAGAAAGAGAAACAAATAGAAGATTATATACGAAAGGGTGGTTACTTTATCCTCTTGAGCTCAATGAAGCAACAAGGATCATCTCAAGCAATTAAAAAAAACATATAACAAAAACATAACATGGGGGAAAACACAACACAAGAACACAAAGACTACCATGATGAATTAAGTCCACATTAAGAATTTTTCATTCCCCCTCCCTATCTCATTTAAAAATGCTAGGGGAAGGGTGGAAAGTTGTGAGAGGAACAACATCCACATAGTAGGGATCACAACAAGTTCTAAGCAAGGACTTTAATAGTCACTATGCTCATTCCTGGGAGTGATTGTAAGTTGCGTAGAAAGCTTGTTAAGAAAATCATTATCCATATCAATTAATTTTTCATCGCTACTAAAATGTTCATCATATAAAGTATCTTCCATGTCTAGATTAATAGAATCTAAATTACGAAAATAATCATCATCTTTATCCATATGTATAGTGTTACCATGTTTAGCTTCATCCAAAAAACTAACACATGGTTTGATCAAAGGAAGGTAAAGGTTGAGATGAAGATCTAGGTTGAGAAGTAAGAGAATGGGCTTTGGCCTTAGCTTTAGTTTGACTTTTCTTACGACATTAATGAGCATCTTGATTATGAATAGTCTTTTTTAGAGAAGGAACATCAATAGGTTTGGATATAGTAGGTGAGGGGATAGATGTGCCTTCGGGAGAGTGGTGGTGGATGCTTATAAGAATCAAACGCATCAACAATATGCTGATGACACTATTTTTCCTGGCAAAAGTACAACGGCTAAGGCCCTTGGTCTAAGAAACATTATTAATTCCTACATGGAAGCTTTA